>JACJUY010000193.1:99713-128881 GCA_014220935.1 Platorchestia sp. MABIK | reverse complement strand
CCCTCAGGGGGAAACTGTCAGATTACTACAGTTGTAGATAGGCCTTCGGGACTTCTTGTGCTCACTTAGCTTATTCCAGTGTTCATGCCTTCTTCGCTACCTCTTCTTTGTCTTATCTTCTCCTTCCTTCATAACTTGTGTTTTCTATGCGTAGAATATCTAGTGTGGGAACGCACCTTTTGCATAGTGTTCCCCTTAATCACAGTCTATACAAAAGGGTCCCATTTCGTCGCTTTCTTGAGATAAGTTTTGTTGCTGCTAGGGAGTTTTAAACTTACGAGTATGAATAATATTAAAAATACTTTAATTATAACGAAATTACCTGAAGTAGTTCGATGAGTGAAATTAGCGTTGCCCTCACCAACGTGCGATGTTTTTGTGTTCCTTAATAACAAGAACAGATAAGGTTCGGTGGATTCATTACCACGGTATTCTTGTGAAACACGGCAAGCATGTTCTGTGTTTTACTGTGCCCTGCAAGAGAATAATCCAGTGATTTCTAACTTGGGTTCAATCAAACCCCTGGGGGCTGGGTTCAGTACCTCCACCAAGGTTAAGAACCACAGGAATAATCGCAATGCACTTGCTGCCGTGTTGCAGTAGCGAAGCACGGGGCGAACGGCGGCAGTGGCGGTAGCACGCGCGCCCTCAGGGACCCCAAGCTGACGGTGAAGCGCACCTTCACGGCCCGCAATACGGGGGACCTCTCCGTCACCATCAACGGCTTCCTCGTGGCGGGGGCTCCTTGCTACAACTATGGCTTCAAGGTCAGCGTTTGTGCAGAATGTGGTAACTCTTCAGGGTTTGGAGAGAATGTGGTGACTCTTCAGGGTTTGTGCAGAATGTGGTAACTCTTCAGGGTTTGCAGAGAATGTGGTAACTCTTCAGGGCTTGTGCAGAATGTGGTAACTCTTCAGGGTTTGTGCAGAATGTGGTAACTCTTCAGGGTTTGTACAGAATGTGGTGACTCTTCAGGGTTTGCAGAGAATGTGGTAACTCTTCAGGGTTTGTGCAGAATGTGGTAACTCTTCAGGGTTTGTGCAGAATGTGGTAACTCTTCAGGGTTTGTGCAGAATGTGGTAACTCTTCAGGGTTTGTGCAGAATGTGGTAACTCTTCAGGGTTTGTACAGAATGTGGTAACTCTTCAGGGTTTGTGCAGAATGTGGTCTCGTTCTAATGTGAAGTCAATATTATAATAAGTAGATTTGTTTCAATTTGCCAAATTGTCGTGTTTGCTTTTGTGTTGTTTCAAATGCTGAAGGAGACTCTTGAAGTCGGAACTCTCATTCTTCTCTGTCGTTTTAAATTCTGCTGCTTTTAATTAAAACCTTTTCAATTGTGATGAATCTTTTAAAAGTGACTATCTCTATCTTCATATTTATTGTTTGAAGTAGTAATATTTCTTCATCCGTTTATTTTAATTTTTGTTGATAAAATCAATAAGGCTGTGAAATATTCTTCATGGCCTGTACCATCGTTCCGTAGATTTTCCTTAACCCAAGCTCATCAACGGGCAATTTTTCATCTGTAAGTCATTCGTTTACATGACATGCGTAATGCTGCAGGTGATCCAGTGCGACGTCTTCACACTGGAACCGAACGCGTCTCGCCGCATCGACATCGCGTTCAGCCCGGACTTCACGTTGAGCAAAGTGCAGCAGAGCCTAGAGCTCATCACCGATGGAAGCACCGGCCCGCACACCCTCGGCTACACCCTGCAGGCGACTGTGCCGAGCTCGCTGCTCCAGCCCTGCAGCCTCATCGTGCCGAGGCCGCACTGGGAGGCGCTTCTTTTCTACATTTTCTTCACGATGCTCGTGGTGATGCTCGCTGCGTCGGTGCTCATGGCGGTGCTCGACGCGCACACGCTCATCAAGTCGAGTGCCACCGTGGCTGCAAGTCTCCAGGCGCCCCTCGACCGCGAGAAAGTTTTCGATTTGCGCTCCATCGGTGCTACCAAAGATACGTCTAAAAATATTTCTAATTTAGTCTCGAACGGCGTGTCGTCGCAAGTTTTAGCAAACCACCGCAATCATTACAATACCAAAGTTATTTCTAATCCTACTCCCAGTAATAATAACAATATTATCTGTAACTCTAGTACGTTCCAAGATAACGTTTCTTCGAAAAAGGCTTCGTCGGATTCAATCAAAAATTTTGCAAGTGTAAATGGGAAGAGCAAATCATCTAAGCCTGTGGAAAGTTCGAACATGAGGAGCATTTCCTCTCATTTTGAGCCTAAGACCAAAGACTTGCGACGAAAATCCCTAATGAATAACAAAGAGCGAGGAGGAGGAGGAGGGGGTGACGAAAATTTTATGTTCTCTGGTCTTGTGAGCTACTGCCGCAACCTAGTCAGCGCTCTTTTTGCGGCCATGTTCGCTCCCCGGCCAGACGCGCCTAGCGGTCAGTCCACAAAATTGCGCAAGCGCCACGCAAGTTACTCCAGCAGGAGAGTGAGCAGTGCGGAGCGCTCTAAGGCAGCCGCTCCTAGCGCGTCCCACCACAAGGGTGACGGTCCTGTGGAGCCCGCCGCCGAGACTGGCAAGGAGTCGAGCAGACATGACGCTGCCAAGCACAAGAGCCGGTATGACAAACATCACATTTCTTCTTCTTCAGCTCCGGATTACCAAATTAACAAGGACGGCAGATCAAATAACAGTAACATTACGCGGTTCCGACGCGAGTCTGTTTTTTCAGAGTCGGAGTATGTCTCCAATTCTTTCAAGTCTAGTCATAAATTACGTCACGAAGAGGAGGAGACATCGTCCTGCTCTACTGAAAGTTCACACTCCGAAGATATTTCCATCAGCGACAAGGTGAGACAAATTTCCCCTCTAACGAGAGAACTAGGCTCGACGCATATATTGAATCACCAACGTGTTTTCAAGATGAACATCAGTCATATTTCGTTCAGTTAAGTGTTTTCAAGATGAACATCAGTCATATTTCGTTCAGTTAAGTGTTTTCCCAATGTATCTCACAGTAATATTTGATGTATATTATGACTCTTCGTTTTTGTACTGTACTTTATATCTTGTGAAGTAAACCAGCAGAGCTACTGAGTCGTTCTGCAGAAGACCAGCTGTATCTCTTTAACAAAAAAAACAGTGTAGCGCGAGATTTAGCTCCCGTCTAAATATAGTGAGGCCGTAAATCCATGGCTTACTTACTCAAAGAGGCCCCCCATATATGCCCGTGTTACTGGCGACCCCCGGTAGACGAGCGACTTCAAATACTAACCAAAGCAGTACTGAGTGTAGGAACTGGCTGTAGGCTTCATTTCCGATTTCTGAAGGTCTTTTTTGCTTTTTTTGAAAATTGGTGTGGGTAGAAGAGCCACTGACCTGTGTTCTGCCTGTGTCTTGTTTCACTAATTCAAAATTTAGCTCATTCAAAAGTATTTGAATGCACCCATCATGTCCTCATTAAAGTTTGTTATTATAGTATTTTCCTCTTGTAATGAAGATATTATTTTGAATAGTTGTTTCAGATTTAAGGTTAAAAAATCAAAACTTTGAAATAAAATTTGACTCTTGACTTTAACTTCGCCCAATAAATTAAATCTCACAACTCCCGGGGATATTTTTGCGCTTCTCTTTTACTGTGAGTAGGTGCGAACAGGGAATGTTCTGTCAGGGTAGTTATGGATGAATTTATGAGTTCACATCAGTTGCAATGACATGGCGTATTGTTTGCTTGAGCAATAGCACGCCCCTGCTGCGCTGCAGGGCTGTTTGGTCCTGAAACCCCTCAGGCGGATACAACTATTGTATCTATGGGAATTGGCACTCACAGGGGGAAATGTGAAGTCCTGAGCTGAGAGTTAGGCTGGTCTTTTTTGGTTGAAATAAATTTTTGTTTTGTAAAAGACCATCTTTTTTCGATTCACTGCTGTTCTGTTTTTCAGCACCTATTACTTTCTTCTCCAACTTTTATCTTGTTTCGTGAACTTCCTTCTTATGTTACTGTTTTTATGCGCACGGAATCCTTTGCGGAACGTTCTTTGTACATAGATTCCATGTTCCCTTAACTCCACACTAAATGGTCACTTCATCCTTTCTCTATTTGAACATCTTTGTTGTGGTAAGGGGAGGCTAAAGCTAATTTATGGTCAATCAATTGTGTGCTGAAGTGAATAACTGTACTCGTCCGAGGCAAAGCAGTGAAGTGCTACAAATTCTTGGACTAAGTGCCATGTAAAATTTATAATGCATGCATTCGCCCATTGTACAATCAGCAGTTTGTTATTTCCATACTAAACCAGCTGTTGTACATGAATTGAAAATTTAATTCATTATTGATAATTTCAGATCAAGGCCTAATTGGTAGGTTCGAATAAGTCTTTCCTAATTTTGCAATCTTTGTTTATATTCAGTACTATATCGTGATGCGATCTTTTGTATTAGATGGGGAGTTCTGTAAGTAGACAAGTATACAAGCTTTAGCAATTCACTGCGTCTATTTCGAGAGCTTGAACTATTGGTGTTTTGTGCAAGTTTTCTCTTTAACTAATACACTAATATATTATTTTATGGTTTCCATAAGGAAGGTAAATTTCGCGGCGTCGTTTTGAGAATGGATTTTACACAAGCCTTGATTTGTTGGTTTTTAATGGTGCCTTATTCTCTATTCATTTTCCAGGATATGTCCAGTAAGTCAGAGAGCTCTTCATGCGTCATGAACGTGAAGCGAGGGAAAAAGGCAACCTCGGGTAACAAGAACATCAATAACAACCAGAACGTTACTAGTCTTCAGAAATCCAATAAACCTCGATCCAACCTTGTAAAGAGCATAAGCAACAGTAGCAGCAGTAGCAGTTCAGTTTCCCCATCTCCTCGTGATGAACAGAAGATAGCTTCCCCCAAACTTGAAGAATCTGGAGGGCGTTCAAGTTCACCCACGTTTGGCTTGCCTAAAGACTCAGACGAAGGCGTTTTTGAAATTCAAATTCGTGGCAAAGGTTTAAAGAAAGGGAAAGGCGTGAGCATTCCCCTGTCTGACCTCACCAACGACCATTGCTTGGAGCTACCGTATAGTCCCAAAACTCTGAAGCCGCCCTCAGCTCCTGTAGACCCTTTATCTCGCCGTCCCAAGCGCAAGGCCATTAGGGTCAAGAGTGCCGACACCTTTGCTCCCGCTGTGGCATCTGCTGCTGTCGCTCCAACGAGACCCGAAAAAGCAATTCCCCCTGATATTCCTCCCGCTGCGAACCGACCTCCTGTCGCTCAACTCCAGCCCATTACTTCAAAGGATTCGTATTCATCTAAAGTTTCCCCGCTGGACAAGCAAAAGGCCAAAGTCACTCCCATTGGTAAAATTCTTCCGGAAGTTAATCGCGTAGCTCCGCAGAGGAACTTGGGCGTCATTGGTCAGAAATTGAGCTCTGCAATCGCTCCCTATAATCAACACTGTTCGTTATCCTTGTTGTCTACTCAGGAACTTCCCCAGCATTCGCCTCTTCAGCAATTTTGCTTCAATAGTTCGTCTTCGTTGTCTGGCCACTCGTGGGATCCTAAGGTGATTTCTCCTAGCGTCATTAACAGCGCTATGACACAGAATTTTAATTCCGGATTGGATAGCTGGCCTCCTAGTCAAGTATTGCAGCCAGGGTCCAACAAAGCAAATGTTGGTCCGAGCGAAGTCTTCCGTCCCGAGGCTTCACTTTACAATAACAGCAACATGTCGTTGCCTGCCAATGGTCCTCCATGGCTGAACATGAACTCGATCTGGTCGAGCAACACCTGGAACAGCTCGGCGAGCAGCGCTGCATCACCGTGGCCCTCTCCCAACTCCACGGCCATTTCGCAGGGCCTGGGCTTTGATCCCGTGGGCGGATGGCCAGCAAGCAGCGACGGTCTCGCCGCGCTCTCCGGTCACAACACCGCCTGGCCTGCGCCTCCGCACCTCCCTCAAGGCCTCGACCAGCGCTCTGCACCCCACCAAAAAAATGACATTTAGTTCTTACTCATTTTCTCCTGTTTTTGGTGCGTTCGAGTCCATCTTTTTAGTCACTGTAGATAGCCAGCCGTGGATTTGCGATGGGTCAGTCTTGTCTTGTTTTGAGTGGTGCTAAACTATGAAAATTATTCAATTTGTTTTTACTCTCTTAACGTTTTAGTAACTTTATTATGAGATTGCTAAATTTCCTATTTACGGCTTTACTGGAGTACGGTATTTCCTTCCTGAAGTGTTACCTGGTCGTGTTCCTTGACGTTAGTTCGGGGCATTTTTTAATATTTGGTTCTGTTTTTCTTAGATTTTCTCATGTATTGCCTCTCACAGTAAGGCAGGGTGATTTTTTCTCTGCTGCGCCTGCCAATTCTGTTCAACGTTTCTGTCTAATGTACAGAAAACTGCTTCATTTGAGTGCCATTTTATTGATTCTCTTGTGTACAAAATTGTATCAATTATATTTAATTTTTGTACAGTAACTACGCTTACTGTTGCCATTTACTTCCTTCGGTTCTGCTAACTCAACATAGTTCATTTCAATTTTTATCGTTTTAAACGATATCGTGTGACAAACTTTTTATGTCTTCATTTTGCGGTAATTAAGCCCGATGATCTCACGCTACGTCGCACATTTTAGTATTGTTACGGTATTGACTTCAGAAGTTCGGTTCTCTTTGTGGGCGATCGCCCCCTTTTTAATTTCGTATTGTTACGGAATCTTATGTTCATTTGAACGCGTTACACGCATTCGTTTATTTTAAAAGAAAATCAAATTTTCACCTTTTGCATAAACTAATAGTATATTTTCGGTTAATTTTTATTAGATCACGCTGAATATAGATTCTCGTGTAGAAAGGACTCAAAGTTCAATTGTTGTGTTTTTTGACTGGTAAAAACAGGCGATTCTAATTTACTTTTCTTGCATTTTCTCAGAAAATGTTGCGGATTTTTGAAATCAGAACAAAATTTACCGATAACAGTGGAGAAAAATTTGGATAATTCAGCGGAATACTACTCACGTCCATTGATCGACACTGTAATCGCGATACTCGTGTTCTTTCTCCTAATTTTAAGCCTGACGTTTTGTTAATTTCGAATGACTCTGCACGTTAGACGTAGTGCCAGGTAGCGAGCAACGGTAAATTTTTTTTACCTTCTTGCGTTAAAAATAACTAAGAGTAATATTCATGGTGCCCATGATGATGATATTGATAATAATGTGATGCTCTCAAAGCGTTCCAGCACTGAAGTCTTGTCGAGAACAGCATTCGTAAACTCTTGGCACGTCTTTCATTGAACCTTCGATTATTTGCGCTGCGCTCGCGTTGCGGGAACTGTCATGTTACGTTTGCCGTAGGCCAAATCATATCGGGATCTCGATGAATGAATGTTTTGAATTTTCACTTTCCCAGGAAACGCATTTTACTACAGAAGAGTTCCTGACAACCGGACTCGTGCATGTCCGGATGTCGAGTTCTTCCGGTTGTCCAGTCATCCGCATGAAGATCGGAAAATTGAAGCTTTATTGAAACTTAAATTACTCTATTGGAGGTAAAGTTTGCAGCAACATTACAAACATAGGAAACATTTGCAAGAATTGCATGTCCACATTCAAAAATGAAACATGTTTAAGGTTAGACTGAACCAAGGAATAACACATGTTAAGTTAATGTTTCTACAATTGTAATAAATAGGAGCTTCATTTTACTGTAGGTGATGTAACTTTAATTGTTATTATTCATCTGTATTATCGTTCATTGCCTCCTTGAAAAACATGGTTAACAATGCTAATAATATTCGTTGCATGTCCGGTTGTCATGTTAGCCCGGTTGTCAGGAACTCTACTGTGGTACAAAATTATTTATAAACGCGTCAGTAAAGGGAGCACTCGTTGGCAAAGATTGATACAGGGCTACCAGCTTAACACTCGCCTAACTGGTCTGGAATCTTCACGGGGTGTTGCCGTTGTTTTCTTAAATTATTTTTGGTCTCGTTTAGTTGCTCTAAAGGTGGACCTTCATTTCTTGCATCCATCCCACTATGCAGAATTGAGCTGGACGTTGGCCTATGCTCTACAGAGCGAAGGCTTTTTTCTGTAGTATCACTCTTCCTATTCTTGTTTAGTTGAGGTTAGGCGTGTGGGACACTTGGGGCGTCCTGAGAATCTGGCCCCCTGCTGAGTTGTATCGCTCCCACACCGCCAATAAATCGTATCCTTGTAAGGAGTATTAAATTTGAGACAGTTAAGTGAAGTCGTAACCGTTCGAGTTCACCGAGAATTCTACGGAATGGCCACCTTCGCCTTGATCGACTGCCTACCGAGTTCAAACATCGACTCGATGAGCATCCGCATTATGGTCAGTGCCCTGCAAACAAACATTATCGTTTTCTTGGGCGATTTTAATGTGCCTAATTTAGCTTGGGGTGGTAACAAAAAACACCGGAAGGGACATGTTAGGGAGCTTGTGTTGGACGTATCTCTATGCGTGCTCAACTCCTGTGCGGAAACTCACGTTTCTGAAACAAGCATCTCAATTGTATGCCCATCTTTGGCGTCAGACGTATTCTGTTCACCCTGTTGTCAGTCTAGCACTGATCACCATCCGCTTGTTTTATGATTCACTAGTCACGCAAAAGTAGGAGAAAAACACACGAGCTCTATTCTTCGCAACTTTCATGAAGGCCGATGGCGAGAGCATCTGGCTGATTCTTCTTAGGACAATCTAGACACGGTGGCTAGTTTACCTGGGACGTTGCTCAGAGATTTGTAGGATCGGCTGGAGTATCTTACGGTGTCACACATTTCTGTAGTCCGCAGACGTCGATATTTTCCTTAGCCCTGGTTTCTGACGTTTCCCATATCCCTACACAACAGGATAATTTCCTGAGTTTCTTGCCCGAGTCTCAGACTAGTCTAAGAAAATTACTTGCGAGTTATCCTGGCTTGTCCCATGTAACACCAACATTGAGGGCATCGCTGTTGAAGCCAGCTCATCATAGGGGAACCCTCATTCATTATAAGTCAATAAAATCACATTTAGAGAACTGACTATTCAAAGTCATCGTCTCCTATTTCACACATTCACTAGAAACATTTTCACGGGTTCAACAACAGTCAAGGTTACACTTTACCAGTAAAATCCGCAGGTCAGAGAACTTATTTGAACATTCAATTGAATATTTTACTTGGACAACTGATATAGCCTGTCCAGGCGGCACAGATTGTCGAGTTGGAAGAGAGGAAAACTTACTTTTGCAAAAACAAAAAACTTAATTTTAAAGATTCCAGATGGTTTTCGCTGTTATAGATGTGAAACGATATGAAGATGATTATTGTTGGGAGTCTTGCCCAAGAACATTTTTGATTATCATAGTTTCCGAAAAATTACTTGAAGGAATATGTATAATTGAAGATGCAGGAAAAACTTTTATCATGGTCTAGAATTTTTTTGATTTCTTGACTAACAACGCAATGAGGTCCACTATACGATCTGCGTAGTGGCAGGAAATACCGATGGCGTAAGAATGTAGAATTAAAGAAAACAACTTCTTATAATGAATACCCGAGAAGGAAATAATTTTTGATAATCAACACCTGAGAAGGAAATAGCTTCTCACAATCAATAACTGAGAAGAAAACTTCTTACAATCAACACCTGAGAAGGAAACCACTTCTCATAATCAACACCTGAAAAGGAAAGAACTTCTCATAATCAACACCTGAGAAGGAAACAGCTTCTCACAATCAATAACTGAGAAGAAAACCTCTTATAATCAACACCTGAGAAGGAAACAACTTCTCATAATCAACACCTGAGAAGGAAAGAACTTCTCATAATCAACACCTGAGAAGGAAAAAACTTCTCATAATCAACACCTGAGAAGGACACAAATTCTGATAATACCTGGGAAGAAAGCAACTTCGGATAATCGATACTATAGGCCAACTCAAGCGTAAAGATACGACGATCATTGCAATTTGAATACTGACCTTGAAAAAATGGGTAATGATCACACAGGTAAAGAGTGTTGAACTATTTGTGCGCATGCTATGAATAGCTTACAATAGGCAATTATGTAATAAAAATTGATTAGAAGAGGTAGTCAAACTTAATGAATACTGCAGCAAATAATTATTTGCAATTTTAAAAACGTAAAATGAAATACAGTACATTTTTCAATTCATTCACAGATTGAAAACTTGTGTACGCTAAGGGAGTTTATTCCCTCCAGGGACCAGCATATTTCCCCTTTGACACCTTAGACCTGCAGGTTTTTTCTGTCATCTTGAGTCAGGGGCTTCCAACTTTTTACTCGCTCCGTACCCGTTAAAGAAATTCCATTCGAACCTTGCACTACCTGAAATTTAAATACTTACATTTAGCCAATATTCAATAATTTACCTGAACTTTTATCGCAAACCCTGGAATATCGTCTCGCATCCCCAGGGCGTGCAAGCACCCCTGGTCGGGAATCCCTGTGATAGATGAAAGAAAGCTCCTAAACATGTCAATCCTCCTATACAGCATTTAGTTTTTATGGAGAGTAGGAAAAAAGAATGAAAAGAAAAAATAAGAAAAACAGTTCATTTCCAGTAGAGATAATATAAAAAGCCCATCATTGGTTTTGAAAATATCCTAAAGTAAGGATCTTTAGTTGATACACACACATGTGTATCGTAATACCCATGTCACTAGTCGAAAAGATATTAAAAAAACTTAGCCGGATCTCAGAATTTGAAATATCACTCGTAAATAGGTCGATAAGATTAGTTAGTTAACTTTTCCCTACCCAGGGAATGTTCTTAGAAGCCGTTCAAACATTTTCAAATCAGGGAAAATAATGGGATGAGATCCGTAATTCCTCCGTCCGCTACACCTGTCAGGCTGTCGTAGCAGTCGACGGCTCACCGGACGCCGGCACCTGTGGCCGGGAATTTCGAATCGCGTCAGTTCAACTCTTTAGGTCACGGGAGTGGACGTGTGCAGTTCTGAATCTTACTTCGCGCAATTCTATGTAGATGAAGTCATGGGTTAACGGATTTTACCTGAGAGTGTTTTCATTCACACATACACTGGAAAATTGAATTTTGGTTCGCTCCATCTGAGTGTTCGGCAATTTCTGAAAAACTGTTGACGAGATAACCACTATCAGTTCACGCGTATCCTATTATCCAATGTATATTCAACTAGCTTTTCGTTATAGTGATGTGCTAACTCTTCACCAATTTTCTGTAAAGAATACTAAATTCTTAGCTGGATTTTAACTAAGAGCGACGCCGGGCAGGTGCCCGTATAGTGACAGTACAATTCAAGGTCATATCTTCAACGTCCAGGGAGTGAGCAACCAACCGGTTTAACTCAATCTTCACGACTCGCTTGGCGGACTCTTTCACCAACAGAAATGGTGTACAACAAATGTGAGTACAGCCTTTCATGCCTGGTGGACCAACTGTGGATGATTGTATTATACAAGCACGGAGTTCATTATACAAGCTTATATTTGTACACCGATAGTTCCATCCGTTAACGGCCAGAAAAGTTTAATGTTCAAACCATGGCCCATGGATATTGTTAGGATAAGTTATGGTGTTCCAATTTAAAAGATAAAAATATTAATGGGGAAAAATTGCAAAGGTAGTGAAGCCTGTATCACTGATACGCTCATTTCACACTTACCCGTTCAAAAGATTAAAGTTTCGGTTAATGTGTAGCGTTTGCTAATAATCGAATTTCGAATTTTGGGTGCCGAAACATAGTTAATTAGATTGTAGGAAACAAGTTTTCTTTTATGCACTTTCCGTCGCAAATGAGTATTTAACGAGTTATAGCGGTACGTTTAGTTTTGTCTATGATGACGAATGCGCTCGGTGAAACAGCTACACATCTATTTATGATTTTTTGTTGCTTGAATCACGGTAATAACATCAAAATAAACTACTTTTCTTCAATACACTTTTTGCGACAATTGAGTATTTGACGAGTTCGAGCGGTAGGTTTAATTTTTTGCGCGATTGAGCTGTTTAAGTACGTTTAAGCACTTTGTAATTTATTACTTGCCGGCCCCACGGAGCCAGAACCCACTTTTAGAATCTTTTAGTTAATAACACGGTCAATATTGATTTTAGGCCTTTCACGGAAATTAAAAATTCCGTTCCAAAGAATCACTAAAGGAACACATGTTAAAACGTTTTACGTGAATGACATTCTGCTCGCTGATGCGTTATTTTCGAGATATAACAATAATGACGTTCAGATAAGAATAACATTATATGGTCGGTTGCTTAGTCGCCGCATTGTTGGGTGACGCCCACTTTTCGGGCTGGACACGCCCACTTCTTGGCGGGAAGCGAACAAAGACGGTTTGGGTAAGTTAAGGTAAGCTATTTTAGGTTGATTTATGTTATTTTAGGTTAGTTTATTTAACTAACCAACCATAACCTACCCTAACCTCACCCATCGTTACGTTAATACCGTATTACAGCATATTTACGTGTCCGTTCCTTCACTTTTATATACGACATTCATATAACTTCAAAGTTGAATAACTCGAAAATAACGCATCAGCGAGCAGAATGTCGTTCATGTAAAACGTTTTTAAATGTGTTCCATTAGTGATTCTTTGGAACGGAATTATTAATTTCCGTGAAAGGCCTAAAATCAATATTGACCAATAACACAATAGAAATTATCATCAAAAAACGAGTTATAGCAGTATCAGCCAGTATGTTAACTTTCGTCTTAGATGGCGGGAACGGGCTCGATCATTCAAGCGCGTTGAAGGAAGCATCCACTGCAGTGTTTCCGTACGACGCACTCGATGAATTACTTTCCGCTTTGAACACTAGAGTTGCGGTAACTAATTTACCGCTATAACTCGTAAAATACTCATTTGCGACGGAAAGTGCATAGAAGAAAACTTTTTTATTTCAATTTTATTAACTATGTTTCGGCATCAAAAATTCGAAATTCAATTATTAGCAAACGCTACACATTAACCAAAGTTTCATGCTACCAGCCTAATTGAGCGATTAACGTATTTTATCAAGCATTATTGATTCCCTTCATTTTTGACGAGACGTGGACTGTAGTAAGAAATAACTTCATAACAGCGTTTATACAGGTCTATAGAGTATACCTGAATTGTTGGAAATTTTTAGGGTTGATAGTTGTCAATAGCAGACCGGAAATTTCGACCGTATGTTGATGATTCAAGTGTAGAACTATATTCGGACGGTTCGGACCAGTGCTACGAAGTGCGATATTTCGTATCCAAACTAGACTTGTCCTTATGAAATACTGACACGAAGAAAGGGTTTCAGTTGAAGAAAATCAATGTACTTTCTAAGGTCGTGCCTTCTTGCTGACTTAACTGACTTATTTGTAAAGTATACTAACTTTCGTTTAATTTGGCTTAATCTACCAAAACTTTGAAAAAACTTAGTTGTACGCCAAATTTAATTAAGAGGTACGGTTTTCAAGCTTTATTGATATCAGGTTCACGTAAACATGGAAGTTCATGGTTTAGCACCTGTTCGATTCTACCATCAATGGCCCATTTCATGACAAACTGAGTGTGGCATGATTGAAAAACGGGCAAGGCTCGTGAAAACCTCTAAACAGCAAAACTGTGATGATAAACGTACAACCGAGACTAGTCACAACAGCAGGGTCAGGATGTCTAAATCGGTCTACCTCGTTTTTGCAATTTCTGAAGTCTGGGTATTTTTCATGATAGGACAAAGTGAATCACTCGAGATGCGAGGTCCGAAAAATAAATCTGAATGTAGTCTAAGACAACAGATGAAGCAAATAATTTTTCTGTAGTTTAAGAGTCATTCGTAAAACGCTGTTTTTCATAGTTCGTTTCGTTGTTTAAACAAGTGGTCTCGAGCTAAGGTATTTGTGAAGGTGAGGACAATAATCGATATTTTAATTTTCGCTGCCGAAACATAGTTAATTAGATCAAAATAAACAATTTTTCATTTATGCACTTTCGGGGCAAATGAGGTTTTAACGAGTTATAGCGGTAGGTTTAGTTTCGTCTTAGATGACGAATGCGCTCGAATAAACAGATACTCATCGATTTTCGATTTTTTGATGCTTGAATCATGGTAATAACATCGAAATAAACTACTTTTCTTCTATACACTTTTTGCGGCAAATGAGTATTTTACGAGTTAGAGCGGTAGGTTTTATTTTTAGCGTGATTCAGCTGTTAGAGTACGTTTGAATACTTCGTAATTTATTATTAGCTCACTCCACGGAGCTTGCGGAGCCTGAACCCACTTCTATGATCTTTTAGTTAATAACACAATAAAGGGTATCACCCAAAAATAACGAGTTATAGTGGTATGTTCACTTAAGGCTTAGATGACGGGAACGCGCTCGAGCATTCGAACGCGTCGGAAGCGAGCGTCCATTGCAGTGTTGCCATACGACGCGCTCGATTAATTATTTCCCGCTTCAAACACTGGAGTTGCAGTAACTAATTTACCGCTATAACTTGTTAAACACTCATTTGCCCCCGAAAGTGCATTGAAGAAAAAGTATTTATTTCGATCTAATTAACTGTGTTTAGGCAGTGAAAAGTGGAAAATCGATTATTGTCCTTATCTTCAGATTTACCCGAGCTAAAGATTGAAGAATAGTTTTTTCTGTTTTGTAACGGACCATCTTTTTCCATTCAATACTGTCGTTTTTCACGCTTATTTCTCTAACTTTTAACTCGTTTCATAAACTTCTTTCAATCTCGCTATTTCTTTGCGCAGAGTAAGAACACATCTAGTGTATAGATCAACCCTTTCCTTAATTCCATACTAGCCCATCAGGGGGATACAACTATTGCATCTATGGGAATTAGCCCTGCCAGCTACCAGGAGGAATGTGTGAGGTCCCAAACTAGAGGTTTGGTGGGCCTTCCTTTCGTTAAAATGGAATAGTTTTTGTTTTCTTGCGGACTATCTTTTTTTTCGGTTCATTGCTGTCTTTTTCAGCGCATATTCCTTGTTTTCGACTTAATCTTGTTTCATTAACTTACTTTTCAACTTACTGTTTTTCTGCACCTTGTGCATAGATTCTGCGTACCCGCAAGTCTATACTAAATAGGTCTTTCATCTCTTTGGAACCCCTTAGTTGTTGTTAGGCAGATTTAAACTAACATCTAACCTTATTCCATACCAAAAAGTGCCTTCCTCCTTTCTCTCTTGGAAACACTTTTTTGTGGTTAGGTGGGCTTAAGCTAACATATAACCTAATCAGTTATAATTAAAATTATTCTTTGTAGTTGGGACACCTCCAGAATGATTCGTTAAAACCCTCACTGTTCCCTAAGGGGAGGCTTTATGCTCTTAGCGAAGGCACTGAATGAAACTTAGCTATGCGATCTGAGTGTTTTAAAAAAAGGTTAGTTCAATATCGAGTCTTTGCAAGACTGTCTTCTCAAGATTTGAGGTTGCTTAGCGACAAGATTGTGAAGCTTCCTCAAGGCGTCGCCATGGTAACGTTGCTCGACGCGTACCATCGTACTTCACCACTGAATCGCTAACGGAAGTTACATTGCGCAGTTAGAGTAAAAGATTTATTAGATTATATGTTAGTTTATGCCACCTTAACCACTAAAAAAAAGAATGTATCGAAGAGAGGAAGGCACCATTTCGTATGGAGATAAGGGAACGCGGAAGCTATGCAAGAGAGGCATAGAAACAGTAAGTTAAGAAAGAAGATTATGAAACAAGACAAAAGTTAAAGTAGAAAGTAGCAGGTGCTGAAAACAGGACAGCAGTAAACCGAAGAAAATGGTGGTCCTTAACATAAGCAAAAAATATTTTATTTCAACAAAAAGAAGGGCTACCTAACTCTCAGCTCGGGCCCTCACACATTTTCCCCCTGGGAGCGCTAATTCCCATAGATAAAATAGTTGTATCCCCCTTAGGAGGGGTGAGAGTGATAGATGACTGCAAATTTATACACCCGGTTTGACTTGAATGTGTTCAAGTCATATGACTGACCTTTCGTGTAATACTAGGATATATTACACCCTTAAAAAAAATCGAGATTTCTAAAGGGTTTCTCAAATGTTAAATTCTATTTCATCGGTGCTTAAGAGCTCACAAGGAAAGATAACGGGACTAATGGGGACTTGACGGATAAGGCTTCTTTGGGTGTAGTCACGCTCTAAATGTTCACCCACACTTTGAGAACTTGACTGCGATTCTAGCGTAAATGATACAGCATTTGACCTGTTGTGTTCGCTGGATGCTATCGTCAAGCGTAATTTTACAATCGGTGGACTAATGTTGTTATTTTAGAAATTTAACAGCAGATAAGATCTTTAACAACAGATCAGCAATGAGCTATTTTAAATACTTCAGATTTAGTATTATTTAGATATAGCTCAGGACAAAGTGCGAACTACTACGTGTGTTTTCAAGTTCTAATTAACACGTTCACTGCGTTTCCGCCGTCTTACGGCCGGTTTGATTAGGTTGTAAGTAGAAGAACAGGGAAATCGACTTTACTGCTCGCATGCATTTTTATTATTCCAAAACAATATGAAAAATACAATGGTTCGATGACTTCTCCCCTCGTATAAGTTATTTTTTAAAAAGGCTGCAAAAGAGCTGAAATTATTCGTTTATACCGCCACGTGAATGAGCAATTCAACTATTGGTACACATATGGGCCAAAACGCAGGAACGTGTTAAATCTTTGCACAATTAAGCGCTCTCGTATTCTTCCTTGTCATGCCGTTCAGCCGGTACCAGTGTCCTTATTGCGTGCATGTCCGAACTGTTCAGGCGGTCGTTGTAGGCTCGAGACTATAAAATTGTTGAAAGTTGAGCTAAAACTATTTAGTCGGTCGGTAAGGAAATAGCAGGTACAGAACGAAACACTTCTCAAAATCTGCACGTCACGAGAACGAGACCAAAATCTTAAACTTCGTTGCTATCATTATTGAATGCTGTGGCCTAGATAATCTCTTATGGACATTTACTTTCAGTTAAGATTGGTTGTAAGTTGAGCAGAATGAGTTCAAAATTCAGAAGTAACTGATACTAAAGCTCCTCTCTGAACTTCACCACCATCGCTAGGCTTTCATCCCGGTAAATATTGGCACGCTGATGGGTCATAAAAATCCTTACTGCCGTCTTTTTACTCGTCAAGTTCCCTGAATCATACGGTTGCCAACGAGCAGCTTAACATAGCCTTGTCCTTGAAGAAACGTTATAAGTAAAAAGTTGATAAGAATGAAAACTAAGATGGTTAGCTGTCATAAACTTGGGAAAGGTAGTACGCGTTGACTCGACCTCAGTGAGCAGAAGTTCTATTGTGTAGATCAGGGCTTCTCAACCGGAGGTACATGTACCCATGGCGGTATATTTAACAGATTTCATGTGTTAAAATGTACAATATATATTTACACACAACCGTATTTAAGTATATGTGATTATTAAGGGTATTTTCAGAGTTTCTTAAACCTTCAACTGTGCTGGGGGTACATGAAGGTAACACCATTAAGATAGAAGGAGACACGACAATAAAAAGGTTGAGAAGCCCTGGTGTAGATCTATTGGAGGGTACAGGGCTCCCGGCTACGCGTCCAACAGATGCACCAACAGAAGGACTCGTTTAGTTTCAGCCAAGGATAGAACCGCGATCTGAGTTTCCCCGCCTGCCGGTTTTCCCATTCACTAACATGATTTTTCTCAAGTGCTGAATGTTGAATGGGAACAGCATTTTAAGTGAAATCAGTTGAGTGCGAATGATGTTTGTGTGCATTGCAAATTTTAAATTAGTAACGCTGGTAAGGTCTTGTTACTAAAGGCCAGTTCCGTTGTCTCAATCTCTTCATGTTTTTCTGCTTTTCCCATTTCAGCAGACATAATTGTCACGGCTGCGTTAACAATGAATTGTAAATACTTTCAAAATCCGCATTGTGAGATCAAAGTCTGTGGCTGGACCCTCCATTATCACTGATAAACCAGCGCCAACTGAGGTGTTGTTGTCTAATTGAAAGATCACCCGTTTAATTGGAAACAGAAAAAGTATCGATTCAATTTACAATAATTAAATTACTTTTAGTAATTGAAATAATAATTATCACGGCTGTGTCAACAATTGGAAAGAGAAAACCCATTTAATTGTAAAGAGAAAATCCTCCGTCGTTCCGAAAAGAAGAGAAAGGATAAGTAGAAAACAGTTTATTTACAAAAAAGTAGATGCACACGGTGCCATGCAACTAATTGGATTTTAAATAGTTCTTAACACATACAGTATCTTTAACATTTCTTCACACAAATTAACATGGCAAATCGTAAGACGTAGAAAACAGCTATGTTAGTGGTTAAACAAATGATTCAGAGAAGAAATAAAGAATCTAGGATCTTTTCCAGATAAGCCCCGCCACTAATGCGACACATAACTTCACCCACTTGTAACTTTCGAAATAATGCACCTATCGACTTCAACTTACTCTCAAACAAAAAAATGTTTTAATCTTTATTTTGAGAGTAATATGATGTCGATATGTGCATTATTTCGAAAGTTACAAGCGAATGAACTTATGTGTTGCATTAGTGCTTACCTCAAAAAGATCCAGTATCTATCCCCACCGGTTGACCAAGTTAACAACAGCTAGGCTGACGAAGACCTGAGGTGTCCCCGCTGCATTGAACACACGCAAGTTTACTATTGCCGCTCACTACCACCTGCTCTATAGATGACACCTGGGCGAAATTTTTCAATCGTAATGAAAGGCTTGAGAGTGCAGAAAAACTATTTATATATTTATATATATATATATATGTGTGGAGTATAACTTTATTGAAAGCTATACGCTAATTTTTTAATTTATATATATATATATATATATATATAAATAAATATCCGGGGTTTAACCTCGGATCATCAGACGTCGAACTGCATTAGCTGGTGAGTCAAAATTTGTTCCAGCGACGACTTCGCTGCATGTTGTGCGCAAGTGCCACCGGTTGCGTTCACGTAGCTGGTATTGCTTTCTTCAATGGCTGTGTATGTGCAGTCCGCTGAGTCCGTGTCTGTAAAATTCCGACATTAATACTTTAGAACACTATAATTAATTGTCAGGGTTTATGCGTTCATACTTTTTACGAACAGCAGAGTCGTCCTAAACAAATCGAATGATTGGTAGCTAAATTTAATCGTTATGTGTGACAGCGTACGATTTACGTCGAGTCGACTATGGATGGCACCGACGTGGTCAGTGTGTCTGCAGCAGTGTTTGAGGTAGGTAGCGCGTCTTTCTCTCGTGGTGTATGTAAGAGCCCGCGCTCGAGTACTACTCCTTTTGTGAAGTTCCGTCCGTTGGTGCCGCAACGAATACGTTAGTGCGAGTGCTTCATAAGCAACTTTAACATTCCACGCATTCAACTCAGGTAATAACGACATAAATCCATGAAAGCGGCAGTCGATAAAGGGAAGTGCTAGTTATTATTTCCTGTTGAACTGAGATCGTCTTCTGTGTCAGGTCAGCCGAGGGATGAGGGCACGCGTCACCTTGAACATGCGATTGTCAAATGCTCTGATTTGAGATCTTTTTGTTACACACTTGGGTTTGTTTTTAACACAAGTTAAATCCATGTTCACAATCAAATTTTATGTTTTTGTATCGGTGACGAAGATGATGCACATGTCATATTGTTCGGACTTGTGTATCCCTGATACCAATTATCGTTAGTGTACACTATGGTTATGATGAACTTTTAATGCCACCATTTTGGATAAGGCTGAAATTGGAAACGTGAACTCCTTAGGATGTTGGTGAAGTTTGATTTTTTCCGCATTAATGTTGCGAACTTGACTCCGAGATTGATTGCAGTGGTTCACGAGTTACTGAAGTAAATGCAGCCGATTTTCACTCCAATTTTTTTTTTTTTCTGAGGAGTGACCTTTGCGACGTTAATTTATGGACAAACTTTGTTACTACCATATTTGGTGTGTAACTCAATTGGTTGATACTAGTGCTTTTTAACTTCTAGTGTCAGTGGAGCTTGCAGAGCTTAGGTCTGCATTTCATTAAGCCACACACTAAGTGCTGCTGCTCATGCGTTATTTATCAGTTCTGTAGCTGAAGTAAGACAAGCACTCACAATTATTGAGGGCGGAGCATAGTCAGTTCGACTGCGTCCGAGCGCAGTCTTTCGTTGTGTTCCCCTGAAATGCGTCGAAGCATTCAAGAATTTACCTGAGTTAAGTTTATAAACAATACTTTTCCACGAATGTTAGGATGCTAAATTCTTCTTTGACACTATTTGACCACCATCGTTAGCCCTTAAAAGGTCATCGTTGAAGTTATTTTTATCTATTCATTTATTTAATCTGCTTATTTATTCATTCATTTGTTTGTGGCCAAGAATGGTATCAGGTTATTGCGTTTGTAAAATGCGGTGATTCGTTTGAAAATCAACTCATTTCATTTCTCATTCAATGAATGAATGAATTCATGAAATTATCTCTCTGATAACACGGAATCTCTGTTCCGTTCCTGTGTATAATTGGTGATAAGATTTGTTTGTAGTCAACAGTGATTTCATGTTTATAACCAAGAAATTATCGCTCGCTGTTGATACCTAGCAGTCCCCCACGCGAATATAACGATTTTATCGATAGGAATTGGTGACCCCAGGGGGATTATGTGAAGTCCCGAGCTAAAGGTTTGGCAGGCCTTCCTTTTGTTGAAATAGAACGGTTTTATTTTTATTTTGCTACGGACCATATTTTTTTTCGGTTCACAGCTGTCTTATTTTTCAGCCCCTACTTCTTTCTTCTTCAACTTCTATCTTGTTTCATGAACTTTTTCTCAACTTACTGTTTCTATGCACTTTGTTCATAGATTCCGCGTTGCCTCAAGTCCATACTAAATGATGCCTTCCCCCTTCCTCTCTATGAAACGCTTTTCTTGCTGTTAGGGAGACTTGAACTAAAACTTAAATCCACTCTAACACACAAGCCTCTATTTATCCTCTGATGCCGCCACCAACCACCAGGTGGGGTGAAGTCCTCAATGTTCGTGCGTCTTCCACAGTAGCTGGTGTGGTCATTTTCCTCTGAGAATGGTATAATTCGATAATTTTTCGTGTCAAATTTAACCGTAAAAAGCACTCGGCATATGACAACCCTGCGAGATTACCAGGTGCTAACGCTCTGTTTTGGGGTTGCATTAGATTACAGGACCCCGCTGAATTACCAGATGCTAAGTGCTCTTTAAAATCAAACTTTATTTGAAAGAAAAATACTAAATTTGGTTAGTGTTACCAGAACAAAGGCCAACACAGTCCTCAAATTTTATTTTGTAAATTACTAAGTTTGATCAGAGCAAAGGTCAACACAGCAATCCTGGCCTCTCTTGTTGATGTATGGGCCTAACAGCAAAGGCAATCCCACGCTGCGGTTGTCCCATTCGCCCCATGCGGGCCCTGTGCACCCCTCATGCCGCATTACACCCTCGCTCAGGCATGCCTTTCATCTGACAGAAACGCTGGCAGGGGATAGCTGACTTGTCTTTGCTTGTGTCTGTAGCGTTGTGTGTACCCAGGAGTTGTGCGAATATACTGCCACGTAAGTGACGAATTTAGTTCCGTGTTGCTTTGTGCTCGCCGTGGCAGAGTGGTTAAAGGTCTCGCCCTTCCGTGAAGGTGTCGAGGATTCGAATCCCAGCGCTGCGCGGCAATATCCCCGTTGGGTTTGAGGGAAAACTCAAGAAAGAAAGAAAAAAATTTATTTCCAATAAAGTACAAACATGAATTGTCGGTACATTGGTTTTTTAAAACACCTTAACCTAAAGCACAATACCTCATCATGTGTCGGAAATGGGTACCGGCTTTACGGGGGAAACCGTCATGGTGTCTTAGTGCTAGTTATTAGGCATTTGAAAAACCAATATACAAGATATGTATCAGGCTTGATTGAAAATAAAGCATCCTTAGATGCCGATGTTGTTTTATACCTAATAGAGGGTGCAAGCATGCATTATACCTTATACGTGATGCTTTTATACTTTGTCCTTTATACCTTTATACTTGGTGCTTTATACCTTTATGTTTTGTGCTTTATACCTTTATACTTTGTGCTTTATACCTTTATACTTGGTGCTCTATGCCTTTATGCTTGGTGCTTTATACCATTATGCTTGGTGCTTTATACCATTATGCTTGGTGCTTTATACCATTATGCTTGGTTCTTTATACCATTATGCTTGGTGCTTTATACCATTATGCTTGGTGCTTTATACCATTATGCTTGGTGCTTTATACCATTATGCTTGGTGCTTTATACCTTGATACTTGGTGCTTTATACCTTGATACTTGGTGCTTTATACCTTGATACTTGGTGCATTATACCTTTATACTTGCAGGTTCTGTCCCTCTCCTGTACGCCCATATTCACCCGTTCAAAAAAAACTCGGATATCACTGCTTTACTTTGCTATGTGATGTCAACTCAAACTATTTGAAAGGCGTGCAAATTCAATTTTAGTCGAACTCTTCTTTAATTTAATTTTTTGTGTGAGGCGTGTGCTCAACCTCGTTTAAGTTGCTACGTCTGATTTTTCTTCTATTATCCTATGATTGTGACGCGGGCAGGCATTATGGCCCTGGAGAGATTCGTGCGTGTGTTTCATATTACTCGGTTGTGCTGAACCTGTGTCGGAGAAATGCTGGTAAGATCCATCTACGCGTTTAGGTTTGACGTCCTTATTAATCAGTTGGACCTTGGTGAAAGTGCCCGCGTGTATTATAAAAGATTGAGTTGCCTTTTCTGACAGATTTTTTATTTCAGTTCTCACTCTTGTGCATAGTTCTGAAAACACTTTCTTATCGTGTATCTATGAAAACGTAGGTGTAATTCAGCATTTCAGCGCTGAAGCCATGGGCAGTAGTTTCAGTTGGCTGTAGTAACCAATTAGGGATTCTCGTTAACAAGCTACACTAATTAGAAGGCCGAGTCGGGCTTTCCTGCTTAGGGTAGAGAAATCGGGGTCGGTGGCTTAGAGGAGCGCGATTTTTATTTTCTTATTACTGCCGAGCTGCGTTACTTGCTCACTGCGATAATTTATTTCCTGATAAATTGCAGAAAAAGCCAGTGTCGCTCTGTAGCTTCGCATCACGCTGTGTGCACTGCAGTGCCTGATTGCGAACTGATGTAACGTCACGAGGAATGAAGCGACGTTTGTGAGTTATCGAGTCGCAGCTTCTTATCAGGACTAACACGTAAACATGGTATCTTTTGTGTTGTTAAAATTTCAACTCATAAATCGGTGAATTTTCTCTAGGATAAGATAAGTGCGTTGTTTCCTGAAGTTATCAGTGTTACTTTCCTTCAAAGACGTAGTCAGAACCTCACGAACTGCATTAGACGCAAATGGGCGAGAAAGTTGACGTTTTCGTTCGCGAACCTCGAGCTGATTTTGACCAATGTTGCTGGTTTGCTCCGACACTCATTGATGAACTCGTGTTGATAGTAATGCTGAGCTGTAACCGACAGATCTTGAAATTTGACTTCATTGCTTGCTTCGTTCGGTGCCTTGATCCACCGTCTATAAAAAAACAATAATTGAGCTGCTTTCTAATAAGATTTTCTGCAGTCGATTTTATCGTCTGAATGGGAGTCCTAATTAACTCTGAAATGCTAATGTAATGTATTTTAAGGAAACAATTTATACGCGCAGCGCTGATTGACAACAAATCTTTTGTGCATCAAACATTTAAAATTCAAAATAGTTGTAGTGCTTACTATCTATGAGCTATTTTTGGAGATAGCATGTTTTTCTACCGGTAGCATTAATTTTTATCGTGATATTTCTTCAAGTATTTCAATTATGTGAAGTATTTCTACGAATTATAAACTTCTTGTTATCAATTCTAGTTGATAAAACAACGCGCTCTCCACATTCCCTAAGGAATTCGAGCTCTAGATTGCGTTGTGCCGTCACCAACTTTCATCGATGTCGCCTCGCATCCTCCTGCAGTGGAGATAAGCGGCAAAATTGTCGGGAGGGCCTGCGTTGCAGCGACTCTCTCCCTCCCTCACTCTCACAGCAGAGGTCGGTCGCTCTGGCCCACCGGAAGTGATTCTCTTGCCTCTATTGTAAGCACGGGATCCGTTCTTCCTCTTGGCGCCTCGACTGTTCTAGCTTGTCGTGAGGTGAATCTGAGTTTGGCACTGTACCCAATATAGAATGTCCCACAAAAACTCGAACCGAGTATTTATTTTCCCGTATCAGTAATACCATCATAAGAACACCATAAGCATTTAATTTTTAGCAAAATTATGCGGTATTACTGATTACTACTGATACGGGAAATAGTTTCGGGTATTACTGATACGGGAAAATGAAAACTCGGTCCGGGTTTTTGTGGGACATACTGTATTGTGCTGCGCGTCGTGCTGGATAACGTAGCATCGCCAAGTCGATGTGGGAGCACTTATGTTGCCTACTGTCCCTCTTCGATGGCAAAATTTTCAGGGAAATTTAGCCCTATTTGGTCATGACTCTGTGGTCTATGAGCGGTTGTCGCTCACTTTGAATGAATAGGTTAACGTTTGGCAATAAAAGTTTCTCCGGCTGAATCGTGTCACTCCAATTGGTAAACCATCTTCAAGTGTTTCATGTAAAATTTTCCCTGTGAGCGTACAGGGGCATCGTTATAAACCAAGACAAGAAAAGTTAAAATTGCCTTCTGACATAAACTCATCAGTGTCTGACCTTATTTTAGTGGGAAATTGATGGACGGTCTTTGCAGATCCTTTGCACTTTTTTGCGATCAAAGGCGGTTCGTTTTTGCGTAAATTCTTAGCCAACTTCGACAAGCTCATTTGTGATGATTGTAATTGATAATTTGAGAGAACTGGGCAGCCACGAAGCCCCAATTCCAATATTAAGTCTGAACAAGTGTATCCCTGATACACTCCATTTTCCCAAAATAGAAGCCTCACGAAAGGTTGAATAAATTGCCGAGATTGCCGTTTAATATCAGAGTTCGAGATTTTGTGGCCCAACCTGCGTAGTACTTCACAGGTGTGTGATTTGAGGCTCAGGGCTGACGCTGGGAAGATGTACACGCGCAGCTGACGGTGTGCGGTACAAAGAACGTTGGTTTACTGCTGCTGCTTGGGCACAAGTGTTGCCAGGAGTTCATTTCGACCTGAGACTCCAGGTGGATTTCAAAATCCACTTTCATAAGCTGCACTTGTGTATTTTATTCCTCATAAACAGCTCTTATGTATTTTATTCCTTGTGAAATTTGTGCCTTAATGTGTTTTCAACGTTCATTGTCAAGTGGTTCCTCGTTGTGATGTCGGTGACTACATGATGCCGGTGCCAGTTTAATGATAGTGGTTATGATAACGGCAATATGAGTTCAAAATACGGGCGTTAAAGGGTTAATACGTAAATTTTAGTTTTAAAAACTCAACTTTCAGTGTTTGGAGATAGAAATATGTGGTGTAGCCGAGTCAACAGACGAATTTTCGCAGCGGCTATGCTGCTACAATGATGTCATTTAGTTAAAAGTCCAGTCCCACGGCTGGTGCATGAGGTGACTCACTACTTCCAGTGAAGGTCACGTGGGCACGTGCGTTCATTGACACGCTTTCTATCGTTGTGTAGCCTGAAGTTTTCTTTGTTTCGAATAAGGGAGAAAATGATTACCAAATATGTGCAATTTTTACAGCGAAGAAAGTAGCTTAGTAAGGACGTTAAAATATACCCAAGTTAAATATAACTCCGAATGTTTTAATTTATAACGTAAAAAGAATTGTTAATAATTACGAAAACATGAGATAACGTATGTGACATTAACGCTTTTAAAAACTTTTCAGCGGACATGTAAATTAACTTATCAAGTTACCTACGTAAATTTAAATTGGGGAGAAAATCCTTTATTGCGAAGTAATTGCGATTGTGATGAAGGCAGACGTCGGGTAAAAACTGTTTGAAAGATTTGAACGATGAATCGATACATTGTTGGATTTAAAAAAAATATATTCTACTTTTTTAAATTCGCTTGTTCTCAACGCCGGGCTTATTCTCTCATGCAACTCGCTTCACAAGCTGCAACACGAATTCCTATGCAAAATTTCAATGCTAATAGCTTCAGCATGCTAATGGTATTAGCAATATCGACCTTGAGATAAGCTTACGCAAGAGCGAAATTCACTCATGAAAAGAAACGGCGAATTTTCTTTGGTGGATTTTTTTTGTAGCGTGACCGGACGCTAACTTGCTCCCAGGCGCAGCACTTAGTGTTTTTGGGGCGTCACGCACGCACATTGAAAGCTGGGCGTGTTGCACTTTTTGTGAGACCGCTTGCGCAGAGTGGCCGCCACAATGGTAATTGTAATGCAACGTCGGCGACTGCAATATTATCTAACAGAGAACGAATTTGCACTTCCGCGTTAGCCATCCCATTGTATGACGTGTTGAAAGGTATTGAAAATAAATCTGTTGTGTATTCCGATCATTTGTGCTCATATTTAAATACTTTATTTCTTTTTGAAACCTTGCGGTTTATATCTCCATTGAACATGGTGAGAGTCGATACATTCTCCGTGTGTTTGTGACTCGACAACCCACTTTCTGCTGGAAAATTAAAGTCTGGAAACCAAGGGTTGACTGCGCTCCCTGCCATGTCGCTTGATAATCACAATACTCGACAATGACAATTTTTGAGCGACACAGGTAGCGGTGTACGAACGATTCTGTTTGGTCTAACGAAGACTATTTATTGCAGAAATTCTCCATTGTTACTTCTGTGGTCCAGTCGTCTTGAATACTTCAAAAACTGAGTTGTCAGGGATCGCTCAATTTCCAGCCGAAACTGCATCAAGTTTTCTGAATTATTCGTGGCCCCTAAATGGGGACCTGAAAGGTTTCTGAGAGAATTAACTTCTAATGTTTTAAGATGGCCATAAATTCACACCTGTCATTTGTGAATGCTACCATGTTTTCATAATTTTTACCTTCGAAATACAAATTTTATGAACGAACGAAAGAACACGGCTATCTTCACATTCACAGCCTTGCGTTCAATTTTTCCTTGTTTATTTTTTTTCTGTGTGCAGTCATTTGTTTGAATAATTTACGCCGCGAAACATTTTAAAATTGATATTAATGAGTGAATCATTTTCTTTTCAAAAATTCTGCCTTCGGAAACCTGTGATCACTCGCTAAGGATGGCCAAATTGCCTCCAAATGTTTCATCTTGCCAAGAAACAGCTTCGTTGGTGGCTCAATGAACAGCTCGCATTAGCGGAGGTGCTGACATTCATGTTTGTGGCAATCTCGGTGTTTGCTCAAACACGTGTCACGCGTGTTTACTCGGCCGACGTCTGCTCAACGCGGCGGGCGGTTTTTCTGCGGCGGTTGTGTCGTGGCTGATGCGGGTTGCCTGCGCTGCTGCTGAAACATTTATAAGCAACACCGGCTTCTTCGTGTTCGTGTCTAGGCCCAATTTGCTTGCGCTTGTTTTTTTTTTCAAGCTGATCGAACAATTGTGTTATTGTTGAATTGTTTGGGGAAATTTGCTCAGCGCTAGTGATGCTATTTGAATAGAAGCGAGTGCGGAGCTTTTTCAGTTCAAAGCGTGAAAAACCTAGGTTTCATTTTCAGAAAACAGAATGATGTTCTGTATTTGAAGATCTTCATTGAATTTGTTTCAAATTGTTCACATTGTTTGTGTATGTTGTGTTATTCATTCAAGTATCTGCATAAACTCATTTCATTTTCTTATTTCCACTGGCTTTTCGCTGCAAAAATATCTCCCGTGTGAATTATAATATTGGTGCGATTTTCAGATCGTGTTTTTAGCATGCCGGCATAAGGACATGAACAACGAGGAGCTTAAACGCTGCTCTGCGGTTCTCATGTGAGCTTTCCCTGCTAACTCCGATACCGGAGCACATCAGCTGCAGCCCCTGGATTTGAAACGCTGGAGTGTGTATTCTTTGCTCTTATTCTCCTTTTAAGCATTAATCATTGTGTCGATACTCGGAATAAGGGCCAAAGCCAGTACTCCTTACCGATGCCCCTAAATTGGATGAGTCAGAGATTCTTGTCGATCCTTTGGTTAGTGCCCTGAACTTTGAAAACTGAGGTGGCCTGGGCAAAACTTTGCTTATTACTGACGTGCGTTGGGAGCTTCTGTTTTGGAACGGGCTTCAGCATCAATGTTTTCTGAAGTTTTTAATTTTTTCATTGATTTCTTGTTATGCCTGAGTACGACATGCATTAGTTAACTTGCTGTTTCGAAGCGATAACTTGTCGAACAGAAGCTAAAATACAACTGACGCGGCGTGAGCTCATTCACCTTCTCACAGGAGGCATACACCTACACCTAAGATCTCTCCCCACGCCATGTAATGTCCAAGGTACAGGTGAGGTCACACCTGCTGCACCCACAGCTTACTTCATCGTAAGAACTCTGTCATTGTAGGGCACGGGTGCTGAGCAGTTAGTTCACTGCTGTCACTGTTGAAATTGACGCTTGATCACCCTAGTTAGTGCTAGGTGTGAAGAACAGGCGTTCGAATTATTAAAGTAGCATTTTCTAAAGCCAACACTCGAAGTTATCCATAGATGCACATCAAGGATTTTACCTGCCTACACGGGAGGTAAAATTCAGGCTCTGTGAATCATAGAAAAGCGATGAAAACACAGTTGATATTGCCTTATGCTCTATTTTTAGTGACTTCCATTGTCACTCAGGTCTAAGTTTTACTTTCGTTTAATCGTTTATGTTATGAGGAAAAGTAAACAGAAACGGCTGATCTCTATTATCATTCGCAGATCTTTTTGTGCCATCTCAAGTCTGATACTTAGTGAAAAGTTATGCTTGTCCCATAAGTTTACTTCAGCCTGAACAATTTATGTTAATCCTAAACGTGTTACGTCAACTCGTGTTCTTAGTAGTCTAACCTGGAATGATATTACGCGTACGTAAAGTTTCCTGAATCGTAAACGATTCATGGAAAGCTTACTATATTTACTGCCAAACTTTATACAATTTTTTGATCAGATTATTTGCTTCTCGGAGTTAAGTACAAATATAATGATCTCTCGTGCGTTTCTATGATTTAGTATCATTTTATATTACAGCAAACTCAAATTGCATCGTTCAGCCACCATTTTAATGATCGTTCCTCGCTGTGATTACTTTAGATCGTATTTATGGTCA
>JACJUY010000193.1:66094-99239 GCA_014220935.1 Platorchestia sp. MABIK | reverse complement strand
GTTGTTCTTATCGACGATAATATATTTTTGATGGCGGTTCTTTTCCGAAGGTGATCGTTGGCCAAACGCTCCCTTCTTCGTAACGTTTATTTAAACACGACGTAGGGTATCTGAATCGTAAATCATTACACAAATTCATTCAAAATACATTTAAATTTTTTTTAATAGCGAATTTGTCACTTTCGCTACCCATGCTAACTCCGATTTCATCCATGTTTACCTGTATATCTGCGTCCTCCTTTAAACAGTAACATCATCGTAAAGGATTTAGTTCAGAATTATCCCTTTGTTTCACAGCAAGTTCAGGAGGGAAGCCTAAACAATGGAAGTTCTTTCAGGTCTAGCACTAAGTATTGATAGCACTCTTTCTACCACTGTTATTGAGGTTTTTGCTCCCAATATGTTTTCCTAAAGTTGATTTAGCGTTGAATTTTTTAACAGGCATCAGAGAAAATTATCCGAGTTCTATTCTCTTTAAAATTTCACTGTAAATATTGTCTACATTAACAGCTAAAGAAACAATTCCCATGCATGAAACCTGCACAAGGAAGTAGCTGAATTTCAGTGAGCGAAAACTGATCTAAAGTTCTAAGTTCTGTTGAAGTTTATAAACCGGTCGAAGAATCATTGAGTATTGTTTTCGGGACTCTCTCACATCGCTGGTTGTAATATTCTCAGATGGATATTCCTTCAGATCGAGCTAAACGATAACCAAGGAAGCGAGGCTTTGCGCGTCCATCAATACTTGTTTAGTTACATGGGGAAAAGATGAGGGCCTGAGCAAAGAGTTAGGTAGCCCTTCTTTTTGTTGGAATAAAATGTTTTTTATGTTAAAGACCACGTTTTTTCAGTTCACTGCTATCCTGTTTTTCAGCACCTACTAATTTCTTCTTCTACTTTGATCTTGTTTCATAATCTTCTTTTCATCTTACTGTTTCTATGCCCTTTCTGCATAGATTCCGCGTTCCCTTAACTCCATTCTAAATGGTGCCTCCCACTTTCCTCTCTTTGGATCGCCTTTGTTGCGGATAGGGAGGCTTAAACTAGCAAATATTCTTATTCCTATTTAGTTACCTAAGAATAACCGTCATGCTCCTTTCACGTCTTTCAGTGGCTGGCATAAATTCTGACGCATCGATCTTGATTGACATTTCTCAGGTTCCTTTGAACGTGCTTTTTCGCGTGAAACGCGACCTGCGGTAGCCTCAAAAAAGTTCAGATAACTTCTCTGGTAATATCGAGCTTCAGAACTTGAGGAGTGCGTCGTCCCTGAAGCGGGAGGATAGCGTGACTCCCTGCATGCGCTATACGTTAGTCGTCTCTTCGCTTGCCTCCTTATGGTATTTTACCAGCCGAATATGGATTTTAAGCTTTCCAATAATCACTAGTACTGAAATAATGTGTTGTAATCCCATGGTATTTGACCAGTCGAACATTGATTTGAAGTTTTCCAATAATTACTAGCACTGTAGCGATGTGTTGTAACCTCAGCTTGTCAATAATAAACCATTAGAGCACTTGACCAAGTGTAAACACGGCGCACCACTTGCAGTCCTGGTTTTATCTCGGCACCGTCGCCCGGCACGTGTGTCAGACATGCTCTGTGGGACTTGAGCTTGTGAAGCTCGCACACCTACAGCAGTGTGTGTTCTCTGTGCATCTTTATTTTATGGCCTCTAAAAACAGGTATAAGGGTGAAGAATTATACATTTTTTGCATCGGAATTTTCCTTGGAGTGTACGTATTTTTTGTTCGTCCCTCGGTTGGCTTTGAGATATGATACCGCTAAACGTGGGCGTTTTATGGGCGTTTTACAAATATCGTGTAATTTTCAGCTCACAGAGCACGGATTGAACGCAATTTCATTTTGGCATTCCAAACTTTCTTTGTCCCGAAAATTCTATGGTCTTCATAGGTTGTTGTGTTACAATTGTAATTAAATATTATTGTCTCAGTGACGGTGCTGAAATTCGAGCTGTATTTATGCTGACCGTTGAGTTTATCATCACCCATGCGTTTGATGAAGCTTGAGTAAGATTAACTCTTTGAAATCTTACGCGTGTTTTCACGCTTTGTTAGATGGAATTGTCGTTGTACTGAAATACGCGGTTTCTGGTTGTCTGTTGTGACTTTCCGCAATTGCACTGTCTCACTTTCTACTTCAGCTAGACTTGCTTCGAAGCATCTAATTTTATTGGTATTCATTGCACACCCAAGTTAATAAAACTAACGCGTGGCTTCGTTATATCTGCTCTGTTTTATAGCTAGAATTGCCGTATGAAGAAATCTTGCACATTGTACCCGGTAGCTTGATTAAAAATTGATTCCCTTGAGGTATAAATTTTGTAAAGACTGCGTGCCAAGAATAAAGCTATGGAGAAGGCGATTGCTGTTAATCATTCATGATGCTAAGGTTGTTAACGAATGATTACTTATGGTACCGGTCATCAGCAGCACCCAGGAGGAGGATGTGAGGTTCCTTACTGAAGCTATAAATAGGTAGTTTGTTTTTATTGAAGGCCTTTTATTTTTGTACTATGGCGAATAATTTTTTTTTGGTTCACCCTTGAGGGGGATACAACTGTTTCTGTGGGAATTGGCACTCCCAGGGGGAAAACATGTGAAGGCCCGAGCTGAGAGATAGGTAGGCCTTTTTTTTGTTGAAATAATTTTTTTGTTCTGTTACGGACCATCTTTTTTCGGTTCATTGATGTCCTGTTTTCAGCACCTGCTACTTTCTTCTTCAACTTTTATCTTGTTTCATAAACTTCTTTCTTAGCTTACTGTTTTTATGCACCTTGTGCGGAGATTTTGCGTTCCTTTAACTCCATACTAAATGGTGCCTTCATCCTTCCTCTCTTTGAGGGAGGCTGAAAGGGAGGCTGAAACTTTCTAAGAATCAATCAATCAATTTTTGCTTCTGAATGCTAAGAAATGTTGGATACAGCTCAGCCACCGTGTCATGCCTCGTCAGCGACCGAATTTACTAATGACTTACGTCATTCATCTAAGTCGACGTGAGGGAACTTGGCTACCAGCTGTTACGTTACGATGACGTGAATTGTTGAAAATTCCGGTTCTAGAACTATGAGTCATAACTCTAAAATCAGGCATCACATCATACAGGAACGCGCTGCGAGGTCCGAATGCGAACATTTGGGTCCAGAGGAACAAAAACGTTAGCTTCGAGGCACTACTTTTGTTGGGTGAAGCGTGCCATGACCCGTTATTTTTTGCCTCTGGTATCTCGCTGTTACTATCTTCTCTCTCGCCGTCCATTTAGTTGTCCGTGTCCAGACGCTACTTGTGTATTTATGTTAACTAAAAAGTAACGGCGTTGTTCGCTTTCAAACTGAAAAAATTGGTCTCTAATTAATAACTGGGCCACCCTATCGCGTGAAGGCGGGGATTTCAGCTCGGTCTGTGAGTAGAAGGACCCGTCATGAGAGCTTATTTGTGCGAACGATGAAAGAGTTTTGTAATTCGATTCTATACAATGTTAACATTTCGTGAGCAAAAAATCGTGCTGCTTTTCTGTAATTAATATATTTCATTTAAAAGGAGTAACGTACCGCAAAAAATTGCAAATAATTTTTTTGATAGGGTTAGCGCACAGTTAAAAATGACTAGGTTTATTTTCCGTAATGTTTTTAAAAGAGAAACTAAATTTCCTGCCTCCACTCTCAAATGATCGCAAGGCTGCACAGTATGATAATCAAGAGTGATGACATTCTGAAAAACCAAGTGATTTTTGTTGGGTCGTATTTCAAGTCATTGGAAATAAGAATTTCCTGAAATACGCCAAATTTTTGCCTTTTAGCTCGGATCATTGAAGTAATCCAGATCGCCATTAAAGAAAGTGGTGCTAACGGTCTCCAGAACAGTCCAGTAAGTTCATTTCTCGTTGCCTTTTTCTTGCGCTGTTGCGGCTTGGGATCTCCATTCACATCCGCCACAGCGCTTGTCGTGAGTGCGCTCGGGCTCTTCAAGAGGATTTTCTCTTTTGCGCGCCCCATTGGGCGGATTTGTTTGAGAGTGATGCGCCAGTAGCGCAGGATTTAGGAATCAGCGCTGTTATCTTCAGGAGCTTTTGAGCTCTTAGTGGTCCTGCTAATGTGATCTTCATTTGAATGGAGTTTCTGAGATTGTTCAGATTCGATGATGGCGTCTCGGTGATATTTGATACGGAGTTCCTGAAGTTATTCAGGTTCAATGATGACGTTTTTGTGGAACCAGTGGAATATTGTTTTTATTTTTTATACTTTCAGTGATTTGAGTCTGTCAAATGTCTTGAATTACGCTTGCTTTGGCGGTTTTCGCACTGCTTGCCATTGTTGAATTTTTCTAGTTTCTGAGATATTGTACGTGCTATTGTTATGTGCTATTGTTTCTGTTTGTGTAAATTTTTTGTTGAGTATAAGTTAAAACTGTTACGGATAATTTGAAAAAGTCGGATATTCTGCCAAGTTATAGTGAGTGGGTGAACACTTTTGCAGCAAACTCAACCACTCCGCCTGGTAGTGGTGTGCGCTCTTCCTCGTGACACATTGGTACATATTGCCTGCAATTACCGAATCTGAAGTGCTGGTACACTGATTTTAATAAACATATTCTTAGCTTCTGTCTCATATGAGAGGAACGATTTTGGAATTCTCCGGATATCCATGCATCAACTTAGTTCGTTGTAAGTCCTATATTGTGTAAGTTCACCACATTCAAAAGTTGATTTTTTATTGAAATAAAGCCTTGCTATTCAGCTTTCCATGTCGCTGTACCGCGAGATCTCAAATCAATGAAATTAAGACTGATCATGTACTGCTCAGCTCAATTGGAGGTCTGTGTGTTTCTCCGAGTTATCTTTATAAAGCAGTTCAAAGCGTCGTCGTTCATCGATGGCACACTTCGAAGTCTGCGTATTCATCTGAGATAACAAGTGGAGCACGATAGAGCTATAGCTGCTTAAATAAGAGTTGGTTGCTTCAGTTATGTTCAATAAAGTCTGTTATTGCTTTTATCTTTATTATCTCATTCTTTCCCTGCCAACTCTTTGCATTTGATTTTCATTTCTTCATAGTCCTTCGATCTTGATAGGCTATTTCTCTTGATATTGGAACTTTTCGTCATTAAATTCAGGTCATAAAGTTCCCCGAAATTCTATTTCCGATTTAAACCCAATTTCTCTATTTTGGGGTATAATAATTGCTATAATGATAAGAACAATGATGCGTTGACGGTGGCGCACCTGCTCGGGAAGCTAAACTTCTTCTTGAATAAGAAGTTCATTTACTGTAAGTCGTTTACTTGTGCTCTCAGGCTTTCTTTTCCCAAGGAAGGGAGGCAATAGGTATGGCTCTATTTTTGTCTCCATGCACTAACGCGCCGCCGCCCGCGACACAGGATGGCTTCCGTAATGAAACTAAGTAACTTTGCGCTTTGTGTAGTCAAGCTTTGCCTTCGTTATTTTAATGCAGTTATTTCACGTGTGCTAAAATCTTGTGCTTGTAGGATGACTTTCTCATGCTTTCTACCCTGTGCGGTGGAAAACAACCCTGATGCAAAATGAAGCAACATTTAGAGGTGGAATTGTTGCAGTATCATATCGATAGTGCTCCAGTTTTTTCGTTGTTGCTGACAATATCACTAACATAAATTTTTGTCAACATCTTGGCGCGCGATCGTTGAATAAGAACCCTCAGAAAAAGACTTCAGGCTTTGAAAAATATAAATAACTTCCTGATGAACCTCAGGACTACCCCTAGCTTCATGGGACTGTAAAATTCAATACCCTTTTAGTGTAAATGGGCGAAGTGCTAAAAATAATCGAAGTTTCTCAAATGCTTGGAAGTTCTACGTGAGCTCCTTATAGCGGCAGGGAGCGCATGGCGCTCGTTGTGCTCGGCGCGCTTGGGAGGCGAGAACAGAACACGCTGTTCACGGCCAGCCAGATTTTAAGTGCCTTGTTTACTTTACTGTACTTTAGTACCTTGTGCTGAGTGCCCTGTGTGCTCCGCTGTACTTCAGTACCTTGTGCTGAGTGCCCTGTCTGCTGCGCTGTACTTCAGTACCTTGTGCTGAGTGCCCTGCATGCCCCGCTGTACTTCAGTACCTTGTGCTGAGTGCCCTGTGTGCTCCGCCGTACTTTGGTATCTTGTGCTGAGTGCCCTGTGTGCTCCGCTGTATTTCAGTACCTTGTGCTGAGTGCCCTAAGTGCTGCGCTGTACTTCAGTACCGTGTGCTGAGTGCCCTGTGTGCTCCGCTGTACTTCAGTACCTTGTCCTGAGTGCCCTGTGTGCTCCGCTGTACTTCAGTACCTTGTGCTGAGTGCCCTGTCTGCTGCGCTGTACTTCAGTACCTTGTGCTGAGTGCCCTGCATGCCCCGCTGTACTTCAGTACCTCGTCCCCTCAGGGGGATACAACTATTGTATCTATGGGAATTAGCACTCCCAGGGAGACTACATGAGGGCCCGAGATAAAGGTTAGGTGGGCTTCCTTTTTGTTGAAATAGAATAGGTTTTTGTTTTATCACGGACCATCTTTTTTCGGTTCACTGCTCTCCTGTTTTTCAGCACCTACTACTTTCTTCTTCAACTTTTTCTTGTTTCGTGAACTTCTTTCTCAACTTACGGTTTCTATGCCCCTTCTGCATATATTCCGCATTCCCTTATCTCCATACTAAACGGTGCCTTTCTCCTTCCTCTCTTCGGAACGCTTTTTTCTAGCAGTTAGAGGCTCAAACTAACATCTAATCTAATCTCACGTTTGGTAGGTTGGGGTGACCTTCGATCCTTATGGCACCATGCAGCTGCCTGCATCATCGTTCAGTTATCGTAGCCTTACTTTGTTGTTCCAAATTCCATGATGTATTTCAATTTCAGACATCACTGAAATATTCTACTTTGGTTTTTAGATTGTGTGCCAGCGGTGCTGTATTGACAGCTATTTCAATGTATTAAAAATGAACTAAATGTAGGACCATTAGGGATTCTGAGGGGTTATGTATTTCTATATTCAGCCGACGCAAATGTTTATGCAATTACTGTAGGTGCCTGCGCACGGCAGCTTCTTACTGCTGTCGGCTTTTCTTAACTCCTCGCGTTCAGATCGAGTGCCTAAGCCCGGCCCTCTTAAGCCGCTAATTTTAGCCCGATAACGTGTTTGAATGCCCGAAATTGCGTTCTTCTGGCTAAAAGTTTGTCTGAGCCTCTATCTTGCAATTTCTGTTCTATATCTCATCATTATACCTCGTACCTCTCGCTAATCTAAGTTTCCATGCAGCAATTTTACAGCAACATGAGAACGGGCTACTCTGCTTGTTTCTGATGTCATATTCCTACTTTGATTCATTCAGGCGAAAATGTTCACAATATAATTGTTCATAGTCAGTTAAACTCGGAATGCTAACGATATTTTGCGTTTTTGGCAGATCTGATTCACGTTTATTTATCGTTTCTGTTGCCATGTTCTATTTAACCCTAACACTGCAAACTTCAGAACTGCGATTCCTAATAATGATAATTTGAGTCAACTAACCATGTCGTGTGTTGTCGACAGACCGCGTGGAGCTGCCTCGGCGGTCGTCCATTGGAGTCCACAGCACCGCGCCGTGCACCATGAGCGTCGGGATGGAGGGTGAGTGCAAGACTCTGCATAGCCTCAGGCACACCCGTGTCATGTACTCTCTGACCACTCTGTTTTTGCAACAAGGCTCGTGGCAAGTGCTCTCAGACCACTCTGTTTTTGCAGCAAGGCTCATGGCAGGTGCTCTCAGACCACTCTGTTTTTGCAACAAGGCTCGTGGCAGGTGCTCTCAGACCACTCTGTTTTTGCAACAAGGCTCGTGGCAGGTGCTCTCAGACCACTCTGTTTTTGCAACAAGGCTCGTGGCAGGTACTCTCAGACCACTCTGTTTTTGCAAGGCCCGTGGTAGGTGCTCTCAGACCACTCTGTTTTTGCAACAAGGCTCGTGGTAGGTACTCTCAGACCACTCTGTTTTTGCAACAAGGCCCGTGGCAGGTACTCTCAGACCACTCTGTTTTTGCAACAAGGCTCGTGGTAGGTACTCTCAGACCACTCTGTTTTTGCAACAAGGCCCGTGGCAGGTACTCTCAGACCGTTTTGTTTTTGCAACAAGGCCCGTGGCAGGTACTCTATCAGACCACTCGGTTTTTGCAGCAAAGCAGCGTGTAGTATGGGTTGGCCCAAAAAATGTACACGAAAAAACCAAAACTCGTTTAAGTGAAAAAATTTGTTTAGTGTTTTTTCTGATTGGTTTTGGGAGTTTTTCGTGCGTGGATATTTTATTGCCCACTCTGCTTGTTAGTGAGCTCAAAATTTGAAGCAGATGTTATAGACCAATTTAGCTTGGATTTCTTGATCCTGTTTTAGTGCCATCTTTACGTGTTGTTTTCTTTTCAGTTATGCGGGATCAACACGAGATTTTCTCGTGACATTATTTCAAGACTGCTTGCAACGCGGAGCGCTCTGTTCGTATCCTCACTATCATATTTTTTATCTTCATCATCGTGACCCTTTTCTAGTCATGCCATCCATAGTTTCTATCAAATTTATCCGATAATATGGTTCATCATGCGTTCAAGACTTCATAATTTCAAGGTGTAAAGTAGAGTGATTATTATCAACTTCAATTATATTTTGACAGTCTGAATATTTTTGTATTGTGGTGAGTAAACCTCAAAGAACAAACCATACTCGGCAACTCCAGCTGACTTTTGCAGAGTTAAATTAGTATCACAATGAGTGCTCCCGGGTTTTGAAGGCTCATACATTATTATTTTGCAGAGCGCATTGTGATGACGCCGAAGAGCAAGACGGCGACGTCGACGGTGCTGCAGGTTGAACGCCGGAAGGTGGAGGCGACTGAGTCAGAGAGGGGAGACGTGCACGTCGGAGGTGGCCAACATGCCGGCATCGTCATCAACAAAACCAGGGCCTCGGGTATGTCTGTGCCTGGATACGAAGCTTCAAGTTGCAGTATGTCTTGATACAGTCAGAGCAGAGGTTCTCAACCAGGGGTAAATGTACCCACCCCTAGGGGTGAAAAATTATTGGTATAGTTGGGGGTAAGTGATTGAAGTACTTGATAATTTAAAAATGGTTCAATTAAATTTAATTTTGGAAAATTAGAAAGAGAATGTAAAGAAAGTGTCCGTGTTTGTGTGTGGGATTTGTGGGGGAGTGGGGGTAAATGGAGAAATAAATAAAGCCGAGGGGGGTCAATGATGGAGGGAAGGTTGAGAATGGTCGAGTTATAGGGTGTCTCGCAGCCCTGACATTGGGGCGGTTGGTTTGCCCATGAAGTTTGTGAGTTTTTGGGTGCAGTGAGAAGGTTTTCCTCTTAGAGTTTTGTGAAGAGCTTTCAGGAGGTGTTGGGAAATTCACGGATGAGTTTGAGGAGTATTTCGTGTGCTTGCACATAATTTTCAGGTGGACTCGTAGGTTGCCCGAGTTGAACGGCTTCTGGGTCGAGAAAATGAGAGATTAGTATTTGGTGAATGTGTTATTGACCTCTCTTCAATCACTCTAGTAATTCTAAGAAAAGGTTACACTTTCTCCCACTTTCTCTATCTGGGGAAATCTAAGCAAATAACATAAATTTCAAACCTGCAGCAGTGATAGATTTTTTGAGAAAATGTTCTTAATTTTCCAGTTTTCATTTCCCGACGAAACTTTACTGCCGAAGAACTGGCTTGTAAAGTTTCAACCACTTGGAATCCTTATTTTTAGCTTCTATTAACCGTCAGCACAAATTTACCTCTTTCTGAGTAGATACAAGTTGGGATTTATAGCACGGTCATTGAAAGTCACTAATGTGGCTTAATAAATTTAGTTTTGTGTCTATATGTATTAGCGGAAAGTGTGGCTGCCTGCAAACAGAGATAGCCTCTTCCTGACACTTTTAACTCGCAGGCCAGAAATAGAATACCGCGCAAAGCTAGCGAGTCTAAAATATTCTTAATGGGTGAAATTTTTCAGAGCCTTTTATAGAGTTCGCTTTTAAATACGACGGCCTTCTGGCCTCTTTTCACTCTGGGACAAAATTTCAAGCACTTTACTGGCAGCGAAAGTTATTCTGTCGATTTCTCTCCAAAGGTATAGGATTGTTGGTGTTTAGCCTAGGGTATGGGAAATGGAGGTCTGAGGAAGGATACTGTTCGGTTACCTCAGCTGCTGATAGGTCTTCGAGACTACTATCTTTCGTGCCCACCTTGCTCCTCTGTTTTCACGCGTTCCTCGTTAACTTTTTTTTGTCTTTCCTTTTACTTCATTCCTAACTTGCTGTTTCTATGTGCAAGTATTCTGCTTGAGAACACACTTTCTGCATAGATTTCCCGTTTTCTACTATTCATACGAAATGGTTCTTTCTCTTCGGTCTCTTGAGATCTTCTTTGATGCATGGGACTTAGGGTCGTAGACCAATTTATTAATATTCTTATAACTTTGCGAAACCTCGTGCTGTTTTTTCTGCCCAAAACCTTTAGTGAAGATAAGAAATTTGAAGATTTTGTCCAGTAAAAAAGAACGTTGCTCAACAAATTCGATCGGAGCGGATCATTTGGTGCCGGTTATACTTTCCACTCCGATGACGTAAATTGTTTCAGAACCCAGTTTCTATTAAGTTCTTTGTTTAAAGGTCAGGCTGGCGCTGTATAGATAGTGGGCAGCGCTCGTCCTCATGTCAGTCGCCCTCTTATCTCCGCCGTTCCTTATCAGAGACCCATCACTGCAGCTGTGATGACGCCTTGCTTTTAAAACAAACTTTCATATCCATTGATTCCCGTAACGCACATGACAATGGTGAGCAAATAAGCCAGCATTGTTCCTCTTGCTCATCTGGCTCTTGTAAGGTTATTTTGCCGCGATCATTTTCCTGTTTGAAAGGTCTTTTTTATGCCGTTTTCCATTGTTGTATCAAAAGAAAGTAGTAGTGGATAATTTTTTCTATTTGTCCTACCTCATAAGCGCATTGTAATTACTGATGAATAACCTCAACATTTTTCTCGTGGGTTCAACGATTTCCCTTTGATCACAGCAGGCTAATGGAAAATTTTCCCTGACAATAGACCAGTTAGGTCATCAGTTCATTCTGTACCTCTTGGAACATTATGCGAACATATATGGATAAGTCTTAGTTTACTTTTCTTGAGCAAGCACCAACTCTTTGTATAAAAAGTTAAATTTATTCGTAAAGAAAATACTGAACCATCGTAAAAGATGCACAGAAGAATAAACGACCATACCTTCGCAAGCGTTTAGCATCGCAAGAATTTATGTCAATACGAGGTTGATCCCTCCTCATAATGTGAAAGCCATTAAAACCTATGCGTCGAATTATTTTTCGAAGATCAAATGCATCTTTTTGATGATGTGTATTATTCATGTTCTGATACTAATGTGGTGGGTAGAGTAACGAGTGCGTGTCTGTGGCTTCATAGTGCAGAAACGATAGTGTTAGTGATAGTGAGGGTTAATGATACTGGAGCGAGGTAGCAGGCATTTCCTAACAGAATAAAATCAGCGTTAGATTTTTTGGGTGGTCGTGTAGGTATAAAGGTTTAATTTTCAGATTTTGAGTCTTTGCACGTTGACTATTTGATTATTCGTCACGTTATCACATGCACTCCGTAGAAGTACAATGACGTTGCAAATGAGAAAGTTTTTGTGAAGGTTTAGTTGGAATTTAATGTTGGAGGAATTCGTCCTAAACACAGGTGTTAGCCTTGTTTTCTACTGCATTTTGAGAAGCGATTGATTCCTATCCCATAGATTACGTTCAGTTACAGGAAACGCGTAACTAAGATTAATGACGCGTAACTAAGAGTAAACACAAACACGTCATTGAGCAAGCCCAGTTCGAACACACAGCAAATACCAACACGTCAGTAAACAAGACCATTTTATAAACACAGCAAACACAAACACGTCAGTGAACAAGACCATTTCGTCACATCACGAGCAGACGACCTGGAGGACACAGCGCCGCAGCTACAGCTGGAGTTCCGGGTTTTCCTGGTGAGCGGGAAGTCGGGCCAGCACACCCACGAGCAGAGGCACCTTCGGTTTTGGTTCGCGCCCCACTACGGGGAGCAGGACCAGGCCAAGACGGCCCAGGATTTCTTCAAGGAACTTGTGGCGCCCCTCGATTTCCCAAGAGGTCAGTTCTTCTGCTGTCTTTGTTGGCAGTCAAGGGAATTGCTCGAGTGTTCAAACGTTCCTCGCCTGTTGGGCCAGGTGTGTACCATTCGGTAAATTGCTCATTCTCGTACTGGTATAAATGAATGACATTTCATCTGTTTCGCGATCTTTTAAATAAATAACTGTTATCAAATACACGAGGTGGAACGTTATCGTGCTATTGTATTTTTCATATTTATTTGGAAGGACGAAAGTGTATTCGAGCACTAAAGTCGGTTTCCCAATTCAGCTACTTACAACCTAACCAAACCAACCATGAACAATCACGGAAACGTGGGGAACATGTTAGAACGAGGGTTAGAGCTTGGTAGACTTACACACAAACTGGTCTCTGCTTCGGGTGTAATCTTCTCAAGCAAAGCATCATGGGAATTTGTCGAGCTTTGTTGATGTTGAGAATTTTGGTGCGTGCGTGCGCTCAGGTATACTTGATAGTCATACGTTATTTACGTGCGCAGCGACGTAGCTAATTAGAGACCATCAACACAGGGAAATTTTTTTTTAAAGATTACCACCTTAATGAGCCATCATTCTACTTTATGTGGAGTGGTGGGAGTATTTAAAGAGTTTGCAGAGGAGGGAGTTTTTAATTTTCTGTGGTACTCAATAGGGAGTATGACCCTAAAGCTCAAATCTTTAGATTACATATCCTTTTTAGTTTATGATCACTTTACGACCAAGTCTCTCTCTGCCAACAAACGAATACATTTTCTGCTCTCGCTTGTTCTCATCGATTACGTGATCTGTCGCCTTGTGTTGCAGATTATGTTGGCTTCATCAAGAAGATAATGAAGATGCTGCAGCACGCATACAAGGGCATCAGCAAAGTGGAGGTAGAGCTGCGGCAGCTGCAGGATACCGAGGCACCTCCACAGAGCCCCCGTGAGTCTCGCTTCAGTGTTACATGGTTATAATTATTATTACTATTATTACTTTTTTTTGCCATTTTTATTAAGTACGGCGTTTCACCACCGAAGATGCTACAGAGGCGTTTCACCGGTGTGTTCGAAATTCCCCAGTTCGTCATTTCTATTTCAGTCATCTCGCTTACAGTTATTATTTATACTCCATTTTGAGTCGTTGCTTCATTTTGACGCCAGTGATTCATTTTGAGTTACGACTTTCATCTCGTTTGTATCGTTTTGTAGATCCTTTATTTTGAGTCATGAGTTAATGCTTGACTTGGTACCGTTATCTGAACCTCAATTCGCACCGTTGTCTAGATTTGCACTTCGCTGGATCGCAAGCTATAGAACGTCCCTCCATTTTAGGTAATGCTCATGATTAATTTTGAACTCTTTTGTTGAAGTAATGCTGTGTTGTTTTGTAATGCTGTATAAACTGAAAATCTTCTACCTGGAAGTTTCAGCAAAAAGAAACTGATGTGATTCAATCGTAGTTGGGAGGAATCGATTACTTATTTTTCGTTGTTCCGAGCAAAATTAATTTATTAATCAAGTATTGTGACAATTTTCAATGCCGAACAAAATTATTTCACTTAAGAAACATTCGTTATGGTTAAAGAAAGTACTTTACAAATACGTTTAGGTTATTTCGTAATTTTTTAGTTTTGTGGTAACTTGGTCTCAAAACACAAAATTGCCATCGTGTGGAGAGCTCAAAACCTTAGGAAGTCATTTAACGCTGCTGTTACCTTTATTTCACTGTAAATTGTTTTCTTTATGCTTTAGAAATAATTGTATAATTATTAGTTATTTTGCACCTCGCTGAAAGTCTTTTACTGTCGCAAAACTGCAGGATCTCATGGCTCGAGTACCATTGAGGTTAACTTTGTATGATCTTTCCATTGAAGAGAACGTGAAAGGCTGACTGTTGATTTTTTTTTCAAGAAATCCTTAGATTTGTTGATTTTCGCTGTGTACGCAGAACGATTTGGAAATCATGAGTAATTGCGATTGAAGTCTTTTTATCTGTTGTACGACAGATGTTCGTCTCCTGAATATATTCTTGGTGCTCTGTTTAGCCTTTTCATTATGAGAGCTTGGTTACTATAGGGAGAAGGATTCAACGCATGGATTCGTAAGCAGCCTCAAATATATCTGATATTGACCTTAGATGTGTTATTTTCTACTGATAAAAATGAATGTTCGTTTTCAGCTAAGAAATTTTGCGATATTTAGAGAGGTTTGGTTTAGAGAGAAAATGCCTTCTGATGGCTCTGAAAAACATCCTCAAATTTGGTTTTACGAGTCAAGTTTTAACTCAGAATATACGGTGAGGGAATGGTGTAAAATTAATAAAACCTTACTTTGCTTTCCCGAAAATAAAATGTGAAATACAGGCTACAAATTATGTGATATAAAGTTGGTGGAAATTGAAGAAATTATCCAGTCTAATTTATATCGAAATAAAGTTCCCTCATTACTGCTGATATCCTGACACTTTGCCCTTCATCCCAATCTCTTACCCTCTAGTGTTCAGATAACTTCAGAAAGTCATTTCTTTGACCGACGTGGAAACTCCGACCGATTTGGTGCTTGTCGACGTTGTCAGGGTCAAAAAGAGTTCAGGCTACAAAAAGTTTACAGCTGTACTGCTCTCAGTTTTGGTTTACAGTTGGTGTTCTTTTGTTGACAAACTCCACGCTGGGAGTGACGAATATGAACAAAATGTATTTTCACGACAGCCCCGATCGGTTGGGTGCAGTACGTCGTGGGGCGAGCGGAGCCGCTTCTCTTCTGTGAGGTTACTTGCTTGCTCGGGCGTTCCCAGAGGATGGTGCAGGGGTTTGTTGCAAACAGTCGAGAAGGCCACTTAAAACGATAAAATTGTCTCCTAAAGAGCTCTATCGTTCCTTAAGAAGACTCTACCCTCTCACCTTCTAAAAACTATAAAATTCTGTCCAAAAGAGCTCTATCGTTCCTTGAGAAGCCTCTACCCTCTCATCCTCGAAAAACGAGAAAATTGTCTCCAAAAGAGCTCGATCGTTCTATGAGAAGCCTCCACCCTCTCATCTTGCTCCACCTCTGGGCGCCCGCGTCAGTGTGTGCGAGTAGATGCTGTCTAACTAAAACTGTTGTGTAGAACAGCAATTACAACTTTTTTTGTTGACTTATCAGCGTTGAGAACATCGCAACACCGAGTCCTGCTCCTGCTGCATAAAATAACACTCAAATGTGTCCCACTGAAAGCTTGTTATTACGCGTTATGGTTGATTAGAGTTTAATTAACATTTGGAAACATTTACAATTAACCTGAAATGTACACACATTACCATCATAATCACCCAAAAATAGCCATGTGTGCAAAAAAGTATATTTGGGAACAAGTGATGGAAGCTGAAACTGACTGAACGAACCACGTTTATTGGCTTCATCTAGCTGTGAACAATGTGAATGTGATAACTGTAAATCAATTCAATTTTGATGAACCAATTATCCTTGCTTATTGTACGTTGACTGGTGTCTCTGCATGTCTGGTTGTTTTAAAATTGCTAGTAGCTTATGTGCATTCTAGACTAGCAGTTTTATAGACAATACCAGACACTAACTTCAAAACTCGTTTCACCAATCCAACCAATTTTTTTTGCTGTCACTTCTGATTTTATGATTCAATTTGTGCGTTCAAAAGTTATCACAGATGAACGGGTTTACGCATGAATCAATAATTCATAGTTTATCAACTGTTGGGAATAATCGCACATCATTTGTGAACTGTTCAGTTGCTGCAGCATCACTTACGAATTCGGCTGAAAGTGAATGAGAAATTACTGTTTAGCCCAAAAGCGTTATAAGAAGAGCGCTCTGCTGCTGTTGTCACCGCTTTGGAGAGGGAATTTGGGGCGTCCAAACCGCTTTTTGATCATGAGATAATGTTCCGTTTCTTGGTCGGCAGCGATTTATTTTGTTTTACGTAGCTGTCAAATTAATAGTTATGACTTACGTGTGGTTTGGTGTTGTGTGAGCTAAAATGACTGCTAGTGTAGGACGTTGCAAAGTATTCGTATTCAAATCAGGATGCAGTATTTACCTCGTAACATCTGCGTTTGTCGTAAAGTTCTTTCTAACATTCTAATTTTCGGTTAGCTTTTGTGCATCGTTGCAGCCAAATTCTGATTTCTTCACCAAAGTGTTCACGAGTATGGCGATGATTGTCCAACTCGCTAGTCTTCAAATTTTGGTTGAGCTGCAGAAACCGATCTCTCGAGAATTAATATAATTACTGAGCTTAAATTAGAAAATTTGAGCTCACTGGGGGAGTGACGCTCCTCGTACATACGAGTGTGTTTTTATGACAGGTTTAGTGCTATGGCTTTATAAATTTTTTATATTATTTTTAATTTCTCGGAGTTATGTAATCGTGACGTTTAATTTTGTCGCCTTTCATGGAAATAACGTACGTGTAATTTTTGAAAACTCGAGTTGATGTTTTCTGGTCATGTTTTCTTTATTTGTTAAACCTGTTGATCTTTGGTCAGTGAATTATGTACAAGCTTCTTAGCATTACGGTAATTGCTAATATTTGAATAGTTATTCCTACACAACTATTTAAGAACTTTCGTTGCATTAGTTTGATTTTCAGCCATGAAATTCTTGAAGTGTGGCTCGACATTAAAGGCAAATGTATGGGCAGTGGAGCAGACAGAGCGCGAGCTGAGTGAGGAACAAGTGCTCGAAGTGATCGAGTCTTCCTATCCCAACCCCATCACTATCAACGACATAACCAAGTGAGTGTCTCTCTCAACCTGTCAACCTTTAAGCCTCCAACCTCAAATCTCTCACCAGTATGAAAGGCAACTCAAGGCAAATTTCAAATGTTCATTGTTCTTATTTTCGTCTCAGTCGCAACCTGTTAAATGAGTGGAAGAGTCCCCTCAGGGGGATACAACTGATGTACCTATGGGGATTAGCACTCCCTGGGGAAAATGTAAGGGCCCGAGCTGAGAGTTAAGTAGGCTTTCTTTTTGTTGAAATAAAGTTTTTTGTTATGTTGAAGACCATCTTTTTTTCGGTTCACTGCTGTCCTGTTTTTTCAGCACCCACTACTTTCTTCTTCTATTTTTATCTTGTTTCATAATCTTCTTTCTCAACTTACTGTTTCTATGCCCTTTCTGCATAGATTCTGCGTTCCTTTAACTCCATACTAAATGGTGCCTTCCTCCTTCCTCTCTTTGGATCGCCTTTGTTGCGTATAGGGAGGCTTAAACTAACTTATAATCTAATCCGTATGTATTCTGTACATTTTTAAAACTGCTTCACGTAGTTTTTTAAATTTGCAGACGCGTGTCATGTCCCGAGGAAAAGAAGATTCGCCAGTTCGTGAAGGCGCTGGAAGACAAGCGCCTCGTGAAGCTCATGGCGCCGGACTGCTACACCAGAGTCGTGCTCAACGAGACCGACGTGCAGGTGACCCGAAGGAGACTCTGATGGTCGTTGTACTGTAAAAAAAAGAATTCTCGTAGGTTTAATCTATCGATTATGTTTGACCGCAGATGGAAGGATAAAATTATTTGAATCATTTTTGGTAAATAAAGTATAATATTTCTTTTTTCAATTGAAGTCACGCTCTGAAGTGAACTGACTTTATTACTGAACGTTATCTCGCTTCGGCCGGCCGCATATTGACGGACTGTGTGGGCTTCGTTACAGATACCAGCCACCTCGCCCTGTTGTGCACTGAGCGTGATAAACACGACACAGCAAACTTAGAGAGTACATTTCTAATGTTTTGTTCTGAGTTGATTCAGCCCCTGGCATAAATATAAGAATACTTGTTGTGGCATTTTCCCCAGTAAGATTTAAGGATCTTTAAACCAACAAGTTCTTACAACCCAATGTGTCGACCTGTTTGTGTCAACTTTTTGGAGATGGGCTGTTTTTCTTTCTTCCTAAAAAATATTATTGATGTGTGCAGGTGGTGGGTCAAATTCCCACGATGGTGCGGAGCAAGCAGCCCACCATCGCCATCATCACTGCCCACTACAGCGAGAAGCTGGCCGTGGACACCATGATCGCCGACCAGGAGACTTTCGTTAGATACACCACAGTCGGTAAGGAAATATCTCCTGGTTTTCCATCCCTAAAACGTGCCTCCATTGAAACGTTTCCAGTTCTGTTTTTAGAAAAGAATAGTTTTCTTCCTATTATTTGGTACTACGATTTGCAACAGAGAAGAGTTACAAATATGAAAATGGTCGTCACTGCTACATCAGAAGCTGTGTCTCATTCCTCGTCGAACTTGGGATATTTCAGAACTTACCTCGTGTAATCCAACTCCCTGTAGAACTAGTTTTCTGTGACCAGAGCGATTGGCTAACTGAGGAAGCTTGGTCGTGGAAAACTGTGCACGTAAACGTGGATGTCAAATGTATATAATGGAAATGTTTGAGCATCCACGAGAGTTAGTAAACGAGCTTTAGATCGTCAGAAAAAGCTAGCGGAAGTCGCGTAGGTAGCGTATAAAAAGTTGACAATGATTATCATGTGTAGATGTATGCTGCAAGAAAGACTGTGCGTAGCAGAAATGTGTTGCGCAGATGATATCGATGTCAATGGTAATAGTTGTAGATGTAAGTTGTAAGTGGGCGAGCGAGAATTGATCCAGTTCTGTCGAGACAAAACGAAGTTAGATTTTCAATATAAGAATGAATCATTCGGGAAGATGAATTGATGACATCGGCTGTATCAGGATGCATAATGCATATAATTATTTTGAGACGAGTAAAAATTGCCATGAACTCTATGAAGAAAAATGATTGCTTTTACAAATAAATTCCTACGCCAGACGTTACTTTTTGACACCTCGTTTTCTGAACTTTTCATGAAAGCCGTTGCCCTCCGACCTCAAACTTCAGTTTCTTTGAAGTCTTCCCTTGAGAGCCTGCATTGGAGAACTGCTTTTCAATTTAGCTTAGTGGTTCTTTTAACGCTCTGTGCTCGTAACTGGGAGCTTGCTGTCTATTCTATCGGATATTTAGTAGTTCTTGCGTACCTTACTCCAGACATCTTGCTCTTTTAATTTTAATTTAAGAAGGAAATTTTAATTTTAAGTAATTAATTTTAATTTTAGTTCAATTTAGCTTTCAGAATGAGCACAAAATTATTTAATGAATTTATTTTTATGGGGTTTTAGTTGACTACCATTTTATATCTATAATTATTATCATTTCTCCTAACAGGTGGTAACATTAGTTCTGTCATTGTTTCATTTGATAACGTCAATTTAATTGCGTATTTAGTGAAGTTTAGTGTTCGTCTGTATTGATCATCTCAGTCCATCTATCCTAAAGCTTTCGTATTCCTCTTCGAAAAATTCTGTGTTAATTTTTGAGTCAAGCGTTTTACCTATTTTCGACTTCATCTAAAGAAAGGAGAGCCTTCGTGAAAGAAATAATTGTCCAAACTGAAGAAGTGGTGAAAGTTCACAAGGCAAATAAACAACATTTGAAGGATAAAGTAAATGGTGCAGTATCCCTCAACCAGAAGCGTGTGATGAGTGTGGACGTGCATTGTCATGACGAAGTTACAACTCCTGTGCAGTTGACTCAAGTTGTTCTTTTTTCTTGTCAAAGCTCAGTGAAATGTTCTCGCAAAAATTCTGCTGTAATCGCTGTGCATCTTGGTTGGTCGAAGCAAGTACGTGTGAAATATGTTAAAACATGCCGCAACTTGGAAACAATCAGAACTCATGTTACTACCTGATAGTCATTCTGTCTTCATCCCTTACCCTTCTAAATGCATTTCCCTAAACCCGTTTTAAATTTATTCTTCGTTAAACACTCTCGAGTAGAAAATGATCAGTCCTCTTTGTTTTAACCCTAATCCTTTTCATGTTAGAAATTGCAATTATTAAACCCCTATGGAGTTCAGTCCTGTTTGTTTCTGATCTCATCCTTTAGAAATGGCAATTATTAAACCCCTATGGACATCAGTTCTGTTTGTATCTGATCTCATCCTTTAGAAATTGTATTTATTAAACCCCTATGGAGTTCAGTCCTGTTTGTATCTGATCTCATCCTTTAGAAATTGCATTTATCGAACCAATCCGAATGTAACTTTACAACAAACCTTTGCTTTCTACCTGCGGTGATGGTTGGTCTGCCCTGTCCCCTGCAGGCAACGCGTACGGTACGTCACTGTGTTGCCTCTGCTCACGTCCGCTTATACAAACCTGCCTTTCGTGTTTCTGCAACTTCGTGTGGGCACTCTTGTGTTTTGTGTCACGAAAAGAATCGTTGTGTATCGCGATAATTCACTGTAAAAGCCATAGTGACATAAAGCCATGTTTCGGTTGATTTCAGTTCTCACTATCTATTTTAACTATCACTATCTGCGAACAGTTTTTCCTCAATTTCACCGAGGCTGGCTGGAAACTGTGAACCACACTTTTTGATGGTCTTGCGTTTAGTTTACTGATGTTAGCAGGAACTCTAATTCCCCATCATATGTTGAGGATCTGCATTCGGTAAAGCATAGGTGTGAACGATAGTAGAACTTCTCCATTGCTGCTCCAGGCCTCGCGCTCTTCAACATAACACCACTGTCTAATTACCGAAATTATTATAAATATTAAGCGTTATGATCGTCTTTTTGATAATGATTTCATGTGCTGTGAGTCATTACGTCGTGATTCAACAGCATATGTGTTAATTATTTCATACACCAGCCTCTTCATCGAACGATTCATTATCTGCGTAAAATTTTGACAGCTAAGGCTTCTAACTAATTCCAGTAGAGAGGAAGTCCAATTTCGAATCTATGATCGTATTAACTGTTCTCGATTTGAATGAAAACTGGTCTAAACGGAGCTTCATTCACCCCATTAAAGGGGGGTTAATATTCACTATGTACAAGATGGAGTTCCTTTTTACTCCCCGAGATCATATGCAAGTAAATGTCAGCAGACTATTAACACTGGACTTGAATTCTAACATGTATCCATTCGTCCAACATTGGATGCCTTCATCTCAAATTCGTAAATGTAGAGATTTGTGTGCTGTGGGTATAAAGTTTTGATGCGTTTTGCTTTTCGTGGGAGCTTGACGTTTGTTTTTCTAATTCTGAACTTTTGCTTGATTTCTCCGAGCATACACTGGAATGTGCCGTCACGCCTTAGTGTTTGTTTCAAGTTGGACATTGTTTTCACTCATATTGTATGTTGTAAATACGTACATTCTAGCCGCTAGCCTTAATGCTACATTCACCTCAGCACTTGCTTTACTCCACTTAGAAATGATAAAAAAATTGGAAGAATTGAAGGCGAAGTGTGGATTGTATTTGCGAATGTATTTTAAATTTTTTATTTTTTCTCGCTATTTGGAAAGGTTTCAACGTTTGCCAGTCATGGCTACTAACTTTTGATTTATGTTATTTTCATTAGTAGCCAAAACCTACGTGTGGTGTTTAATTTTATTGCTCTGAAACTATTTATCAGTTCTATGTTTTCTGAAATATATTCTTCCGGTATAAATGTCACTCAGTGATGAAATAATGGACGTTGAAGAATCATTAACTAGTGTATTTATTTATAGCTCATCCGAAAACTTCATCTATAACTCAATGTTACTGCATCACAAGCTTCTCTGCTTCGCTTTTCAATAACTTTTTTGGCGCGTTATTTGTATCGATGATGGCGAGATTTGTGTACTCGGACACAAACTGTGTAGCCAAACATCTGAGTCATCGATTCCAATTTCGCTTTTATGAAAGGATTAAGTTTGACATATGCAGAATTTCTTCTAAATAATGCTACCCGTCTATGCAGCTGTAACGCAATTATTCTAATCTACTCAATTTCTAAAATTACATAGGCCTAAGATCCAAGCTTGTTATATGACATAACGAACTTTGAAACTCCAACAAGGGCTTGACATTAACTTTCTTCGTTAAGCTGAAATCTCAAACAGTAACCAAAGTAACTCATGTACCCCAAAAATGCCTTCGCTCGTAGACTTCCGTGCGATTACGGACATGACCGACCCGGTCATCCTGCTTCACGAGTGCATGCTTTCTAACCACGACCGTCCATCTCAACCTGCCTTTAAGCCATGATTGTTGGTCTCAGGCGAAAGCAACGTCTACACCCTGGGCCACATCGGCGACCACCGAGTTGTGTGCACAAAGTTACCTCAGATCGGCCGCGACAGATCCGCCTCCATCGCCGCCGGCAGCGCCACCACTCGTTTGCTTGGTCAGTTCCTCTATTGCTAGGCAGGGCTCATGTTTCACCTTGTATTTCTAAAGTATCGCGTTCTTGCAATTCGTGTTCATGTCATTCTTGACCTGAACGCGAATAAGTCTGTCTTTCTACTGCTGGGTACCCAGTCTAACTTTTTCGCAGCCTGCAAACATGATTTACGCCGCCCAAGTAATCATGTAAATCGCTTGGGTGGCGAAAAACATCCAGTGAAAAAGTTAGACTGGGTAGTGCTCATGTTTCACCTTGTATTTCTCCTGTTGCGCGTTGTTGCTATTCTTGTCTCGACATGAACACGAATAGCAAGGGTGCGACACTTGAGAAATACCAAGTGTTCATTTATGGCACTCATGTTATTTATGTCATTTTTGAGCAGGTTCGTTTGGAGGCAGTTGTGTAAATCGATAGCAAATAAGCATTTGAGTGTGTGACTATTTATCAAGTGTTTGCTTTATGGGCCTTGTTCTATAGCGTATTTTACTTTATTTACCACTTATCTACATCCATCGATTCCCGTGTACAGTGCTCTATGGCCTGTAACTTCCTCAAATTTTTCATCATTTAGAAGTGCTCACTGCCACTCGTGAAACCTGTAAATGTTGCTCAAGTTTGAAGTAATTTAAAAAACGGTAAAATTTTACGATTGCTAAACTGGAGCACTGGGAGGAGTCGTGCTCGCGTCATCCCAACTTACTGGCTCTCCGAAAAGCTGAGATGTTCCAGAAATGTTTTGTCATTTCTGATTACTTCTTGTTTTTTCATGCTCGTAAAGCTGAATCGTAGTCTAAAAAGACTTAAAACAATCTAAAACTCTAATTTCGAGAGATCTTTACAACGCTTGCCTCGTGAGTGGTGGCATTGTCATTGCACGTATAAAGTTGGGCAGTTTTGAAGTAGAACTGGACTAGAAACTCGGATTTCCCTTCTCGTTGATGCCTTCTAAAGCCTTGCCCCGCGTGTCTGTGTATTCAACTTACCACCAACTAACCAAACTTGCTCTACTGCTATCTGACTTACACACCCCACATAACCTCTTGTCGATAGATACTCTAACCCCCCTCAGGGGGATACAACTATTGCACCTATGGGAATTAGCGCTCCCAGTGAGATTATGTGAGGTCCCGAGCCAAAGGTTAGGTAGGCCCTCTTTTTGTTAAAATAGAATAAGGCTTTTGTTTTGGTTTTGTAATGGACGATTTTTTTTCGGTTCACTGCTGTTCTGTTTTTCAGCACTTAATACTTTCTTCTTAAACTTTTAATTTGTTTCACGAACTTCTTTCTTAGCTTACTGTTTTTATGCACCTTGTGCGTAGATTCCGCGTTCCCTTGGCTCCATACTAAATGGTGCCTTCATCCTTCCTCTCTTTGATGATCTTTGTCGTGGTAAAGGGAGGCTAAAACTTTCTTATATTATAATAATAATGATCTATAATCTAATCATTTTACGGGGCATTGGGCAGGCACATTCCAGCAGGTGGAGCACGTACTGCTGGTCGGAGTTGCAGGCGGCGTGCCCCACTACACCGACTACACGAAGCACGTCAGGCTCGGTGACGTGGTCGTCGCCGCTCCGTCTGCCCCTGCATCCAAGTAACTACGGAGGCAGTTTCCTTAAGTTTATTTTTATTTTCCTGTTGGAGTACTTACTTGCACTTCATTGGCCTCGTTGGTACGGAGCTGTGTGGTGTGACTGCGGTGATTCAGGAAATTGTGTGGGATGGGTCACTCGGCTCTTTTCTGTCGCAATATTCTATTCCGTGTGTTATCTTGAAAAGTATTTTTTGTTCTGGCTACGTCCTGAGCTACTCGTTTGCGTAGAACTAATTTTCTTTACTTCATTTTCTAGTAAGTCACTGTTAAATAATCCAATCTATATGAACTTTGTGCGCCTTTAACTTCTCTTCTCTTCCTCACGCATTTAGTGAAAGTTTCAGTTTTTAATTTTTCTGTTGAATACTTACTTGCACTTCATCGGCCTCCATAGTGTTTTGTAAAATAGTTAATTTTGCATTGCATATTTCAGCGTGTGCTAACCAACCATACTAGTCAACCCAACGTGTAACGTACCTGGTTAAATTTCACTCATCTCGTTACGAGATGGATAGCAAATTTTTATGGTTTTGTAAAATAAGTCACTGGTTGTAATGTTATGGTTATTAAGAGAAAAACTCAGAATTTAAGTGACCTCGTGCATAACCTCTCCCTAAATACAGGCGCTACGAGGTACAGTCCGCGCTTGCCTCAAGGCACTGCTGTGTGGGGCTGGTACCGAGATTCCCCTGCAATGCAACTTTCATACGAAATGGTGCTTTCCTCTCTTTGTAACGCCTATGTTGTGGTTGGTGAGGCTCAAACTAACTTACAAATAATATACTCTTCCTGCGACAAGATTTCCATACAGGTAACGGCATGGTCCTGTGTTACGGTATTCGCGCACAGCTTAACAATCATTTTAGAAAGCCTAGTATTAACCACTACCTGTTACATTAACAACCATATTAGGAAGCCTAGTATTAACCAGTATCGGTTATATTAACAACCACATTAGAAAGCCTAGTATTAATCACTGCCCGTTACTCCCAGGAACATTTACCTGTACTGCGAGTCAGCCCAAGAGAAGGATGACGGCGGGCACCAGTTTGAGTGCAGGAGCTGGGGCCCTCCTGATCTCACCTTGCAGAACATTGCCGCGAAGCTCAAGAATAAAGTGAGTCCATTGAAGTTTCTGTAACTCGTATGATTGATTGTCGCTCTTTTGAAACGTGTGAGTTAAATCTCATGTAGTAATGCTAATCAAATTTAGAATAGGAAATGGTAACTGTATTCTGAAGTACATAATAGTGCTAATTGCTAGCTCAACCTTAGCTTGCCCAGCTCTTGTCGTCAATTCTACAACCTCCTCTAGAGGACACAAGTATTGTGTTATGAGAATTAGCGCCGCCAGGGGGAAAGCGTGAGATCCTGAGCAGAACGTTAGGGAGGCTTCCCTTATGGTGGAGTAGAATAAGTTTTTTTTAGTTTTGTTGCGGACCATCTTTTTTTTGTTCACTGCTGTTTTGTTTCTCAGCAATTTCTTCTTTACCTCTTTATCTTGTTTCATAAACTTCTTTCTGAAACTCATTGTTTCTATGCGCAGGGAGTATAGTGTGGGAACACACCTTGAGCACAGATTCTGCGTTCTCTAAATTTCATATTTAAAGGTACTTTCCTCTCTTTGTAACGCTTATGTTGTGGTTAGTGAGGCTTAAACTAACATAATCTGTTTTCTCCGCAACGAAATTGAAATAAATCGAGTTTATTCAGCGTAAAGATGAAAATGCAATTATGTTCCTCCGTATCTTAACCTATGATTAGCGGGTTCCCTAGTGCGACTACGTTCAAAGGCGACCGACACACCAATTAATTTAAATCCATTTAAGACAATGGCCAGCGAGGAATTAATATCAATGAAATTCGGGCACGTCGGAGTTTAGTTTATCATTGGAAGTCCCCAGAATTTGAACCCAGTTGCTCAGAAGTATTTCATTAGGATCTTCACTGAATTGGTGATCCTTATTAAGCCATTCGAGTTTCTAGAACTAACCCCTTCTATTGTGAAATAAATTTGAAAACAAGCTTCCACGTTCTCGCACAACAAAAACTAGCAGCACCTCGATAAAAAGTTGAAATTGGTGAGAGAATAGTGACGAAGTTTAAATTAGAAGCTTTTGAAGCTACGTGCACTAACGCCAGCTTGTCTTCCCCTTTGGTCTGGTTTCTGTAGAATGGCAGCTTTTAAGTCAATCGAGCCTCATAGACATGTTCACTGCATAAGTCTTTTTTTACTCGTTCATTGTTTCTGCAATGAATGTACTGCAGTTGACACGCTTTTAGTTCGGTTTTCGTGGTAAACATTCGGCACAATCTAAATGCTCGTTCGATTTCCAATTATAAAAACGTTTCGACACAGTCCAAGTGCTCGTTCGGTACAAAATTTTAAGGACCTTTCGACACAGTCCAAATGCTCGGTCGGTACCAAATTTTATAAACGTTTCGACACATTCTCTCGCAGTTCGAGGGTGAGAACGCGCCTCGAGCGCCATGGCTGGAGTACCTGAGCCAGTCTGAGCGGTCTCTAGCGGACCAGGAGATGTGCTTCCAGCGCCCTGCAGACGCCACCGACCGGCTCTTCATGAGCATAGGAGGGTCTGACGTCATCCAAGTGACGCATCCTGCGCCGTCTGAGGGACAGGACCACGTTCGGTAAGTTGTGCGGGCCGATGCGCCATCTTAGTGGTCACCGTGGCCGAGTAGTTTTGAACGCGCCCTTCCAAGAAGGTGTCGGCAGTTCAAATCACCGCGCTGCGCGGTGATTTCTTCCCGTTCGGTAAAGGAAGAACTAAAGCACAATTCCCCTATCAACCCAAGTGTCGGAAATGGGACCGGCTTGACCGGGGTAACCGTCATTGCGTCCCGGTGTTAGTTACTAGGCATTTGAAAAACTAATGTACAAAATGATATGTACGAGTATCAGGCTTGATTGATTGGAATAAAGCATTTTGTTTTCCTTACTGTAAGGCACCATGCCTAATAAGCGTAGTACAGGGAGTTTTAGGATTACGACGGAGCTCCGTTCTAATGATGTGTGGTAACTCGAAATTTGGTGTATGTAGTCGGCACACACCTAAATACAGTACGCACGTCAGCACCAAAATCACTCACCTATGCGTATGCAGCACAGTACGTATATCAAAATTATAATCTTGGGTGTAACGAGACATTTCTATGGCATCAAAACAACGTTGTAATTCCAACACAATCGTCGTAGGTCGAACCTTATAATTTTTTTACTGATTTATGGGAGATTGCGTCGTGTCCACGGAACGTCGTAGGTCGGTACCGTCGTTATCTGAAGACCCGGTTAGTGGTGACTTGGCGGGCCATATTTGAGATGCCGTAGACCAGTGGTATTCATTGCGTGGCTCTCGAAAAATTTATAAATTAATTAATATGTAATTTATATAATACACGCTAACTTGCAGTAGCTGCGCCTCTCTCAATCAATGCGTTTAACCGAAGGGGGTCTCTTGTAAAAATTAATGAATAACACTGCCGTAGATGGATGTAGCCCGATGTGATTCGTAGACTATTACGTGCTAAATTTTAGGAAGGACACAGTTCAACTGGGGTAATTTGAAGAGCTCGTTCAATGGTTATTGATTTTTCGATTTTTCTATAAATGCCAAGGAGTTCATTGAGAAATTATTGGCTGTATTGTTTTTTCTTACAGATAAAATAATCAGCGTGTCATAAATGTTCTCACTTGGCCTTTTCAATTCGAGGGAATTGACTCCAATTAATTAATCCAATTAATCCATTCTAACGAAGAAAGCTCTAAACCCGTATTATTTCAGGGAGATAAAATAGCTTCTCTTGTTACTGATTTGAGCTGACACTGGCTCTCTCATGTGTGGTGTTCTTTTCTCGCAATTTGACCTGATATGTTGGTTGTCACCAGCTCTGAGCTAAATGCTAGGTAGGCCTTCTTTTTTGAAATACAATTTTTTTGGCTTCGTTGCGGACCATCGTTTTCGGTTCACTGCTTTCCTGTTTTTCAGCACCTTCTACTTTCTTCTTCAACTTTCGTCTAGTTTCTCAAACTTTTTTCTCAATCACTGTTTCTATGTTCTTTGTGCACAGATTCCGCGTTCCCTCAACTCCATACTAAATGGTGCCTTCCTCCTTACTCTCTTTGGAGTGCCTTTGTTGCGGTTAGGGAGGCTTAAACTAACATGTAATCTAATCTAATTTTTCGCCAGCTCTCATGGAGTACCGCGCGTCCATCTTGGCCTGATAGCATCAGGGAGGTGCGTGGTGTCTGACCCGCGACTTCACCAAGACTTCGCTAGCGAACTTGGTGTGCTCGCCTTCGACCAAGAAATGGACGCCGTCATCGAGAGTGTGTATGGCAACAGGAAGGACACCTACACTGTCATCAGAGGCATTGCAGACTACAGGTGAGTGCTCCTCGCCTCATTTCTCGGCTGTAAGTACAGTAGATTTGATTTCGGTTTATACTTTGACGTCATAAGAGCAGCATGACCTACTCTTCAGATTATGCTGATATTTTTAGCAATTGATACTTCTTAACAAAAGCTATGGGTTAAAAACGTTACGCTTAGTGTTCGTGTTCGTAGTAAATTAAAAGTAAAATTTTGTCTTCCATTGCACGCTTCAACAAATTATTTCAATGATACTTTGACGACTCTCAATTGCTTACTATGAGATTTACTATTTACTTGGTTTCAGTTTTCAAAAATAATTTTTTTCAAGATTTTCAAGATTATTCTTTCAATTGCGCTAGCATGCGTTCTGATATAATCTCCAATGGCCCTGGTGTTCTTCAGAGAGATATCCCGAGCTGCTTACAAATTAGCAATTCAGGCTGAGAATCCCTTTGGGATGTCAGTTTCAAATCAATTTGTTCTGCGTCCTCTCCGGTACTCTGCGTGTTGTTTGTGGTAATTCCCCTTTGGTAAATTCATTAAAACCTCAAGTGCAACGGATGCTTTCCCTCTTATTTCATGCGCGTGTTGGCCCTTGTGACTTTCACAGTCGGTATATTTGCGAGAATTATTTTGAAGGGTTTTCTTTCAACCTTAGTGACGCTGGTCTGTATTCAGTCATTCACCCTACAGGCCAGATGCCTTAAACCTAATTGGTAAACGTTTAACCACACAGTCTGTTCAAACAAATGAGGTAGACATTGGCAATGGCTAACAATGAGATTTGACCTCAATGATTGATTATTTTTAGTTCGTGACATTTTTTTCACGTACCAGGTGCAGTAGTCAGACTAATGTGCCGCGGTATAACGACTGATTCGGAAATAACCGAAAAATAGGTATAGCATCTGGTGGCGCTGTGGCTAATAAACGCAACCAAAGAATTTTGTTCGACCTAAAGTATTCTTCAAAAGTTTCACGTTATTAATGATTAAAATGTAGTCCTAGTATTTTCTCGAGCAGTGATGAACCTCGCGTGTTTTACCTGACTTATATTAAAGGTGGCAAGTAGTAAAATACTAGTAATACTCATATTATTGTTCGGTTGTTATACTTCCCAATAAAATCTTTTTGATCATCGCATTCACTGCCCAGTATTTACATTCATTTTCTTCATAACATTGCCTTACATTGAGATTTCAACGGAGCAACATCAATGAGTGTTTCACATCTGATTAATTTGCTGTGACTATGTGGTAACATTATATTTAGGTCCGATTGAGACTCCTAAACGAATTACAAATTATTTATCGTTTTTATGTGCGTAATATTAAATAATCCTGGAATGAGTGTAAAAGGTAAAATATTTGACGTGCAAGTATACACAAGTCTTACCCTGAATTTCCTGACCACAACCACAAAAGCCATGATGCTAGCTTGGTTTCCCTTGTCTAAATTGTTTAATCATGGTTTCAAAACTTGTTTTGCCCAAACCTGGAATTTATGCTAATCTTGCACTATCAAGTCAAGGTTTTGAGACATAACCGTACACAAGAATGGTGTGTTTCATGATTTTTTGATGAATAGAACATAGCAAGCTTTGAATTCATCTTTGAATATGATTAATGCCAAGAACTCGACGCAAGGAAGTTACTCATCGAGAATTATTCCTTCGTTAACTATATTCTGTTAACTCAAGACGTCTTCTTTGATATGGCCGCTTCACAGCAAATCCTATGTGATATAATAAAAAAATGACCACTTCACATCCAATCCTCTCCGGTACTCAATATGGCCTCTTCACGTAAAGAATCTGATATCAAAAAGGACCGTTTCCCAGCAAATCCTCTCCGGTACTCAAAATGATCGCTTCACGCAAATAATCTGATATCCAAAATGGCTGCTTCCCTGCAAATCGCGTTTCATCTTTCCTACCTATTTTCGCACACGTTAATATCGCGGTCTGACGCTGGGATCTCGCTCTCCGCCAGGGACGGGAGCGTGAACCGAGAATGGCAGCCACACGCTGCACTGGCTGCGGCCGCCTTCATGAAGGCACTCATCTGCGGCATCCCTCTCCCTCACTGAGTTGCTTCCCTGGACACCGAGTGCTGTACCGCCGGTCGGTCACAGGTCTTTGTAGACCCGTCACAACTCGGGTTGGGTAGAAAATACCGCTTGCGGATCCCGTCCGCAATGCCGAACTACAAATGTACTCTGATTGTCTATAGAAAGAATACTCTTTGTTAGTGTGAGTTTCGAGTCGCCGAAACGTTAATTGAGATTCTAGGGATTTATGTAATTTTTTTCGGACGAGTAAAGCACCCAATTGAACAAAGTTTTAAATAAGGCACTTCATCACTAAATCTTCAAAGGTGCAAGAGGCATGCATTTCCTGCTGTCGGACAATGTAAACTTTGCCTCTCAATGTAAACTTTTAGCAAGATAAACCATTCAACAAAACGATTAACTTTAGAAAATAACAAAACATGTCTATGAAGATACTGAAGATAAGAGATGCCACAATGAGATAAGTGATGTCTGATCATACCGAGGGTTGGCAACCCGCTACGAGTTTGAGACCGTGGACAGTCTAACTGGTATTGAGTCCATTTCTTCGTATGAACAAATAAGGAACTAAAAGTTGAAGACTTACGCGCAAATAGCTTCCATTTCTGTTCAGAATAACTTCAATTGAAAATTACTGCCTATCAAAGGAATTCCAACTGTATTCAACCATTCGTTGATTTTCTAAAAATTTTACAGCAACCTTTTTGACTGTCGCACGAATGGCCAATTATCGTACATAGTGTATTTTTAAAACTTAATCATCTTGGACATGCACTTAGCTTTTCCATGTTGCAATGCTCCAATGGAACATTCCGTGCCTAACCACTGAAACACAACTATGCACTTGCTGCCATGCACATCCACTCGAAACGGAGCTCCTTTTGCTTCGTAAATATTGTTGAAGTTTCGTACGTCCTGCAGGAATGTGATGACACTTTAATGTGTACATGGTGATGCTTTGATGTTCATTTTATTGAAATAACTGATATAATTTAACATTTTCCTAAAAATGAGTCGTCCACGAATGCTTTCGGAAAATTTTTCATCTTGTCGACGGATTATGGTCCAATGTAACATTTTTTATCATTACGAATCTGGAATACATCTAGAGCTAATTGCCAATCGGCGTATGGTTTTCTTCCTCTTATCATTTACGTTCCTGAAATCTCTTTAGAAGTTATATGTTTTGTGGGTAGGTAGGAGGGGAATTTAGAGGTTATCCAAATAAACCGTCATTGGTACAAATATGATAGGTGATCGAAGAAAATATTTTTCATGTATACTTGTACATAATTGACCAAGTTCAGTAAAAGTTCCTATGTAATCCGAGACATTAACTACATATAAGCAGCCCTGGCAACCAAATTTATCACATCGTTTGTATCCTTCATTAGTTCTGAAATGCTGCTACAAATTCTGTGGAGCATTTACATCTATGGTTTAATTAATAAACGCTAAGTGACTTCGTGATTTTTGCATTCGGTCTCGTGGAAGCATATGTTCCGTTCTTCAACTCATAGATTTCATTCGTACGTCGCGATTTCATCCGGCACTGTTTCTTATTTGTATACCTTGCTTGTTATCTTTAAAGTGGATTGAGTCAAGCTGGAGTTTCGTATTATATCGATATTGATTTGAAGTAACCAACCCGCACGTCTAACGAATGTGCACACTTCTAGTTCATCTCCAACCGCTAAGAGAAATACTGATTTTGAAGGTGCTGTTGATTAGTGAATGGCACGAGTTGAATATGCACCTATGCATAGTAAAATATTACGTACTTCCCGTACCAACTAACGCACCTTGAATGTGTGGATTTCTGAATGATAGAACTAGATAGCGTCAGCTGAACGTAGTATCTATAAGATTATCGAATAAATTTAGAAAACGGGGGGGAAAGTTTACTGCGCGCGTTTCATTGTGTAGAAATTTTTCGGTTTCGAATTCAAGATTGGAATTGATATAAAATGGCCATTTGCGTCACTCATTGACCCAAAAACCAGTCTGTAAAGCAGGTGAAGTTACTGATTCTAATCAAATAATGTTTTGCGTCAGCTCTAATTATTTTTGTTTATTTTTAACAGGTTATAGATGAATTGGACAACTATTAGTCAACACTAAGTTTTCCCTGAACTGCTTTTTGAGTGCTAGTCGTTTTTATTTTTATTTAGTGTTAAGTTCACGCTTTTCTTGTATTTTATTCTGAGTTAGCTGTTTAGTTTAGGTTACGTTGAAATAACCTACGGAAAGATCTTTTTTATGCAACTTATATTTATGTAGAAATTGTTAGTACTGTGTATGTTTAACTTCCGATCATAAATTCTAACTTCAATTCGTGTTTTTAATTTACTCTTTACCCACGACCTCCGATCTTCCTGTCGCCGTGAGATGGATTTATAACATATACCATGTCACTGTCCTATGTACGGGAGGGTAGCTTTTCGAGGAATCAACCCATTGATGTTCATGATGAAGTGATTCAGCCGTATTTACCGTAGATCTCAACGAGTGAATCACGCCGTCTTGAAAAGTCACCACCACGGTATCACGCAGCGGTAGCGGTGAGGCTAACTAGATCCGGCTGGGTTCCGGTTAGGCTAACTAGATCCGGCTGGGTTCCGGTTAGGCTAACTAGATCCGGTTGGGTTCCGGTTAGGCTAACTAGATCCGGTTGGGTTCCGGTTAGGCTAACTAGATCCGGCTGGGTTCCGGTTAGGCTAACT
>JACJUY010000193.1:34865-66025 GCA_014220935.1 Platorchestia sp. MABIK | reverse complement strand
TAGATCCGGTTGGGTTCTGGTTAGGCTAACTAGATCCGGTTAGGCTAACTAGATCCGGTTGGGTTCCGGTTAGGCTAACTAGATCCGGTTGGGTTCCGGTTAGGCTAACTAGATCCGGTTGGGTTCCGGTTAGGCTAACTAGATCCGGTTGGGTTCCGGTTACTCTACTCGAGCCATTGACAAACTTACGACCTGTGAAACGATGTCCGGAAATGATGTAACACGCTCACCGCAATGGGTTAAACTGAAGTTCAATGTTCATCTCAAAGTCAATTGTCGTAAGCAATTTCAAAAATTGCAAACATCAACAGGGTCGGGCCTTCATTTACCTTTAATTAGGTATTTATGAAAATTGAGTTTGTGACTACTGGTTGGTCAGCAGCATAATGAAAATTTCCTCCGTAGCCACTGGTGGCGCACGTTATGGTCAAAGTGTTAACTTCTATTTCCATTGTGAATTTTTCACATACCTCAAGTATGACTTGGGCATAAGTGTTAATGATTGCCATTTTCAGGAAATGGGGAAACTCTGAACCTCTAGCAGTTAAAGACGCACTCAGATTCCAGTTATGGTCTTTATTGAAAGCAGGCTACACGTAAACTACAGTCCTTGGTAGTTTTACGAAGAAAGGCCATCTCTAAGTTATAAATATGATGGATGTTGTGTCATTGAATGCGTATAATTTTGTGCTTAGTTCTATCATAACAAAAAACTAACCTCATTTCACTTGCCATGGAATTTTAGAGTTGAGCTTGCTTTTTTGAGCGTTTTCTTACATCTCTGCATTTCATCTATGTTATTTCGGCTACTTTGTTTTCCTTTTAAGTCTTTTGGCTTCAGTGAATATTTCTTCACATGAAGAGGCATAGAGCACATGAAACATATGTACTCGAAAGTAAGTATTCAAGTTTGTATAACTTAACTAGCTATCACGCTTCAGAAAACTTCCATATAAACATTTTAATGTAAAATTTTTAATGTAAACTAACTGTTCCTCATTATGAGGACCTTTGAGATGCCACACTCATGTTTCATGCACTGTTTGGAGTAAAACCAGCCACTGTAACTTCAATTCAGATAATTTGTGCTCATGCTTTTAATTTGCGTAGTTTTCTTTGGGGATCCTAGAGGAAACAGTCTGAACAATTTGCCCTGAAAATAGGTTATTCGGGGGATAAATGTGAGGTCTACTATAGGACTGGAATGTTTGTCTCTCATCTTTCAATATCAATACCTCACAGTTTCAAGTTGATTAACTTACGTTCGAACAAAATTTGAACAAAACACATTTTTCGTCAATATTTTTCTACTTTTTCAAAATGTGAACTTTGAAATACAATTTTAATGCAATCTGAGGGAAATAATGTTTTAGCTCTATCAAATTTCTTCATTACTTTAACCACATTTCGGGCGTAATATTTCTTCACATTTCCTCTGATCGCTTAAGCGATGAAACTCGACGTTAACCAATAGTGAGAAACCAGAGCCATATTGTTTTCAGATGCGTAGCCAGTGTAGGGATATGTTGAGAATACAATCTCGTCAAACATTGGACTCACCGGACTTAGTAGTCATCACGCTAATTTGCTCTCTTAATTCCTCCGTATTTTAAATGACATTTTTATGTAGAAGTACAAAGTCACCATTTATGCTGGAAACGGCTTTCACTTTCGGTATATTTTGCAATATTCTGTTTACTTGGCGCGTAATTATAGTTGTGCTAACGAGGACCGCAATTAACATTACTCAGTAAAATTAACCAATAGGAAGCGTAACGCAGACTAGTGTGTAGAATATAAATGGGAGAAATGATCAACAACAATGATGAAATATCCCTTACGCAGCTGTTTTAAACTAGGAAACCTTGTCAAAACGGGGAGAACCAACATCTTGAAGAGAAATCGATACTACAAATGATAAGTGAAAGTGAACGGGAGGGTTATATCACGTGTGCATTGTTCTTTGATTGTATATTAAAGTTTTGTAAACCAAGTTCAAACAAACGTGCTTTCAAACCCATCTTCTAGTTAGTAAATGTTGCTGTGTGCGATACGGAACTTTTACTTTTCAAATGTTCGTGCGGAGCGCGCTATCTTTTCTGATAAGTCTGCAATTATATCCTACCGCAATCACCGGTTCATAACTCGCCTGATCAGTACACGCTCCGTCTTCGATCGTTGACACGACCAAGCGATCATGGCACATGTGCTCTCTTAGTTCCACTTTTTTGCAATTGATTGAAATGTGGCCTTTGTGAGACTCGAAACTTCGGGCCTATGGTAGAGAAAATGAGATCAGTCTTTGTTGCCGAGCAAATTCCTTTGAGGAAGATACTGGAAAGCTACTTTCAAAATGTTCGAGCGGACTGGCCTTACTTATAAACTTTTAACTTTTTCTTCACGATTGAGTCGTGTTGCAGAGTGAGCAAGAGTTTGGCTACCAACAATTCCCAACATCCCATGGCTTTGCTAATCAGACGGAAGTGATGACTTTTATGTTCGGTTCAGTCAAAGGAGAAAGAGAGAGTGCGGCGTACGCCGCCGGGCCAACAGCCTCGTCAGTAGCTGTTACGAGTTCACGGGGAGCAGAGCGGTGGCTAAGAGGTGTATTGGTTCAATACTGGGATAATCAGTTTTGTTGCCTTGGTTGGTCGGAGTTATGTTTATTTGATAAATCTAAGTAAATGTGTTTCTAGATTTTAATAAATTTAGTCTCTGAACTTTTCTGTGGGTATTTCAAATAAAAATAATATCGGTTACTTTTCATGCTCCGTAATTAAAAATATCAGGTTTTCTTACTTGAAAATTTGTGGAATTGGACAATACTTGAAAATTTTATAAAAAATGTGATTTTATAAAAATCTCCATAGTGTTTAGTGAATTATTATTTTTTGCTCCATTTAGATCTCATGCTTTTCGTGTTCACTATTGTTTTTTTAGTTAAATTTTGTATCATTTTTATGGTTATTAGATTTCACCTATCTGTTACGTTTTTCTTGAGTAAACTATTTCATTCTAAAAGCCATAATTTTCTAAAATATTTTTGTTTTTCGTATTAGCACTCCCTGAGTGTAAATATGAAGTCTCGAGCTGAAAGGTATAGGCAGGCCTTCTTTTTGTTGAAATATTTGCATGGGCCAAATTTTTTTTTATTTACTAAGATCCTATTATTATCACCTACTGTTGTTTTTAAACTTTGACTTTTTTTCCATAAAATTCCTTCCTAACTTACTGTTTCTATGCGCTGGGGATCTTGCGTGTCACCTTGTGTATAGATTCCCTATTCCCTTTACTACATACTAAACAGTGCCATTATCCTTCCTTTCTTTGAAACACCCTTGTTGTTGTTCTTGTTTGGGAGGCTTAAACTAACTTTTAATCTAATGTGTAATTTAAATAAATGTTTCTTTAACCCGAGAAGTAATGCTATAAAATATTTTCAGTGAATAAAATTTAAATGAAAAACTAATTTCTAAAGTGCGGTTTTGATGTTACAATAATTCGCTAAAGTTTCGGCTTCGATCATCTTATACCGTCTCCTCCGCCGAGCTGTTGACTGGGATGCGTGTATTCGTTCTAAGCCCGAAAAGCCTTTTTGAAATAATTCGTTTGCTCATAGGTCTATGAATTTCATACGCGCGGTAAACTTGATAACGAAACAATAACATTTTTGTATTTAAATGTAATTAGCGCTCCCAGGGGGAATATGCGAGGATCCGAGTTAACTATTAGGTAGACCTTCGTTTTGTTGAAATAGAATAGGTTTTTTGTTTAGTGACAGACCATCTGTTTTTGGTTCGCTGCTGTCTTTTTTTTTATCATCGTCTACTTTCTTCTTCAACTTTTATCTTGTTTCATGAACTTCTTTCTCAACTCACAATTTCTATGCACCTTGTGCATATATATATTCCACGTTCCCTCGAGTGCATACTAACTGGGTCTTCCTCCTTCCTCTCTATGGAACGTTTTTGTCGTGGTTAGGGAGGTTTAAACTAGCATCTAATCCAATCTGCATTAAAATGTACGTGCAAAATTCAGTCAAAATATTAAAAATTTCAGGATGTTTGGTACTTGTTTACAACACAGAAATATTTTCGACGTGACGAAAATGCGAAAAAAATACGAAGTTGCCAATGAGAAATAAAATAATTACATAAATGAACAATTAAGGAAATGAAATACGGGAAAAAAATCGCAGTGAATTCAGATGTTTTTATATTTAGCATGTATGTTTTGTCATTTACTTCCTGTGTCGAAAAATGAAACTTTTAAATTAAACTTAATTAGTATATTTTTTCCCTTATATTTTTTCCAAAACTAATAAAGGCATTTTTTCGAAAGGCTTACGATGAGTCGTTGGAATGATACAAACCATGATTTCTTAAACAATAAGACGTTAAAACGTCCATTGTTTGGGTACGTTTTTCTCAGTTGCATAGTAGCGCGCTTGACTCGACTTGCATTTTACGATCCTGAGGTCGAGGAGGTTTATTCTTTTAAATTACGGAGGTCTTAGGCCGCCACTTATGCGCTTGAGGTAAATGTTTGTGCATTATTACGTGTTCCAGCCCGCACGCCTGCTCAGGATCGAAACAGGCACTTTCATGACTTGACACAAGGCGTGCGCGCGTGTTGGGGTGAAATTAAGCCGACGATGCGAGCGCGTGGCGCAGTTCAATTGCCCGAGGTGCGGCGTATCGTGCGTGTTCCTCACGCTTCGAGTGAGAAAGTTACGCGCAAACTCATCAACGCAGCCACGCTCACGCACCACACATCACCTGAGAAAGTGTCTTCCACAGTTAAGTGATAGAAAACCTTCACTATCGCTAAAACGTGGGCCTGCAGGCAGAGTTTACATGGTCTATTGGACGTTTCGGAAATACTTCAACTTTCTTCGCTTGATACCGGAAGCTAATAGTGTTTTGGAGCCATCTTGGGGTCATTCAATTTTTTGTTTGCATTAAAATCACTTGACACGTTATCCGCAATTGGTTAAATTTCAGTTCAATATTCTACTCATATATATAGTAAATTAATATAAGCAATTTAGAAAATAGCAAATATTAGGTTGATAGTGCGTTCATTTAGTTTTAATTATTTATGAAAATTTTGTTTGTGACTACTGGTCGGTCAGCAGTATTATGAAAATTCCCTCCGTGGCCACCGGTGGCGCACGTTGCGGTCAAAGTGTTGAGCTTACGAGCTTGTTCAAGTACATAAACTTGCGTCTTTACATTGAAGTCACATTTATCAATCGTTACAATTCAAATGCGTTTGGTTGTAGGCTCATAATTCATCAGGACTGCGAATTTTTTGTAGAGCTGCGATATAGCATTAAATGTTATTAGCGTCTCGAAAACGGAAGTTAGCTCTGAAATACGCTAATCTCAGAGGATGCGAACAAGTGAGGGGAGTTAGCCGCACTTGAATCAAAAATAGGACGTACTCGATCCTTGACGTCTAACCCTTTAACTCGCTTTAGCATAAAAATTGGTTGTTACTGTCCCCACTCTGGTTTCAGTAATAATGTAGATTAAAATTCAATACCCTGCTTTTGGTAGTAACATAGGGCAATGTTTTATGTTCTTACTCGCTGTACTGTAAAACATGCACTAAGATAGCAAATATATGAATTCATATTAAATCCCATATTTATGGTTTTACACCATGATTTGAAATTTTTAACAAAGAACTTTGTGACTTGTTGAACTCGTGACTTGTTGAACTCGTGACTTGTTGAGTCAGGTTGGTATTGTTTACCCAATTCATCGAAACATTCTTAGTTAAGAAAGCATTTGTAGCAGATTGTATCCACAATACCGCGTGTAGGAAGTTCAAACATTGCTCTGGTAGCATTAAATGCTGGGTGTGAAATTCAACCCTGTGTTATAACTCACACCAGAGCTCGCACGATGGCAACCAACCATACGAACAGAATTATCACATCTTCATAAGTGTACAACATCATTCTTAACTCAGTGAATCAGATTCTTTAAGCAATTTTTGCCTGTCGAATTGATTGATAATTATACTTTGTGTGAAAGCAAAAATTATTCCTATGGCTTAATTGCATTTCTTTAATTTGCTGATAAAATAACGGAAAACATTTTCCGTGAAATGACTATCTGTAGCCGATCGTATTCACATTACAGCGAGTGAGATTAATGTGATGACTTCTAAAATAACGTGAATTTCCCCCTAGGCAACAGTGAGAGGCTTTTATTACCTATAAGTTGAACTTCCCCCATCTTATCATTGAAAACAGAGTATTCAATTTTTAAATCTGTTACTGAAAGTGTGGAGGGTCACACAATTAATTAAAGGAGCGAGCAAATTTACAAACAGACAAGACTATCAAATTTTCAACTACATACGTAGGTATAGATTAGATATTCTGGCCTCGCCTGTAAGTGAACCCCTCAATTAAACCCGTAGGAAATCATTCTTCGTAAGATTTTTAGCATTACGTTATAGCTCATCCGTTCCCAGACCTCGAGTTCAAACGGCAACCAAACCTGGGAACCGAGGCAGAACACGAATTTCACTTCGAAAGCAGTATTCAAGCGATACCAAGTAAACATCGAAAGTTCTACGAGAAATCTTCCTCTCTCGTGACGAAATGAATAAGTCACGTGTCCACGGTCTTGAGTGGCTGACGTTAACGAGACGCATTTAGTGTCCGATTAGTCACTCTTCCCATGATTCGAGTACTGTCCGGCATGGCCACCAGCTCGAGTTTGATCTCGGAGTCAGTTTCACTGCTTTCGCTCTTCCGTTCGCGCGTGAAGATATTTCAAGTACGCTAACGCCGCGCACATGAACCGCAGACTATGCAGTAATATGTAATGTATGACTCGTTATGACCGTTCTAAAAGTATTCATGCTTTTATTACTTGGCTTTCGCGTATTCAGTCTTTATTCTGTATGCTGAACGCTTGTTATGCCCCTAGATGTTCTTAGTGGCGGTGGAAAAGGAATTCCTTGGACTACTGAACTAGATTACAGATAATCAGACTCAGATATTCGTCTATTCTCCAGCAGAGGGGCATTAAAGCTCAAGATATGGGCAGCCTCAATTTGCTGCTGTAGCAAATAACTGTTTGGGCAAGCGCTTCAGTAATTCGGCTATTGCAAGCATCGTCTACCTCGATTGTAAAAGCGAAAATAATCAAATCTTTAGGCTACTGTGAAATACAAATTTTCAGATTCATTTAAATAAAACCGGGCTCACAAGTATACAAAGAGTTAAATACCTATTCATATTTAAACTTTTATACGGCAGGTCTTCATCATTCAATTTGTGTTGGCAAAGTAATTGAAGTAACCCTTCAGCGTTCAGTGTCTTCTCGTCTGTAGCCCGGAAGAGATTTTGAAGTTTCTTTCCATGTTCTTTAGCAGTAAAGATTTTGCTTAAATAAAATGAACAACAAACAAAGTTTTATCTCATTGACGTGTAAAGAGAATTTTACCGTTGTGCATGGAGTTAACTAATCTTTTTGTCATTTCATTTGCTTCGGTTTTTATCGATTGCGTAAAGATGCAGATTATAATATCCATGCGTATGCTGGAACAAAATGTTTATTGATAGTTTTCAAGCTATTTTAACGCTTTGTAACGAACTTTCTATTTTTAATTAATATTAACATTGATAACGCAAATGTTTTTGAGCAGTATGTTCATGCACTGAATTTATTAAATATATACCAGAATATATTAAATTTAACATCACGTTGGTCATCAAGTGATAATTAGTGAACCTTATTGTGGTATTGATACTTTTGATGTGTAACTAATAGGATAAATAGGTTCCTTTCTCCTCAACTCAAAATAAAATTATTCCCCTGAAAATGAAATTAATGTATTCGAGCAGCAAAGTTGAAATGCGCTCTTGTCATTGGATTTCAGTGTACTGACAGAAACATCTTTTGGGACTGAATTTCTAGTCAAACGAATAACCAAGTTCTAAGAATACTCCTATCTGAAAACTCAATCACGATATTTGTGGTCAAACATGATGTTTGTGTTCTTATTCAACACAATGGAAAGAGAAGATTATAACTCGATCACTGTATTTATCCCTCAGACAAATCTAGGTGCTAACGCCCTGTACTACCTGGCAACATCGTTGATTTGTGTATTTTTTATGTAACGATGCCACTGAATTTTATATTGGAGTGAGAGTGACGTATTTTGAAAGACGTAAACATCGTCAGTTCGGAAGGCACTTTCTAAAATTTTGAAGAATATTCCCATACAGTTATGCAGTCTATTTGAACGAAAATCTCTATTATGGAAATGTGAAGTCTCTGTTGTGCATTCTCTTCTTCCAGAACGTCCGTGTTTGTTTTTGGAAGTAAAATTATCGTTGCTTAAGCGACCGTGCAAACAGTGGTGACTCTGCTCAATTTTTAAGTGTTCCAGTAACCCAGATCTGACCTCCGCATCAGCGTGCCTGAGATCTGTGTCGATCACAATAGAAGTCTCCATCTGAGCTGCTTTCAGTAACGCTTGTTAACGGCCGCCAAAATCGTGACTCTGAATCGCTGAACAAAGACCACTGGCTCTTTTTCGTTCAGCCGCTCAATTGATCAATGAAAAATTTCACCTATATTTGTGTCATTTTTTGATTTCATCGAGTTTACACTGAGGTTAGTTTTGCGTTCAGTGTTCATTTCAACCTGAAATAAAAATGTTTCGTGTGTAGGATAATAGTGCACATGGTCTAGTAGTCATGCCTTGCTCGAAGTGTAGGCGTGAAACTTCTGGCATCTCGAAATTTCTTTCACTGAGCTGCGCCGATGTTAGGCGATTTCAATTTTTAACGATTTAGATTCTAATTTATCTATTTTAATTTATTCGGATTTATTTATTCTAATTTTATTTTAATTCATTTATTCTAATGTATATATTTATTTTTTTATTTTAATTTATTTATTATTTTATTCAGATTTATTTATTCTAATATGTTTACTTTTATTCTGCGTCGATTTTTTGTTTTTGTAGCCTTCGAAGACAAGGTTGCACGGGGGTTGCGTCAGTCCAACCGATTCCAGACAATTGAAGCGATTACAACTAAACGAATGGGGAGTGGGGAAGAGTGTGCTCTTGAAAACCATAAATTGTATATTCAGCGTGCTTCTAACTTATGAAGAACTTCAACTAAATAATTATAGATAAGCTCATAAAAATAAAACGATAAGTTTGCATATGGAATTAAATACAGTATGAACTAAATATCGGGGGAGGAAGGGCGGGTTAGTGTTCATCATGAAGAGAAATCGAATTCAATGTTACCATCATTTGATGACTGTTATTCACTTCTACATAAATTTGTCTTTGAAGTTTTAGCTCGTATCTGGTTCAATCCTTGTTCGTCTACGCTTTTTAGCTCGGATGCTTTTACCGAAGAAAGAATTTTGAATTCAAAGTATATCGTTATTTAGAGGTATAAATTTCATCATCTACAATATTTTTTCACAAAAGATCAGGCTGTAACGTCTGAACATTTTTCGTCCAACTTCTTCGACCAATTGAATTTTACCTCTAATTCCATTTATTAGCTTTCCTCTCAATATTTTCGAAAATATAGCAGTTGAAGAGAATATTGGGTATTAACGAAACATTTGACTTTATAAATGATTTACTCCCTTTATGGTCTTTAAGTCATTCCGAGTGATTGGAATGTACAACGCACTGGTGCACACAATTTGATGCGAAGCGTTATTGATTTTACATCACAACTTTAACAACGAGCGTACTTCGAGCTTGTGAACAAATTGGATTTTTTGTCTCAATTTTTATTCCAGGTTACCTAATGGTCGGCCATATAGGGATACGATACATATCTCCGTAATGTCCATATTGAACAACTTTTTTACAAAGAAGTGCAATTTGGTTCAATTGACCATCAACAATTAATACATCAGCACATCGCGATGAAGTTCTTAGTTGTAGTTTTAATTTTAATAAGTTTAGGTGTTTGTTTGGAGTCGTGTAATGCAACGGCGAAGACGTCTTCTGCTGACCTTACAATTGAGGGGCAGGAGGAGCTGAAGAACGTAACTTTAGATGGCGGCAAGAATGTCTCGGTAATCCCGCCTGGCGCCCCACGCTCTGGCAAAAAAGGTATGTATCCATCAGTTCTCGGCTCTGCAATCGAATCTTAACACGATGACTGCGATGGGTTAAACTGAAGTTCAATATTCAACTAAAATTTTAATTCAAAAGTTGTTGGCAATTTTATAAATACCAAACATTAACTGGATCCATTAAATACCAATAATTTTCAAAGATTGTAAAGCTTTTTTCAAACGACCCACCGATGGGTCGTGTCGCAGTTAACGTGTTCATATTGATAAGAATAAAAATGAAACAAGCGTGTGGTGTGAAGTCAGTGGGGAATTTAAAATGAATGCAGACCTGAGGGCCTCGACGTTACCAAGCAAGTTTTTGAAAGAACATGTTTCATTCACCGAGGAAAAATGCGCAAAGCTAAATTTGCCATCTCTTCGGTAATCCTAGCTCTTCACCGCAGAATTAGCCAAAGTTGTTGCAGGAGTTTGCTATTAATTCAGATTTGCAATTAGGTTGCTCTTATCTTTCATTTTTTACTGCTATTTCCCTTTCGTGGAGGACACCGGCGTACCGTCCAACCGACTTCCTGTTCGAGGGTTTCCGTGTTATTGTTTAATCTCATTTGACATTTTGTCTCATCGAGATGCTTACATCTTCGTTTAACAGTGGAACGGAATTTGCCATTTAAAAGAACCAAGTTTCTCGCCCACGTGAAACTGCAAACACTTGTACTTAAATTTAAACAGTTTCTTTTTGATAATCACTTAAATTAGCGGGAACGGAAGTTAATCCCTGTATATAAAAATAGCGAAGTTAGCAAAAAATTGAACCTCTTTCTTGAGTAACGTAAAATACTTAATGTCTGTTTAATATAAATAATAAAATGAAGAAATGAAAAATTTAAGTTACTCGATTTAACCGATTGAACGTTTTGCTTCACGTGTTCAGCGTTAGACAAGAGAAATAGACCATGATGTGGCACAAAAACAGGACTACCATGATACAACGTAGCAGCGATTTCTCAAGCAAAGATCAAGTCGACATCAAGCTGCAATGCTGTTTATTCCCTCTGCATTCATATTGTTTAACACGATAAAATTAATGCTTTTTTACGTTAAATTTTAGGTCTGCATTATTTGGAAATTTTCAGAATTTGGTTTGGGAACAGAAAAAAACAATGAAGTTTGTTTGAAAATACTATCGTTCTTACCGTGGGACTTAAAGAACCATTCAATACGTAACATACGTTTGCCTTGTTTCTAAAGAAAACTGAAGAGATAACTTGGCTGGTGGCGAGAGAGTTGCATGTTTACCTGATCAAAAGCTGAGCTAGATCCTGTTGAGGAATCCGATCTGAATTAATGCTGCGGTTTAGCTTATAGGTCATGTAACATAATTAGAGGAAATTAGCTTATGTTATTTGAGTAGCATCGTACCGGCCTCAAAATGCTTTATTATGTAATTTATTTAGGGTGGGGGGAGGGTGGGGATGGAGGGAGAATGTTTACTATGAAGGTATGAATATCAAACGCATTTTCGAGGCTTGTTGGAAGTTGGCGAGTGGGAACAGCTTGGTTTTTTTATCCATTCCTGAATTTCAAGTTTGATTTTTTGCTTATGGTAATGATTAGAAAATTAAAGGGTGAGGCGAAATTAATTTTGTTCATGGTCATAACTTTGGTTGATGATTATGCGAGTCTTGGTATTCAAACAAATCATGAAATATATAATAAGTGAACAATTAATTTACTGACGAGTTTTGTGATGCGTTCAAGTTCCTCAAGATCAGGGATTTTCAAGTCTTTCTATTTCAACGTATGACCTGAACACGCCAGCTGAAAAGTTGCATTCGGTGTCGTTATTTTGGCTTGACGTGTATTCTCAATCCAGGTCGAGCAATGACTATCTGGGGTCTCCACACGAAGTGCCCGATGGCATTTGAGGAAGCTGGTGGTCGGTGTTACTTCTTCGGCCACTTCCCCCTCAACTGGTACCGGGCAATGGAGTTCTGCCACAGTTTCGGTAGTGGAGTCTCCCTAGCTGCAATCGAGACTTCCAGAGAGGACTTTTTTATTAAGCAGTTTCTCAAAGCTTCCGGTGAGCAACTCTTTTAAGATACAATCACCAGCTTTCGTACGTTGAAAATCGTGTTTTCCCGTGAAAAGTAGTCGAGGTGCTCATGGGAATTCGATACAAGCTTACTAGAGTGCACACATGTCATATTGTCTCAAGTTATGGGAAGAAATACACTGGAAAAGAAAATGCTCGAGTTCCTGTTTAGGTTATATTTTTAGACTTATTGCGCATTCCCAAAATAAAGATGTGCGCTCACAAGCACACGTGTGTCGCGATAAGAGCAGTTCTGAAAAGTTAGTAGGACACCATAATTTTCTTTCATCACATCAGGAGGCAGGGCAACCATCAAGAAGATTGGCATTGAATTTTACTTAGCATGTCAGCAATTAAGTCAACAATAAGTTAGTTTTACTTTTTATTATGATTTTTTTAGTCTTCTACCAGAGTCCTGATAACGTTGATGAAATTATGAGTACATTTTATCGAATTTCTAATGTGGTATGTCATTCATAATCTGAAATCATTTGCATTTGTGCATAAAGTTTTACCATTTAAATCAAGGTATGTTTGAAGAAAATGACTTTAAGGAAAGTATTCATCTTCTAAATTGAAACTCGTAATAAAACTGTGTAAAATGACATGTATGTAATTACAAATATACGTCATTGAGAAACTCAAAAGCTTATAAAGGCTGAGAATCAATTAACTGAGTCTTTCCTTAGGAAATTTTCGCATTAATTTCGACAGATTGTCTCCCATGCCCTTGACGCAACGTACATGTCAATGGCTAGTAATGAATATTCCCTTCTTGCTAATATTGTTGGAAACGTGTAGAACGTTGTGTCATTCATTTGTCAACGGAAGCTTCTGCATAAGCATTTAAGGCTATCCGATTCAAGTTTTCGATTTCAGATGAGACATGTGATTGTGCTGCACCACAATGTTATGTGAACCAAATATCCGTATAACATTGATGTCTTGGTATTTTCTTTGTGAGTGTGCAGGTGGACGTAACACCGGAATTTGGGTCGGAGGATCAGATAACGGGCATAATGGCCAGTGGACGTGGTACCCCACAGGTAAGTGCAGATATCGGTTCTTACGTCCCTTCTATAAGGAGCAAGGCGAGCACTCTCTCCCCCTTTTATAGGCAGAGGCAATTTCCCCACCGCTCTCGGCCTCGCAGTCCTGAATAGTTTAACCCTTTAACGTCCGCATTTTGAACTCATACTACCGTTATCACAACCCCCATCTATAAACTGGCATCAGCATAAAGTAGTGACCGACACCACAACCTGGAAGTGACTGCCAATCAACAATGAACTTCGAAGAACGCATCAGGGTCAAATTTAATAAGGAATAAAATATATTAGAGCTGTTTATGATAGTGGATTTTCAAATTCACTTTGACGGTTTAGGGTTAAGGCGCAGGCCTAGTGAGAGTAAACTACCTCGTCGTTGTCCCCTGATGGTGCCAATCGCTCGCCCTTGCTCTATGAGCAAAGCAAAGACTCTCTCATCAGACGCTTCTTCGGTTAGCGCTGCTTGATAGCACGACTGTAACTAAACACTTGTCCATCAACGCGTCTTCATCGAGCGCCTCCTTCTCTCCACTCCATACGACTAAAGCCCACGATTTAGTCCTGCACTCTCCGCACTCTGGATTCGACATCCAATACTCCTACAACCTAATGCGTCCTGCAGGACAATCCCCCCACTCACCCTGTAGAAAATGCTTATCTACGAGATCCTGACCGGCAATGAAGCCGGCGTAGCCACTTCGTCCAGTTCGCTTAACACGATGACCATCCACTCAACAGAGGTCTCGCAACCGGCTGCGTCAACGCGTTAACCGGCTTGAGTCCTTTGTGGTTCAGGAAAATCGGCGACTCACAATCATTGAGCTCAGCTGCCTTAATACCAATAATCCCTTCCACCGAGCGTAACTGAGGTGCAACTTATTGATAGAATCCAAAACAGATAATCCTATTAAATTTTCCCTTTCTGGCCGTTATTTTGCAATGGAGTATAACTAATGGTATATACCAGTATAACTAACGAACAAAATCAATCGTTTGATCACAATTCGGTCAGCTGTGATGTTTAGGTCTTCTTTATCGTTCTTTAGTATTTTAAAGTCTATGTGTGGTATTATGAATACAAGTATCGCGCTCGTTGGTTTGATAACAAGATTTAGAATATGAATTTGATACAGTTGTGTCAATGAAAATTGTTTACAACTGTTAGATTTATGCCAGCTAACGGTAGACAACTGAAATTGTCATCGGTAATTTTTTATTTTATTAAAAAGTTGATCAATGAAATAGTCGTTACGTTAAAACATTAATTTAAAGCCATGGATTTTTCATACTACAACATTTCAGTTCAAGTTGTTCGCAGTTGCAATACTGTGATTCTCTTGTTCGCGAGTTTTGTAAATGGTGTGATGCACAAATATAGGAGTTGAAAAATTCTTTCGACAAGATTGGATTATCTTGTTCTAATCCCTTCCTCGGCGACTGTTTTTGGAGTTGATTATGTTTTTTGGAGGTATCAAATTTTTAGTTTCTACAATATTTTTTTCAATGCTGAACACGTTGACAACATAGTAAAGACAAACTAGGTGAAGGCGCGTCAACTCATCTTTGCAGAGCGAGAGATTAATACCGTTGCTTATTACTTCGGTTAATAAATGTAAAATTTAGAGTATCAGACATGAGATCAGTAGTCGATAGTTGCCTCGTGTTCAAACATTCGGATCTTCGAATCCATACGAAACTCTAAAGGATTCATTATAAAGTTACACGTACTGTAGATAAAATGAGAAGTTATTGAATTGGGACCATGCAAATACATGAACTTTGAATGATTAGTGTTAGCCAATCGTTGACTAGAAGCTCCCATCATATTTTTCTTTGCAGGTCAGGTTCTCCTGTACTCGGGTTGGGGTCCTTCGCAACCCAGCGGGGGGGACCAGCACTGCATGTATCTGGTGGGGAGCCATCTGAGTTACCAGTGGGCGGACTTCCACTGCCTCTTCGATATGAACTTCTTGTGTGAATACAACGTTAATGAAATCACTCCATGGTGAAAAAAGCTCTGCCATTACCAGCTTTTTTCTTCTCGTCGAAATGTCAAGCTCACATCTCGATGAAGCTGTTTCAGGTAAATTAAATTTTTCGATTTTTTCTGCGTGCCTACGAAGTCAGGCCATACAGACTCGGCTATCTTAAAAAATCTCGTCTCTAATTTGATCTTTAAAGTTTTTTTTTAATGCGGTGACGCATACGGTACATGCCGCAACTTAATGTAGTTTAGCCAACGTAAATTATCATCAAGAAGACTTCTGTGAAAATTCAGCAGATCTTGTTTTTTGACACCTGGAGGTACACAATAACAATTTGTTCCATCTTTTGGAGAATCTCATGAATATGGTAATATCACTGTTAGAATAAAAATAATTTCGTTCAAGTAAAATAAATACTTTTATGTACAAGTTGAATGAGGAAAAATGTTTTAACCAAGTTGCAGATATCATTCACCCCCAATAGTATGTCAGCTAATTTGATAAATTAGATACAAATCTAACTCGAATATTGAACACTGATATTAAACACTAACCAAATTAAATTCACTTTAAAATTTAGGGCGCTCTATCGTTCTTATTTCCCATGTAAATAGACACATCCTGAAATGAATCTTGATGTAATTACTGGCTACTTCCCCAGTAATTATTTAAGTAATGAATTAATTACTTCCCCTGTACGAAAGACGTAGTGAGTCGACGAAATTTAGATTAGTCAGTCATTTTTAGTGTTTCGTTCTAATTTGTTGTACAATATTTAATTAATATGTTTATTTATTTTTGTCTACAGTACTTTATGATTGTAAGTTTTCATGTAAAGTAGCTAGTGATGTTGAAATCATTATGGGTTTTACCCACACGGACGAGCCTTAGTTTCAAACTTGAGAAAAAAAAGTAAAAAAAAAAAATATTTTTATAAAACAAAGTTGAGCATTGGGAATTGTTTCAGATTAGGCGACGGCTAAATGCTCTATTCGGTTTAAATGATTTTAAAGTTGTTGTAGTGGCTATTTGAAATTTATTAGTATTGGCAGCATTTTATAAAAGTAATTATTGAAATTTCAGTGTGAACAGCATGCAACCATGTTAGTCTTGAATATCGTATCATCGTATCGAAAAAGCAACCTGATATTCGATATGCCTACAGTTGAATCTAGGATTATTCGTAGTGATATTCGATATGCCTATAGTTGAATCTAGGATTATTTGTAGTGACATATTTTTCATCCGTGCGATGCCTACTCAACTAGTTACGTCTGAGGAGAGTAGCGAATGTGCGTGGTGAGCTGCACTTGGCGTGGGATTCAGTTGTATCCTCGTTTTTACTGTTAGGGGATACGGTCGCTCATTACAATTTTTGTTTTCAAGCAAATACAACTCATGTATTCATTTTAAAGACTTCGTCTTTATACGTTGACTGTAAATTTGGATCAAGTTACGCGGTCAACAAACGACCAACACACTTCATACATTGAAGTTTCGCTCCTTTAAATTTTGTTAGTCTTGTATTATTCTAGGAAATCTTTTCTATTTCTTTACACCCCGTCACTTTCATTCCTCCCCGAATGAGTATCATTTATGAGTAAATAATTCTCCTGATGATCTGAACTAACAATAGACTCATTTGTAGGTGATTAATTTTTTTTCTCGGCACATTTTAAAATATATGAATTGTGTTGTCTAAATTTCAAGCTCACATCAATACTGACCATTACATTTTGCAGCAATGATTTGGTAAGGGTTTCATGAATATCAGTATCGTAGAGAAAACTGCTTCAGTAAATTTTTGGTTTTAGCGCATCTTTCCCTTCCAAGCTTTATGCACGTTTTCTAGCATAACTTGTCAATAATTATGCCCAAGAATTGACCGTGATTATGATTAATGTAATTTTAAATACTTCTATTTATTTAATTTATAATTTATTATATTTTATATAATTCGATTATTCGTCGATTATTTATACTTCATGATCTAATGCTACGATTCACGCGCTCCGATACAATTTATTTTTCAGTATATTCAAAATCTTGCCCCGCAGCTCTATGTTGTTTGCATGTTCAAAGAGCTAGCGATGTTTCTAGACTGCGTTCAACAATTCGCGATCGTCGTGATTAAACCAAATCGTAATGTACGAGCTAATCAGATGAGCAGCTGTTTTTCCCTCGGGTTTTTACACTATACTGAGGGCTAAATAAACCCTTTATATTTTTTGCACTTGCAAATGACGCCCATAAAAACAACTTTTTTTTTGCATACACTAGAATTACCAGAATGAATACTGTACGTAAACACGCTAGGTTTTTAAAAGATTTCCTCGAAATTTTATCCAGTGTCTTTCAGCTGATGTTCTTTTCAATCTGAATTTTATCGAAAAGGTAGTAAATATAAACATTAAAAAAATATGTACTACGTGTTTTCTATAATCAAAATGTTATTTCAATGACAAATTTCAACCGTTTTTCCCTGTTTTCGCAAGCACGAATTTTTTCATTTCCCAGTCGATGTTTTTAAATTCAGTCAACTTTTGCAACTGCGCTAGAATTCATCTCTAAATTACGAAAAACTAACCAATTTTCCGGAATTTCAAACCAAACCAAACTTTCCTAAAATACGTCGACGTTGGTCATCAAGTCTCGCGATTGAATGACATTTAAAGACATTCAAAATTTAAAGAGATAAGTCATGAACTCAGTTTTGATGTTTACCGCTAGGTAACGTCTTTTTGGAGTGATGAAACGACATATATTTTACTCGTGATTTGCCAGCGTGCTATGCAGCAATTGAAATGTTCTACTCTGATATTTGTTTTCGATTATAGTATAAATGTAAATGTTGGAAAATTAAACATAAATAACGTCTATGCGTAGCTTTTTTGTTGAGTAATGACCAGCCTTAGGGCCTTACTGACTACTCCAGTATGTTTCAAGGACCGAAACCGTAATAATTTTTCTGCCATTTTCTATAATTTCTAGAGTAGTCGCCGAGTACGCGCCCTAAGTGTTAACAATAAATGCAATGAGTCTTGAGCTGCCGCGGGCTGTATTTTGGAGATCCCTGCTTTAGATTATCTGTTGTACTCTTTCAAATACTTCGGTGGTTAGTTCAATTACTCGCTCAGCTATTTATGAAAAATTGGACTAAACTGTGTTTCTAACGCCTTCATATTTAGAGATATTAAGCAAGTTAGGATTCAAAGCATCAGCACTTAAAAGTTTTTGCTATATGTGTGCCGATCGTAGTGTTCCAGTTTTGGAGCAAAATTATTATATTCCTCGTTTTACCACCGCAGCCACACAAGCGTTGATTTCTGCAGTGATTCTCAGTTAGATAGGTTTGTTGCATTGGGTTGTGGGTTGTCATTTCCGCATAGGGAGGAGTTGGTTCTTTCGGAGCCAAAAAATTACCTGTGTATGTCAGTGTTATCACCTAATATCGAATTCTGTAATACTGAAAACGCTGCTTTGACTTCCTGAGTGATATTTCAGAAGCGAAACTCGGGTGACAGGTTGCGTAACATACAAAAACTGCCGAACGTTCAGCATTTTAATTCACACATATAAACAAATTTGTAAATAAACAGACGAACAATATGTGCACAGGTTCCACAGTTTTCTTATAGTACCGATCGAATAAAGGTATGAAAGAAGTAATCTGTACATCAAGAATCAATTACAAATTGAACATTTTCTCACTTAGCGGAATTTTCACACGATTCATAGGATTTTATACTGTATTAGGTTTAAGATTTCAAAAATATCAATCCCAGCAAGAGAATAAAAAATGCATCTTACTTAGCATACAGACTATAGGGAAGTGCTTGTTGAATATGAAAACATACGATCGAGAGAAGCCAACTATAGAAGTTTGTTTTAGAATTGCTAGTCCACAATAACACTAATAGGAGCAACTTTCTTGAGCCGAGATTAAAATGTAAATGTATCAATCACACGGAAGAGAAAGACGCCGCTGTCATCACAATCGCCTCCGCTCCGAGAACAGGCAGACATGTTACCGGACAAAACCGTGTCACTTGAGTCCTTCTAGACCAGTGGTTCTTAACTTTTTTTCCGGCAGTGACCCAAAATCTGCCGAAAATAAAAATTTTGAATTGATAGTATACTTTTGAAAACAGGTTACTGTATGTCAACACAAACCCTTGGCGATCCAATGAAATGGCTTGGCGACCCAACTTTGGGTGGCGACCCAACTTTGGGTGGCGACCCAACTTTGGGTGGCGACCCAACTTTGGGTGGCGACCCAACTTTGGGTGGCGACCCAACTTTGGGTGGCGACCCAACTTTGGGTGGCGACCCAGGGGTTAAGAACCACTGCTCAAGACCGTCGGGTGCTGAGGCAATGTACGTAGATATATTTATCTTGAGATGAAGTACATATACACTTTATGGTAGTTTTAATAATTACGAAACTACCAAGCATTTCTCTATCTCCAAGGCAAAATTTGTGAGCAGTGTCCCACTCGACGCGGGTATTAAACACGATCAGAAAGGCAAATTACTAAACGACTTGAAGGTCATAATTAACTACGTAAACCTAAACTATTTGGTTGGCGGTGGAGAGAGCCGCCACTTATATTAAGTTAAATCTATGTACAGTAAAACTTCAACCTTAATTAAAGCGAGAGGAGAAAACAGTTTAAAGTTCACAAGATTCAAAAAAACGATTCCTTGAGTCAGACCCGAATTTCCCTTTGACATATTTAACTGACGCTCGAAGAACCATTTATGTCCTTCGTTAGGATCATTTGCCTGCACCATATGCCGTCCTCGACAAAAGGTTTCATTTTCTGGCGAAAGTTTAGTGAATTAAAACAGTATTATACACGCATGAGTAATCTGACTTAAAGGTGTTTCAACGTATAATGCAGAGCCAAAAGTTTTCGTACACGATAAAATAGTAGGACAGAGGGTCATGTGACAGAAAACGACTACACAAAAATAGCATTTAAGAAAGATCCGAGATCAATGTGAAATCCGCTCAAATGTTACACCTGTCATTTTTTTTCATTGTAGCATTGTAGCACAGAGAAAGGCGACATAAAAAAGCTGTCTTTAAATATTGAAAACATTTCAAACTTTGAGAAGTAAATATTCTAAATATTGAAAATATTGATTTCTAACGCTTTCAAAACCTTACTTTGCTGGAACTGCATTTCTCTTGTTCAGCAAAAACACCAGTCGGTCGCACCTTTAAAGTCCGTGTCCAAAATTCGCCACTTCCGCATAATGTCCGGGCATAATTCAGACATGTGTTCGTCAAAATCGTTTGCCGCGTCATTCAATGGAGACAGCAAGCTTTGCAGAGAAAAGATCAACTTCCACAAGTCAGCCTCTGCTAAGCATGTCACATTTCACTTAACGGGCAAATGAAAAATAAAACCACTAATAATACATCATCGCCTAATTTGGATATGTAGCCTTCTATCGCTAGTCAAGGGGAGCGCGTGAAAGCACTTATAGAGACCAGTAGAAAAAACTGTACAAAGCTATACTCGATCACAGCCAAGCCTTGATGCAAGTTCATGTAACCTTGTTCTAATTTCCACGCGGTGAAAATTCTCCCTATGGCATATCAGTACAACTCATACACATACGAATTAAGAAAGAGATATTTTCACTTTACATATTCCAAGTTGCAACAAGACTGTCAGAAGCAAAAATCAGCTGTCCATTAGTACGCACACAGAAACTAGAGTTTGCCCGTATGAAATATACCTTAGAAGAAACTTCAATTAACTACACACACATATGACACTGAATCTGAAAACCCGCAAAGACGGAAATTTCATAAAAATAAGCACAGAACCATTAGGTTTTTTTTCACTAAACGAATCGAGAGCTTCAGGAGCTCAGTTCAATATGAGCAGAATTTATGTTCCATATCCAAAAAGGACCAAATCAAAGTTAATAGAGCTTTAAAAATTGAAATTCACAGTGCAATTAATGAATTTAGTAAGGGAAATTCTTATAGAAGTCTTTAAATGCAGTATAAATCAGCATTCAACTACGCCCAAACTGACGAGATAGCACTGAAAGCGAAATCTTCCTTATACAAAACTTAAGCACTTATTTTGAATTGCGCTCTCACTCTGCGTGCGGGGACTTTAATGTTTGATTGTTTTGCACTATACCACTTTTCTTGCAATAGTTCTGGGAGTTAGATCTTGATTTCGAAGATATGGCTTATTAAAGAGGAGTGGACAGATCCATAAAAAAGTCGACACAACAGCAACCAACACGAATAAGACACTAAATGACAAAGAAGTAGAAAAATTCGACTATTAAATCGATATCATAGCCAAGTCTAAAATCAAATGAGTTCATAGTGACGCCCTAGAGGCAGTGTAGTGTCTAAAGCACTTTGAGTAGAGCAATACCATCAACTTATGTTACAAAAGAAGAATGTTTGAAAAACTCTATTACTGGGGAGCTTCTGTAATGTTCCTCACTTACAAAATTAGTGAAGTGGAAACAGACATTTCACGCTTACAGCTATTGAAATGAAGCCTACCTTCAATTTCAGAAGCTAGAATTTTGAAATGAACTAGAATAAAATAGCTCAGTAGAGATGGTCTGAATAGAGCATGTTTCAATTAAACAGTACATAAGAATATAACGCTATTTACAGGGGCTAAAGAAACCGAACGTACTATCAAACTTAAGACAAACAATATGCTAGCAACAAGAGATCATAGCAAGACTAAATAACAACTATGTATACTCGTATAGTAATACAGGATAAAATGAACGGCTTCACTTCGGTGGAAATGAGAAACGATACACAACGACTTTAATAATACAAAAGCAAGACAGGCACTCTCGGGCTCTTTCGTTCACCTGTTTTACAGGAAAAGAGTAAAATGCCCATCGGCAACTTTTTCATCGCTTTCAACATTATTGCCGGCAGTGATGATTTTTGATACGATGACACGCACGACGATACGGTTTATCTGAAGTGTCATATCTGAAAATGCCGCCAACGAACCCAGTAACTCATATTTCGCTTCTATTCACTCACTGTACTGTTTTACTGTACGTCGTAAACTTCATGAGCACGTACGATTACTATTTTCTAAGTGCTACCTTCATCACACTTCAACACAGCAGTTTACCTCCGCGTGTTATCAATCACTGTTTTTACAATAGACACTGGCAAATAATACACTAATTTACGATTTGTATTTGGCATCAGCTTAATAATGAAATATAAGAATGAGAAGATGAAAAAAATCACCAGGAGTCGCAGAAATCGATCCTACATCATTCTTCTCTTTTCTCGGTCAAGTCGTTACCATAAGTAGTACACAGTACACACGTAGTAACAAGAACAAGATAGCACCAAACACTATTGCAAGCGTGATATTTATGTGTGTACAACTTCAGTTCAGACAAGGTGTCCTCGTTGTTCCATGGGCAGCGTGGTAGAAGCGATATGGTCACCAGAGAACGTGGTCAGCATGGGGTGCCCTCTGGTTCTGGGTGGTGGTAATTCAGGCGGTGTCATCTGCTCAGGGCTGGACGATGTGTAACCAAGGCCTAGAGATCCACCCACCCCACTTCGTGAAGGCGACAGCGTAGAGTTCATGGCCGAACCGTTACGGATGTAATCTTTTGGAAATTGTAATTTAGGAGCCTGGGTTCGCGGATACGGGTTCTCAGAAGCGTGGTAGCCTGAACGTGAAAGGCTGTTGTTGTGGCGGTTCATCGAGTTGTCTTTCGAGTAGAATTGGTTCATGTAGCTTGATTGGTGGGGGGGCTGCGTGTGCTGAAGAGAAGCCAAGTTGCCCCGGCGGTCTAGCGTACTGATGTTCTGGTTTGACATATCTGAGGCAAGGGAATTATTCAGTATCTCATTCGAAAACCTCCATTGATATGCTCCACATAAATGTGATGTTTTGTTACCGAGTGAAGTGAACGAGTGGCTTCACTTGTAAAAGAAATTATACATGCTTGTGCTCATTCTCAAAAACTCTAAATATCATACTAAAAATTAAATTCAAACTCCCAAATGAGTATTTTTCCAGGACTAAAATATTACAACGTACTGGCAAGATATAATTGAGAGAGATCTACATATAAAATATAAAAGCACTGCTAACATTAACACGCAAATGTTTTTTTTTTTATGTTTAAAATATTCATGGATCGCTCCTCATCTCCAAAATCATAAAAAACAACATCCACGTCCCGGTTAAAATCACTGTCAGTGGGTGTTGAATTTTTCCATGCTCGCAAAAATATCTATAATTTCATTTCATGAAAAAAATGAGTATTAACAAATACTAATTCTCCACCTGATCAAGAAACACACACCATAAAATTTCACATAACAATCATTTCAGTTATGGATTATGTATTTCGAAACTTTCTTACCGATATTATAGAACTTTCTTACCGATGTTATAGGGAGAGTCGAGATCGTATTTATTGAGTTGCGTCTGCGCCAAAGCGTGCATGGGGGCATCCGAGGGCCCGTACTGGAGGGGGCCCTGGGACGCATACTGCACTGGAGGGTCCAGGCGGTCGATCAGGTAATTCGGAGAGGCGGTCGTACGCACGTCGCTCACGTCGAACACAGAGTCGTCCTGGAAAAGGAGATGCAATTTAGTAATGGAATCTAAGGAAACAACAATGGCCTCGTGAATGAGGAACAACGATGTCTCTGTGAATGAAATGTTTCTCGGTTTCACGAAATGAAGAAAGGCAAAAAAGAAACAACAACAAAGATATTGCGCATCAAGTAGTATTGTCAGCTAATAACGTAAAATAGAAGGCTTAGCATAGACGACCTTTTATTTGCCAGGGAATTGTTTTTTTCCCTCAATTCCTAAGATGGGGGTGAATTTAAAATATAACTGAACATATATTTATATCCCAAAAGTCATTTTCGTCTGAAATGAACAACCAATGAAATAATGGAAATTTTTAACAAAAAATTGCATTTAAATTGCTACAGAGAAACTTCTGACGGCATTTACAAAGTAGGATATTTCAAATGGAAAGAGACTAAAAATCTGACATTTGCAATACCGCCACATGAGATCAAATAGCAGAATGAGACGTCGATGTCCGATAAGCGAACTCCTATACCCAGGATCTATTGCGTAAATTTCAAGAAGTTATGAGGTCGAGCATAAACATTTGAACTCAAAACACGAGAAACGATGATTGCAAAGGAGAAACGAAGGTATTTTTTAGTTGAGTGTTTTTTAAATAGAATATTCTATTTTTAACAGGTTGACAAAAAGAAGAATATTTGTAAATCCACAAGCTTCAAGCACTCGGAAAAGGAAAATATTTTCTAGTTTGTCAAACATTTTTTAGTCGTATGAAAATCAAAAGTACTCACGATTTGCAATTATCAAAGCTTCAGTATTAGTGACTTCCAATACTGCGTCAGCCTCAAAAACACACCGAGTTACTTCATCACTTCAAACATTTTCCTAGTAATAGAAGATGATATTAAGCCTTGGATTAGCGCAATGACAAGCCAAAATGACTGTAAAAACCTTTCACACAAAAAATCAACTAAATATTATGATACGGAAGCTATCATATGTACCTCATGGCCGGTGCTCGTCCGGGATTTTTCCGAAATCGAAGACAGAGTCTCTGCGTTGACAGTGCCGTTATATGAGCTTGGAGCGTACATTTCCATCGTGGTGCTCTTGTTCGATCCCTTATCGATAGAACCTAGGAATAATAGAATAATGTTGAACTTAAATAGCATTACTGGAAAACAACATGGTACTGACTATTCGCACGTTTCAACAAGCTGAACTACAAAGTAAATACTTAAAAATAAACAAAAAGTACAAACACGAATGAAAGATTTTACTCTATTCACAATAATGTAAGCTTCGATCTAACGAAATGGTTGAGGTAAAATATACCAAATGGAAAATTAATGTAGTAACTGAAATTTGATGAATCGAGTTTTAAATACACTAAAAAGAAAAAATAATCTTGTTGTCCATATCTTATCAGGAAATGAATTATTTTAAACATGCTCGTAAGTTAGTATGAAACTTAATTGAAAGGACAGAGCGAAAAGGTGGAATTAAAGTTAATTAAGCATACATACATTAGATATCGTTCAGTAGATAAGCGCACGCAACAAAATTCCTGCACACACAGGCACGCTGAGCAAACGACCACTACATAGAGCTTATAACGACAGGCGATGCAGAGCTATTTCAGAGGTAACGTAGCAGATGCAGTAGCTAAAATACACAAAAAATTAATACTTGCAGCACGGGATTGAACACTTCAAACAATAAGGTTATTCATGTCCAGTAACTTTTAAGGATCATGCAGAGCATCACCTACCTCTCCGCTGAACAACCTCATGAGGATGTTTCCAAAGGAAATTTCACTGAGGTTTCTGCTTTGTTATCAAATACTTACAATTAAAATAATGAAAAAAGTAATTTAGAAACAGCATAGACCATTTTTGTACAGCAATTAATGTAAGGTTAAAACAGTTCGATGTATAATCGGATTTACTCTCGTAAGAGATCGGTAGGGATATTGTAAAAAAATTCAGCAGTATAATTATACTATAGCAGAATAATTTCATGTTTTTTGATGTACATTTATTTTGCTGAAGATGAGCGAATGCTCGAAACGTTCAATTTTATTGTTTTACTTACAATTTTTTAATTCGAGTAAATGTTTATTTCGGTATTTTTAGTTCTCTCCTTTTTACTTATAATTATACTGTACTAGTGAGCCTTTATAAAGACTGTAACCGGTTATTTCTACCCTTAGGGCACAACGTACACAAGAACGCCACCGCAATGACACCAGTATGGCCTGTGCGACATAAATAAGAACAAATCGCACAAATAGCTTTAGGACAATTTCCTGCCCTAATTACGTAATGCTGCCCAGTAATTTTCTTTGCTGATCAACTAAAAATGATGAATGAAAGGCACGCTTATTTCCATTAAGTCGTGTCTTCTAATAAGAAAAATATGTTTTTTCTTACTACAAAGCCAAACTCGAAAGATAAGCCCTTAATGATTCTGCTCCGTGGTAATGAGAAGTAATGTAGAAACCACCAAGTTCTCAGAAATATGACAAAAAAAAGCTGTAATAATACTGGTACACTGGTAAAACATAATGATTTGAAACTTTACGGCTGATCATACTTCCGCAAATTTTTATTTAGGGAGGAAGATTGACGTCGCTCAGAGCGAAAACAAACCTTGCTCATTTATGTACTTCTGCAATATTTAATTTGCCAAAATGTATTCGGAGGAGCACTGATTAAGTCCATGAAGCTTAAATTTCAGTAACCGGAAAACAAATTTCATGCTAGAAACAAAAAATTGGAGAAAAAGAGTTTCCTGTTTGTTTAGCTCCTTTGGAAAAAAAGGAAACCACTGACGTAGAACCTCAGGCCTCCCGCGCACATAGAATTAAAGAGAAAAATGAAACTTACCATTACTCGTGTTCTGATGTCTTCGCTTCCACAACACACAAGCAATCAGAACAACATTGATAATAATGAGGAGGCAAGCAGCAGACGACACAGCCAAAGTGACCACTTTAGGGTAAGAGGCCTTTTCTTCGAGCACTCGAGAGATGGCGAGCTCTACCTCGTCCATCGCAGCCCAGCCTGTTGCGGCAGCCAGCGTTAGTAAGTGAACACGATACAAATGTAAAACAATACGACGGGATGAGCAAGATGGGTTATGACAAAACAATTATTCACACATAAAAAATAACGTTAATGCAAGGAAGGTAATTCTACGCAGTCAGCAAGCGAACACATAAGTTAAATGTAGATTAGAAATGAAGTCGGATGCAGCACATCTGAAAAGACATTATTAACATTGAGGAACACAAACCTTAGTTAAAGTTACCGCACGAACGCCGAACGCTACTTGTGGCAGTTATTTACATTCCATGTATACTGCAAGTACGGACGAAATAAATTTTTTTACTAACGGAAGCAAGAAGTTAATTTCCTACAAGATTCATCTACTCGATGGAACGGATCGAGGACTCCGGACGTCTTTCAGCGTAAACACCCAACGTCCTAGCTATGTGATAAATGCTAGGGTTAGAATTGAACTCCGTTATAAACTCAGGCAATATACGGTATCTACCCGAGTTCAGCTGGGCACCCATTTTACAAGAGTAGGCTTTGCTACTGGGGAATAAATGATTTAGTTTTTACTGAGGAATAAACGAACAAATATTTCAGCTACTGAGAATAAATGTTTTAGCATTTTTTGCTGAAGAATGAATGTTTCAGATACCTTCCCATGCTTTATTGAAAATGAATTGTTTTTCTTTTCTCTAAAGAAACCAAATATATATCAAATGTTAGATTTCCAGGAGGCAAGTTATATGATTGTGATAAAATGCAAAGCCTACTAAGGTTTCCCTTCTCATTTCAATTCAACTTGTAAAGCTCATGCAGTCTTGAACATGATGCTCGCGTTTCAATTGCTGAGTAAGTCAAACGGACAAAACAACTTTCTAACGAATGACAAAAAAGACATGCAAAATTTCAAATCGCATTAGGGAAGCACTTGCAAGAATGCATAGTAAAGGGGATAATAGGTAACGATTGATGGGTCACCTTTAGTCGAGGAAGCGAGTCTTTTAGAAGATCGCCGCTTGAAGTAACATATGACGAGAGCTAAATTAAGTATAAGTAATATGGCGCCAACTAAAGTAATGATGATGGCCAGCAGGCTTGCCACCGAAGAATCCTTCTTGCTCACATCTGAGATATCGTCTTCCAAGTCCGACTCTGGCGCAGTGCCTGTCAGGACGCGCAGTAGTTCAAGATAATTGTCGTTCTTATCAATTTTCGAAAAATCTACTCGTAATTAAAGTGTACATAATAAATTATCGTTCACAAGACTCGTAGGGTCAGCTATGAGCTTATAATTTTAGCAACAAATAATTGAATCAAATTTTTTCCAGTTCATGATGTTTGCAAGTGAATGAAAACCGCAATAAGTCAATATGAAACTGAGAGTACAATAACCTACAATTCCGACAGTGCTACAAATAACTTCCCGTCGAAAGAGTTTTCGGACTTGTGCCAACTTCGCGAAGATTACAGACCCCGCTTTGACACAGAGCCTGTTTCAGAGCTTATAAAAACATGACACATTGGTCCAAAACTTCGTATCTTAATACTGCGATGCCGCAAGTTATGAGGCTCCCTCTGATGAAAATATGAGGAGCATAAGCCTATCACCATGAATGAAATAACCATTTAAACTTTGTGCACATTAGTGTGAATGCTGGAGAGCAGGGACTGCAATGAGACAACCATTAAATTACTGCAGGCGAGCAGCGCATTCGCAATACATTCTCATAAATGTTAGAACACATGAGTGACAAAAGCTCAACGCTCACATCGATAACATACAATAAACTTTTCTTTGTTTCAATTGAACTAAAAGAATGAGCGTTGATTTTTTCAAGAAAATTTGTACTGAAGAACTTTTAAATAGCTTAAATTTAGGGTAACTCGAGTGTAAAGTAATTTGAAGTGTAACTTCAATAGAATCTCTTGCGTATGGCTTCGCAGTTTCACAGAGCATTATGGTCAACCAGGGTCTTCACGATGATGGTAAAAGAGCGTTGGTACAACGCAGAATATACCACAGGCTTTACGGCAGCAACCGTTATTGATGTTAAAAAAATTGTTTTCCTTGANAAATGAAATATTTTCAACAAGTAGCATACAACTGAGTATTCACCATACAAAAGATACAGACAAACTAAAGAACGTATTATCCACAACAAAAATCTCCAAAAAATGAAGAATAACCTGGAAGAGTTTTACAAAAATATAGAGTGTTGACATATAATAGAACATTTTTAATACTTTATTAATAATATAACCTATTTCGAATACTTTGTAAGCACATGCTTCATTTCTTAAACTCTGTTCTGTAGCCAAAATATTACCCTACCATACTCCATTCAGCTGCGAAATTGGGATTTCTTCCTCCCGGGGGTCGCGTGTCTTCATTATTTTAGCTTTCTCGCGGCGATTGCTTTCCAGTTTGCAGGAAATGAATATATTCATTCGTGCGTTGTGTAGACATTATTCGCACAGAATTATGACAAACAATTCTTAAATTGTGTCTTACAAAAGCAACATGATGACTCTTAAGCCAATAATTATAGATAAATTGAACATCAGACGTTTCAAATCACTTTAAGACGTGTCTCCAATCATTGAAACAGCAGCGTGTACAGAGACGTGGCTTGTTACGGTATAATCTCCGGATTAAGGCAGAGGCAAAGCACGCGTGGCGCGAGTGGGAGATTTGTGCTGGGTACTATTGCTGCGCTGCACCCAGCGCACTGTTATCAATTAAAATTAAGTGTATTCGATGAACGTTTTATGGGGCAAAGTCTGAGTTATTTGCATTTACGCAATTCATCCAGAAGTGAGTATGCTCTATAGCAAATGTAATATCAAGTGTTACGTGTATCTATCAGGAGTAGAGGAGGCGCTTCAAGTGGATTAACCATGAATTTACACAAAATTACAAGCATTTTTGTGATATTTTCGGTCCATGATGTAGCGAAATGTTCCCGTAATTTTTTCAGGGCAAGAAAAGTAGAAGACGACAGCCCGCGATAGTTTAGCCACATGTGCTAACTAGTGGTGGAAAAAAGTACATATTTGTGCTCATAGAATTTTCCGTAAGCCACACACAGGATCATGTAATTATTTTTTAATTCTTTATCAATCCATGCTTATTATTTTGCCATTTTATCAAATTACATAGACAAAGAAACTCTCTTCCTAAATTCGTTCTAGTGAGCTGCCCAATTCAATATTCCTTTTTTCAGTATATAAGCTAAAATATTATTGTTTCATGAAAAACTAAAACATCCTAGGAAATATAAGGATTCAGGCTGATTTTACCCCAGAATAAGCAAAAATGATCTAAGCCAGAAACTCTGGAAATACATGTGCCACAGGAAACAGAGACGTGTTAAGGTAATAAAATGAGCGACGCAAGACGAGAAAAATTAGAAACCCATTTCATGATTTACAAGTCGTGGCCAGTTTTTAAAGTCATTACCTCTCTATAGATCAATTTTCAAGTTACGTTCGTCCCGTGAGTGGTGAATTTACAGTGAATTCACGTATATTCTTCGCGGCATCATAGTACTGAACTAGCTGCTTTCCTAAGAGACTGTTCTCCCATTCAACTCGCAGTAATTTGAAATAATTATCTTTCAAAAGTTTGTGCGCACTAATATTCTACCCTCTAATATTTCACAGCATGACAAGAACACGAAGTTTACATAATTCAAGCATTTAACTTTTGGCAAGAATATCCGTTCCCACTCAAACCCAGTGAATTCACAGAAAATAAAGTACAGAACAAAGTCTTCATGTATTTAGCATCTGATTTCATACCATCTCATCTCAAATAATCTGTGCACTAAACTGCACAAATTGCATCTACAAAAATTTTTCCCACACAAATGAAATGTTTCGTTGTCTATGGTTAGCTATCGAGACAATTTCCAACATCTCTAAATAATACACCATTTCAGGCCGATTTAACAATCGCTTAGAAAAAATTTTCTACATCACTTCATGGTATAGCATTTCAGGCCCACACACATCCGACAATTAGGAATAAATATAACAACTAGGAATAACATATATCGGACGACAGTTCAATGATGTCTATGTTGTTTAATATTAAGAACATGAATATGAAAAAATGCTCACTTTTAGTGGTGGTTCGGACGGTGTTTGCGGTGAAGCCTGACTCGCCCTTCGTGTTGAATGCCTGGACAGCGAGCAGGTAGGTGGTGGCCCGCTCCAGCCGCGTCAGCACGAACTCACTAGAGTTACCAGGGAACACGTCTGCGTACTGGCGAGCGAGAAAAAATCAAA
>JACJUY010000193.1:14098-34656 GCA_014220935.1 Platorchestia sp. MABIK | reverse complement strand
TTGTTCACACCAGCTACACTTACGCGAGACCAGTGAACATACACAAATGGAACGCACATTTGAATAAGACAAACTAAAAGCAATCGCAACGATTGCAAGGGTGCTGAGATCGTCCATTTGCAGTGGTTAAATTTTAAATACTAAAAAAATTATTTTTGAACGATTGCAATTTAACCATTGAAAAATTGAGAAAGCGACTTATTATTGTCTACACATTCGAATTATTAAAAAAGAAGCGGTCTTGAACGACGCGGTTTGATGATTATTGTTACGTCGATTCAGGCTTATCCATGGAGGTGGAATCCACAGTCTAGCACAGCAACAGAGTCGACTCTACGATTTGTGCTTATTTATTTTAATTAACGTCCTCAACGCCTCATTTTCCGTGCAGTAGTTCTAATATCAGCAACTGTGTGCCGAATATTCTACAACGTGTGGTTTAGCTCTAATCTTTAATAACTCATAGGAGTGATTGTGTGAACAATTAATTATTTGTCAAAACTTAAAAAATCTTTTATTTTAATGAAGATTCGGTGTATTAAGAAAAGCTTAACATGGCTTTCACCATGTTGGTATTGAATTTTCTTCGATTGAAGCTTCATTTACAAGCGATTTAAATCGCCAGTAATATACTATATTAGGTTAACAAGATTGACTTATACAGAACTGGCCCCAAGAAAATCGAGTAGACGGTGACAAGCAGCAAAGGAAACAACTAATATCAGTCTAAAATACTAAACCTTATCGCATAATTGTTCAACGTATGTGCGTATATTTGTATCAATATTTCTTCAATTATTCATTCTGACGTACTGTAAATAGCCAATTCAAAGTTAATATTTTCGAATTAGTTCACGCGAACTAGAAGAGCATGTACGTTGGACTGGAAGGCTAATATCAACGACAAGAAATTATCAAGCAGCATCAACTGCATTGTATTTTATTTCAAACGTTTGGTAAGCTCCAGAGTGTTAAAATATGTTCAAAATTGAATAAATTTGGTACACATAAGATAGCACACATGCTCACTTGATCTGTTCTACACCTGTAACAGCTCCAGTTTTTTCCAAAAGAGAAAGTCTTCCCAAAGGAATTGCGTTGCCATAACTCATTAAGCTCAGAGAAAATTCAGCGTTGGGTGAATTGGTGGTAGAAATATTGATCTATTTGAATATAACACACACACTTAAGAAGTACCTGGAAGTATTCGGTGTCCTCGCTGCGGTAACGAATGCGGAAGGACTGCGTTAGTCCGCCGTTGTACCCAGGCACCCACTGGAGCAAGGCGCTGTCGTGGGTCGTGTTCACCACCTAGAAAGAGCGCTAACTTTGACAACTAACGAATATTACTAAGGTACAAACTTTTATAACGAATCAGTTACCCTAATGATGAAAGATGCGTTGTAATGAAAAAGTGTGAATTCCATGAAGGGAATTCATACATCGGAGTTGCCAACTACTCGCGCAACACTGTTTGAGGCAGATCGAGACGCTAGAAACCGCTAAATAGGCAGCACAGTAGTCATTTGAGCAGACTTGGAGTTAGGAGTGATGCGGGAGATGCAAGTCTTGCTAACTGCTGATGCTTCTTTGTATTCTTTGTGTTTCGCGGCATAAACTGTAGGGGTTTCCTTTTAAGGAGACCAGCATTCGTTCGTTTTTTAAACGCATTTCCTCAAACAGTAATTTTCTTGGTGTACAGGGAGGATATTCTAGGGTTCACTAAACATAAACTCTCATAAAAAATAAAGAACGAAAAAGAATAATAAACATCGTTATTCTGAAAAAGTAAAACCAAGCGAAGCGATTGCCGCGATCGTCAACCATCCAGATCACAAGTGCCCTGATTCAGTGGCGTATCCCAGGCACCAGTTGCATTTAATAATTGGATGAAATGAGGACCGCTTACCTTGAAATCAGAGGGAGTGTTAGGGGCGGTGGTCCCCTCCAGCGTGACGATGGTGTTGGTGTAGCCCAGCGAGTTCATTGCTTGGCACTGGAAGATGCCTTGGTCTTTCATGGTCACGTTCACAATCTTGAGGACGCTCTCGTACGTCGCTAAGCCGTCCATCAACTGCAGTCAACAGCCAATCATAATTTGTAATTGTTAAAGTCTCCATTGATTTTTAACACCTAGAATTCAGGTAAATACACTGATCTGTATCATATGATAGTTTGTATATCAAAAAGTACCTTTGGTGGAAATCTTCAATACACTCGTAAAGGTTACAAGTTTCGTTGGTTCTAGATAATTTCTCGACACTAATTTTAAAGATAACCATTTCAGATAGAAAATTTTTCACTTAAACTCGAGAAACAATCTTCTGAAAAAGATCAGAAGAACGACTGAATCCAATATACCCGCACTTCCCTCTGTAAGAATGTTTGCAACGACATCTTCACCATGTATGGAAAAGTTGTGTCCTTTCTGGCGTACTATATTTTACGTTAAATTTTTGATACTGAAAGAGTTTATGCCACTCAACAGCTCTCAGAAGAGCAATAAGTCATGTAGATTCTATCATGCTTGAGTGGCTCTATTTACCTTCCTAAGAATGCGTAACTGAATTGGTAAAAGGGAATCTTGAAATGTTTCGTCTAATAAGAATTTGCTCACCAAGAAAAAGTTATCAATACACAGGAATCAAGTAAATGAAATGGGCTAAAAATATTAAAATCTAAAACTGAAATTGCTGTACTAGAAATTACACACGAAATATTTTGGAACATTTATCGGGAAAATAGAAACCAATAAAAAAACGATAATTTCTCGTTTCCAGTTGTTCGTCATTAGTTCTATGATCTCAAATCCCACTTGATATGAAAGGCTAAAAATATGGCCTGAAGCTACAGAACTAACGGCACTCAAGTTAATCGAAAACGATGCGATTTGACGGAATGCAGACGAGAATCCTGAACTCCTTAGCGAGAATGAACGGAATTAGATTACACACCTGTGAGTCTGTAACGCTGTTCCCTTAGCAAGAATGAACGGTATTAGATTACACACCTGTGAGTCTGTAACGCTGTTCCCTTAGCAAGAATGAACAGTATTAGATTACACACCTGTGAGTCTGTAACGCTGTTCCCTTAGCAAGAATGAACGGAATTAGATTACACACCTGAGAGTCTGTAACGCTGTTCCCTTAGCAAGAATGAACGGTATTAGATTACACACCTGTGAGTCTGTAACGCTGTTCCCTTAGCAAAAATGAACGGAATTAGATTACACACCTGTGAGTCTGTAACGCTGTTCCCTTAGCGAGAATGAACGGAATTAGATTACACACCTGTGAGTCTGTAACGCTGTTCCCTTAGCAAGAATGAACGGAATTAAATTACACACCTGTGAGTCTGTAACACTGTTCCCTTAGCAAGAATGAACGGAATTAGATTACACACCTGTGAGTCAGTAACGCTGTATCTGTTCTGAAAGCGAGAATAAAGGGCCTCTTCAATGGGCGTGTTGTCGCGTGTAAACCAAGTGAAGGAGACAGCGGGGGACCCTGTGGCTCTGCACTTGAGGGTGGCAGTGCCGCCCAGCTCCGCGCCGGCGCGATCATACAAGCCTGAACTGTCCATCACTGGTTTGTCTGCACAACAACATTTGAAAAGCGTTTTCTTCCACACAAATATAATACGAATGTAATTCAAATTAAATGTATGGATCATAGGTGCTGTACTAGATTTCGATATGCTAGCCATAATAGGTGCTGTATAGAACTTCGAGGCAATTATGCAAGCATACATATCTGAAATTTATGTTATATCATTAATTCTTCTTCCCTTATGAAATATCAAATACTTTTATGGAGATCGTGAACGGGTATACAGCACCTCATTCCAACTAAGTCATCGTTTTCTTTTTTTTATTGCCACTCCATGAAAGCGCTGCATAAACTCAAGAGGTAATTCCGCCATATTGGCAATAACTGACTGAGGGAATTCGAACACACAGGGCCAAAGGGAATTCAGTAATTCAGTGCATCTTATATATTTATTTAGACAAAGAAGACTAAGCGCCAATGAGATAACGAAGTTGTTAAAAAATTTTAACTCATTTGTTTAGAAGTCATTAGCTCGAATGCAGCGTTGTAACACTTTATTACTGAAAACCTAACCGGTAACGAATTACGCTGAACATTCAATCCTAACGTATAAGCAAAAAAAAAGCTAGCCAACCGCGGTTGATTTTTCAGCAGGAACATTCCAAATGATTCAGAACTATAAAGCTTGAGATAGCTGCTTTTAGACACGTAATAACATTGCTAACCATAAAAAGTTATCTTGCCTACGACGACAGGCAGTATATTTTAACACACAACTTACTGTTTACTACCACGGTAAAATTGGCTCTGTCTTCCCCGACGTCATTTTTTGCTTTGCACAAAAATCTTCCTGTGTCCGACGCGGTGACATTCCTCAGCACCAGCAGCGACTGCGAGAGAAAAAGTCATATTTGAGTCCGTCAAACGAAAACCAAGAAGGCAATTTTCAATTAAAAAGAGAATTAGGAATAACATAAATCAGATGATAGTTCATCGATTATTATGTTATTTAACGAACACATTAAGTCGTAAAAACATGGAAAAATTCTTCATAAATATAAAACACACGTACTTTTCAAAGCTGGAAAATGCGAACCAAATCACAATGAAGTTTTCAAATCGGCAGCGAGCGCAGCTACACGTAACAACCACAAATACAGCCAGACGTTCCTTGCACGGGGAGCGGGTTATCATATTACACACAGCGCTGCAGGTCTGGGTCGCTTCGAAAAAATATCATTACACACTCACAGTGCTGTCAGTCTGCGTCGCTTTGGAAGAGATATCCTCATCACCCCTGTGCCAAGTGAAGCTGGGCACTGGCAGAGCTTCCGCAGTACAAGCCAACTCGATGATATCGTTTTTGTTTACGGTGCGTCCCTTGCCGTCGCTCAGGATGGATGGCGCGACTGTAAACAAAAGGCGCAGAGTCACTTCGCAGCTCCGAGATTCCCACGCAGCAATAATGGCCAGTAGCGTATGCGTAAACAAGGAGATTATAGAACCAACTCACACGTTGAAAAATGGAGCTCTCGTTGGGAGATGTTTAGAAAAAATGAAATCAACGAATAGGGTCTTGATTTAGGAAGGTTATTTTCGGGTTTACAGTCGCACGGCGTTTGTTCACCAGTAGTGCTTAAAGCGCTGAGCTAATTGTAAGGAAATTGAACACTCAACATTGTACATCTTCATGACCATACCATAGTTATTTAAAATGAGATTACTTTAACCACTAAGAGAAACATAAATCACTCAATTTTACCTTGAGAAAAATTTACGTTTTCAAAATAAATTTCTACCTCTTATTTTGCTGTAAAACGTTCTGGTTTGCAAGTACGATTAAGATCATTACAAATTTTATCACTGTTATTATTAATGGAATTGATAATTATTTTGATAAAAGGTAATTACATACTTGAAGGATGAAAAGCCTAAACAGGTGAAGGGAGTTTTTGCAGTCGAGTGTGCTATGAGACTGGACATACTTTTCATGGATAGAAAAAAAGTGTTCGTGTTTAGCCCTCAGAGCTCGAGCAGACACATCAACGCCCCATAATATTTGGAAACATCGGAGCATTTTGCTCTTCTCGGTTAGTCCGAGTAGGACAAGCACATTTATTGTGAAAATGGAAAGACGCTTTTTTATGCCTACTGTAGGCTGTCCTGTGGTAAGAAAAACCCTGAAGACGAAGGTATTTGACAGAGGGAGTTCGGATCACCGTGTGCTCGCTTTCAAGTTCACCCTACCTGGGCGAAGGGACAAGGATGTAGTACAAAAGATACAGGATGTCATTGACTACTCGTTTTTAACCAAATAGCTGAGATAAAAAAATAATAGCTACGCGCTGGTCCTAGTTGACATCGTGGCGCCCGTTCTATGCAAGAGCAGTGATCTCATACAGTCTCTGACGCTTGGCTTAAACCTTCACTCCAAATATTATTCGAGTTATGAAAACGTAGATAGAGCAAACTTAAACGGAAGTAGGAATAGAAGTAAGACTTACACTTGACTTTGACGGCAATTTCTTTAGTAGTTGATCCTTCTGAGTTCGTAGCCTTGACAGTATAGACTCCGTCCTGAGCACGAGTGATGTTCGTGATGTTCAGAATGGACGTGGAGGCAATAAGTTCGCTCCCGAAGTGCCACGTGTAGGACACGGTGGAAGGCTTGGCGACCACGTTTGCGTTCAATGATACGTTCTGTCCCTCTGTCACCTCCACGGAGTCGGGCAGAGCATCAGTCGCGAATACTGGAGCGTCTGTTGGCGTAAATATTTCAAAAGTGAAGATTAGAGTATAAGTTAGTTCAAACCGCTAATCACAAACAAGGTGTTTCAAAGCGAGGAAGGAAGAAGGCATCATTCAAAATGAAATGAAGGAAAAGGGACATCTAAGCACAAAGAGTGTTCCCACACCTTGCTCATAGGAATAGCATGACTGAAAGAAGTTTATGAAACAAGACAAAAGTTGAAGAAGAAAGTGATAGGTGCTGCGCGGACAGCAGTGAACCGAAAAAGACGCTCCGTAACAAAACAAAGAAATCTATTTCAACAAAAGGAGAGTTTATCTAACTTTCCGATAGAGATCTCACATCTTCGAATTCCCCCTAGGAGCTCTAATTGCCAGACAATATATTTGCATCCTCTTGTGAAGATCAGACATGAAATCACTAAGCACAACGGAAACGCGAAGAATTATGGTGATGGTGAAGAATTTTATTACAACTACTATGGCGAGGAAAAACATTCCAGGTGTTACAGACGTTTTGTAAGAACATCGTTTTCACTAAAGACATGGCGACTTCCCTTCTTAAATGCAATGCCTATTCTGAAAAATGCAGCACAAAAAAATCAGTTTAAGATGTAAGGAAATGTAAGGCATTTTTTTCTTTACAACACATGTTTGTGTAAAAACAAAAGGGATCAATGAAGACTTCCTCAACTCCAATTTTAAGGGATAGCAGAGAGGTCGTGACGATGATCTCGAGACATAAAAAGGCTAATAAGAAATTAGAACGTCAACAAACTGACATCTCGCTGAGCTCCACTCTGCTTGCAGAATGGCAATGGCTGGTCGGACGCATAAAATCGACGTCGACAGCTTTGGCTGCAAAACTCACACATCGGACGAGCTTTAACAAACGAGCTTTATCGTGTTGCTAACTTCTCGATCTACATCGAAATGAGCAATGACCGAGATTCGCAAGAGTTTTTGAGTACGCGTTCAATTGAACGTCGTATACAGAAGCATTTAGGAATACTGGAACACACGCTACAGTTACTGTTTAAAGTGTTTAGCGCACAAGCGTACAAAACAAGTGATATTGGCACATGACACGTCATGAGAATCTTTGTACAACAACAAAAATACTAGCCAAAATATTATTAAACTGTTAGTTTCATTATTTGCGCGAATCAATATGTAGCCACTAAGACAAAAGGCAAAATATATATTATTTACGCAGAAAGAGAGAGCGAAAAAGTTACCGTGGACGGCAGGTCTTATTACATGGCGTTTTGTAATGAGCAGAACAAGTGCGTTGTGAGCACCTCGTTGCAGCCAATATCGTATTTGATACGGATCAAAGGCATGTGTTTTCCAAATTTCTCATTGTTATTATTGAACTATGCAATCGAATGGTAATGAAAATCTGGAAATGATATGCAGCAGTATCTAATCTCAGCGGATAAGTCAGATATTACAGTCCATCCCGACCTTCCAACATAGAAAAATTCTAATATTGTGCTTTCGAGTGAGCTACACGTACCATCAAGAGTAGGTTATTCAGACAACATACGACGCGGCCATAACAATGCTTATTGCCATTTGACCGAAAGCTGCACTAATCTCGCAGTATAATTGTAGCAAGCGCTGCAATAATAACATCGTGTACTCTTCAAAAAAAATTCTAGATTGACGACTGCAAATTCTCGTTGCTACACGTACTGCAGGGTGAAATTGCTGCATATTTAATTAAATGAACAAGAGTGAGTTTACTGCACGTTTGCTCTTATTGCTAGGCAGCGAGTCTACGTTCTCTTCCAACCAGACGCCCTGACGCTCAACAGCCCATGCTCTGTAGTGGCCTTCGATTCCTCCGTAACAAATAAAAGAGAAACTAAGACTTACTCAGCGAATATTGCTCGACAATGCAGCGGCGCAACCAGGAAGATATCCAATCGATAATTAAAAACTGCTTTTATGAAAAGTTCTGTAGTATGGCGCGGAAATCACTTTTAGGATTAACGCATGAAATTGTTGCAGCACTTCAGTGACGGAACGATACAGAGATTTGTGAACGTCGCCGTCAATAACTTTTGAAAACAGGGAAAATTCGACTCCAATGAAGCCATGATAGAAAGACTTGCAATAGAAGCAATGATAAAAAAAACTCACAATAGAAGCAATGCTAGAAAGACTTACAATAGAAGAAATGACAAAAAGATTTACAATAGAAGCAATGATGGAAAGACTCACAATGGAAGTAATGATAGAAAGACTCACAATAGAAGCAATGATAGAAAGACTTACAATAGAAGAAATGACAAAAAGATTCACAATAGAAGCAATGATGGAAAGACTCACAATAGAAGCAATGATGGAAAGACTCACAATAGAAGCAATGATGGAAAGACTCACAATTGAAGCAATAATAGAAAGACTTACGATAGAAGCAATGATAGAAAGACTCCGACTTACATTTAATGTCAAGTGTGAGAGAGTCGTGGGTGGTGAAGGCCAAGTCGTTGCCAGCCTGGCAGGTAAACACAGCTCCGTCATCCTCCGATGCCACCGTCATATTGATGCTGTACCTGAAAACAATGGAAAGCAAATACGTTTAAACTTTCTCATTATTGCAGGACAAACAACATTAGTTCAATAGAACTATTGCCTCGACAGGTGTAATGAATTTGTGATTCCAGAATGCCTTAATTGAATGATTCGTTGAACAGTCAACTTGAAAGTCTAGAGCAAAAAGAAAAATACAACAAACCTTCAATATAATACTATTATTTCATACTCTGTACATAAACTACAGGCACTTCAAACAGTTCACAAATCCACTCGCACTTGATAGTGATACAACATTTCCAGGTTTTAGATTTCCTTAATTAAAATAGTGTTGCAACATTCCAAGGTTTTAGATCGCCTTTATTAAAATAGTGTTGCAAAATTCCAAGGTTTTAGATCACCTATATTAAAATAGTGTTACAACATTCCCAGGTTTAAGATCGCATTTATTAAAAAAAACTCACGAGGTCATGGTGCCTCCGTGAAGGCCATTTTCGGTCTTCCATTGACCCCCCATGATGGGAGCGCCGTCGCGCCACCACGTCACGTTAGCTGTGGGATAAGACGAGGAGCTGTCGCACTTGAGCGTGATGTTGTGGCCAGCGTGGATAGAAGCTGGAGTCACTGTCACCTGGACACTCGCCGGAGGAACTGTAGAAGGAGGAATACACAATTTACATAATGAGGGTGTAATACTGGCAACTTTTTGCATCCGGTGTAATAATGACAAGTCTATGAACATGAAACGAAACAACAATGCTTCGAGATTTTAGCTAAGATTACTGTGATCTTAAAAACGGAAGTCCGCATTCAGATGGCAAACTCACAAGCAACTGTTAGCGTTGTGGAGTTGGTGAGGGGTTCAGAAGACGCATCGTTCTTCGCCTCGCACTTGTAAGTAGCACCGTTGTCGGACTCCTGCAACACTATGTCCAGTTCCGCAACAGAAGAATCCTCGTTCTTGCGGGTGCTCGTCGACGGTAACTTGGTGTCACCCTTGTACCAAGTCAGCGTCGCTAGCGGGTTGCCTCCATTACTGACGCACGTGAGCCGATGGCGGTGTCCTTTCCTCAGCATGTGACTGCCGTCGTAGCCGATGATCACAGGCTGACCGGGAGGTCCTGGGACACAATATTGCTACATCAAGGTGGTGTTTGTTAACAGGGACAAATGACAAACGATGATACTAGCTAGGCCGATAAGTCAACTATGCAAGGTTGTCTGATTTGAATATAAAATTAATTTAAATTCTACTGACTACGTACCTTCAACTATGGGATGGATTACAGAAGTAAATTGTTCCAGCCTGTGAGTTAATGAGTCTAAATAGTAAAACACATTGATGACAATGGCCTCTCCTATGTAAGATAAAAGAGTTGTGGGGTCTCCCACGCACGTGGTGAATTGTAACATACATTTCATTTAAATTCTTAATTTTTAGCGAACGAGCACACAAGGTTTCATCACACGGAACACCAACACTTGCTTACTTAGGATGGTGATGGTTTTGGTGTCGACTTTGGTGATTGCGAGGGGCTGGTTGTGCGCGTAGCAGGCCACCACGAGATCCTTGTCCATGGGTTGCACTTCGTAGCTGGAGAGGTTCGCCATGGTTGTGAAGCCCCAATTTTCTGTCCTGATCCTGTTGGATGCGGTGCCTGGAGGCGTGTGTCCGTTCACAACGAGGCTGACGTCGGCAGCCGGGTTGGAGTTGGTGGCGATGCAGCTGAGCGCGATGACGTCTCCCACCTTCGCTGAGTCAGGACCCTTCACCGCCACAGACTCGGGCGGGACTTTAGCATCACGGAAGAAAAGTGAAATTTTATTTTAATTTTCAAACCGATGGAAAAGAGCGCAATTTTATTTTAATTTTCAAACCAATGAAAAAACAAGAAATTTTGTTGAAATTTTCGAACCGACGGAAACGAAACAAAATACCTAATTTTAATGCAAATTAAAATCGGAGAGGCATGAATGCAACGATATCACATACTCCAGACGTAACTGAGAAAAGTGGTCTGCAATGACACAAAAAACATTCCGCATCCAAGGTTAAAAACTTATCCTGTTTGGAAAAAGAATCAAAAGGGTATTAAACACTTACAAGGGTTGTGATTGAAAAAGATGAATGGCATTGATTACGGACAATAACGTATAATCAATCGCACGCGGTCAGAATTACCACCCTATTCACCCCAAAAGGACCACCCCATATCCACCCTGTGTGTGGAGTAGTTCAGGAGTCTGCAAGATACCGCGCACGTCAGTAACGTGACGCGCCTTCTTTCTCAACTCAATGAGTGGACCTCTGATGTATATGACTGGAGCGTACGTCTGAACTCTTATCGTTTCTCTAATTTCCCGTTAAAACTGCGAAAGGTGAAAACAATAAAAAGAAAAAAAAAATCTCATTTTCGAAAAATCCATCAGCGATTTCGTCTGTAATGAATTGGAGCTTAAAATATGGGCACTTCATTCTCGACAACTTAGCAAGATATGCAGGCCATATACTGTATAGTTCTATTCTAACTGGGTAAAGATTTTCCAAATTGCACCAATCAATCGAGAGCTTTGAAATCGCTTAGGTATGAGGCAGAGAAATCAACTGAACCTTAGTGCGCAGTATACATAAATTTTAATGGAAAAACAATGCTGTTCGAAGATGAATTTTATCACATAAAATGAAGTACTTTTTACCAACGCTTGACGAGTTGAAATAAAATTCGACATTATAAAAAAGCAGGACACGTCCCACAAACAAATGTGATAAAAGTAACTCTCCACGCAGTTCAAAACGAGTCTCCTGTCACCGATACTGCATGCAATAACGAAACCCGTTATGATTTTAGTTTATTTTCTAGAATACGACGTCAACGAGCACAAGATTTTACGGATTTTAAACAGAGAGTGTCAGAGAGCAAGCACGCAGCCTGGCAGGGGAACTTCACCACGTAAAGTGGCTGCACACAATAAACTGGCATATGACGGGATCAAAACGCTAGGTACAGCTGTTTTCACAATGATTTTTGCGCAAATCACATCTGAGCAGCAATCAGTCTAAGTGCTTATCGCTCGAGTGATTGGAATTTACCTTCTGAGAACAAATTAGCACAGAGAGCTTAGCCTATTTGAGAGTTGCTCGTATTATATTACGAGTTGCTCACGCAAAACTCGCATTATTTCAAAACGCGCGCTCGTGTCTGGTGTTTTCAGAGCCTAAGATGAATAAAAGCCTCAACTACTTTGAACAAACGAAAATCATTTCAGGTAAATCTGAGCGCCGTGAATGTTGATCTTCTCATTATCATGTTCAAGAAATTAGAGTGAAATTTATACGTAAAACTTTCACAAGAAACGAACCTCGCCATTTGCGTAATGAGCCTGCTGGAACTGTGCTTCTGAATAGAGAATATAACTTCCATAAATAATTATTTCGCTGCTCTTTTGTGCATTACTGACAGGCCGGCAAATTGGTCCCATTATATTTTTAGCAAATAGCAGAACACAGCGTCGAGGATTCAACAACGGAAAAAATAGCGTGTGTGCTCAGGAATGTCTGGTGTATCTCTCAATACTCTACAGAAAATAGAATTTATACAGTACGTTCGCGAAAGCTGCGCCTACATAGGATATGTGTCAGTGTTTTTGCGTTCTAACTTTTTCAGCGAGTATTTATTCAGACGACAAATATTTTCTGTGAAGCTCTGTGTAGATAATTGCGTACAAAAGTTTTGAATGATTTAATATCATTCACAAAAGCTCCGCCGTCCGGACTTTTCTGACATTTAATGAGCTCTGAATCAGTTCTAGATTTTGTTCCGGGACTTCGAGCCGCCTAGAGCTTGAAAATGACATAAAACATCGAGAAAAATTAACCCTCCAAAATATTGCTACGCAAAATTTGACAGAACTGCGACAAAGATAGTTACCAATTGAAGGTTGAGCGTAGACATAGGAATGAACCTTGGATAAATGTGAAGGTTTCTTTTATTTTCCTAGGCACAGCTCGCATAAAATGTAAATCACTTCTACTACGACAGGTATTAGTGAAAAGTTATTGAAAGCAAGTAGCATGATTTTACATAGAATTCCAATTAGGTTCCATTCGCAAAGTTTGAAATTAGAACAAAATAACAGCCTAATTGAAAAAAAAACTTGGTTCGTTTGATTGTCTCGTAATGACACTGTTGAAAAGAGAAATTTGACCATATTTTTGCGCTTGCCCCCACTCGCTTTCATACGTAAAAAAGCCATGATTTTACTAGTAGCTAGTCTTTTTAATCCGGAACACAATCAGCACCAAGAAATCAATCTCGAGGGACCCTACTCCCGTGAGAATTCATTCTCGATAAGGCACAGTGGAATTTAACAGCAGTGGTGAGAGCAGATTAAAAATGCACGCAAGGTCCCCCAACTCACAGTTCACGCGGAGACTGACGCTGGTGCTTTTGGGTTCCGAAGTGATGGAGTTGTGGGCCCGACACTCGTACACTGCCCTGTTGTCAGCGGCAGTCACCGCGAACTCGTAGTTGTTCACAGCGTAATGCACGTGCTTCTCGAACGTCTTGTCGAGCTGCTGGCCGTTCTTGAACCAATAAACATCGGGGAGAGGGTTGCCTCCCCGGGACCGGCACGACAGCACCCGAGTGTCTCCCGCGTTCAGCACTTCGCCCTCTCTGAAGCCGTTCAGCTCGGGGGCGCCGGGCGCGTCTGCGGGAGAACGAGCAGTTACGTTATTCTTCAGTGTATGCGAGAGAATATAAGGAAAAAGAAAGATACTCACACACAAAATATTACTACGCGCTTAAATAGTATTAAACATGGAAAAAAATTTCGGGAAGAGGTTCCTTGCTTGATGAGTCGCTATAACTGCAGTTTATATCGAGAAAAATGAACGATCGTTTTACGAGTACGAGACTTGAATTTAATACATCATAAACTAATTTTCAATCGCTGTGAAATATATCTCAAGTACGTTGTAAACTCATTATACTCAAGTACATTATGTTCAGTCACGGTGACCAAACATTGGTTTAGCAAAGAGCACCATGAATTGCTGATTGAGAATCTTTCTATAATACTTTAGACAGAGTTACACAGAGAAGAAAACGATTTACTCTTCTACATCGATGAAAAAGCCATTGTTTCACTAGTAGCTGCTTTTTTAAATATATTTCACCAAATCTTTACTTGAAAAATATATTTTGATCAATGAAATAAAGAAGTTTTACATTCATAGCCAAACTGATGATTGCTCATGATAACTAGACTAAGGTGTACAAAAACAAGCTACACAATCACAATGCTTCGTTATGAATTGCGATTAAATGTGTCAACAGAAAACGATAGAATCAAAAGTTACATCCAAATGACAAAAATAAAATGAATGAATAAAAATAAACTTGTTAAAATATTGCCATGAGGACTATACACCCAAAGTATGTCCACACTTAACACACAATCGTTTCCAATAAGTTTCTCTATACATACAGCCAAATTCGTGAACCTTGCGTGTTATTTTCGATTCTTAAACCAATGTTCTGAACCGCTTCTGGTAACAGGATGAGAAATCAAATTTCCACACACGAGAAAGCTTGTATATCGCAGAGCACAAACTCAATGAAGCGTGCGACAACGCAAGCATGAGGAATGATAGCGGTGGGCAACTTAGGATCCTTTGAAGCCCTCGCTTCCAGTGGACATTGCGCTCCAGCGAAAACACTCACTGAACGATGGCGCATCAAAGGCGTTTGAGTCCGAGCACTCAGCTACGTCCAAGGTCGACACAAGCTAAATTATTAAACTGAAATGATTAAAACTTTAAGAAACTGAAATAGTTAGAACTTTAAGGTGGGAGAGCTCCTTCAAAGTTGTGAAAAGTAGGTTTTGACGAAAATGTATTAAAAAAAAGTGAAACTTCAAATTGCGATTTTGATTGTGAAATTACAGTTTTTTCTACTTCTCATCAGTGAGCTCCGTAAAACGAAGAATTAAAATTCAGTTACGACCAGAATAGAAGTTGTCGTGAAGTCTACATCGTTTCTTTCGGTCAGTCAAAGTAAATGTCTGAATTTCAACAAGACGCTAAGGATTCGGAAACCCAACTTCGACAGGCTACACGACTCCGATGAATGAGAAAGAGTACAAAAAAATGCCTTGCTCACAAATCTGGACGTCACGATTCCAGGAAAGCGGAAACAATCAAAAAGTGCGAAGAAAACGCGTGGGCGTTCGTTTTCTCAGGACTTCTTTAGTAAATGTGCTCGCATTTCTTCTCGCAGCGCATTGAATGTGTATTGCATAGATCGTGTATAGATGCATCTGTGTATTCGAAAAGCCGCCATGGTATTAGGTACTTATACTGAAATAGTTTAACGGTTCGATGTCCTCACTGAGCTAGCGTTATCGAGGAAGTTATGAATTTTCGTCATGAAGGCGAAATCATAACAAGCGTTTCGTTTAAAAAATCTATAGATTATTACTGAGAGTTTCAACAAAAAACTTTTGATTATTTTATAATTTGTTGCAATTTCAAATACGTCAAAATTTTTACCTGCAAATTTGATTTACTCCTAAACGTACAGCATGGGTTTGATTCCTCGTAAAATAAACGAAGAATAACTGATATTCTAGCAGTACATAGAATGCTAAAGGCAACAGAACGTATCGTCAATTATAGACCCTAAGCGTAGAGTAAAGTTGTCTTTATAGACCAAGATTAGGGAACATTCTACGACTGCATCACATCTGGAACCCGGAAAAAATTGAGCAGGAAAGGTCTTTTTCGGGGACCAAAAGTTCGCGAGCGCTTCTTTCCGAAGATGTGCATACCATTTGCGAGGATGAGTGAGGCTTTATGGCTTAGTTGAAATCTTCGCAAGTCGACAAGCGTAAGCATAAATCATACATTTGAGATATCAATGTAAAGATCAGATCCTAAAAGTTGATCACCAGAGAGAAAAAAGAGACTCGCAAATTTATGGTAGAAATTAGGCACCATGGCGGTGAGGAGGCACGGTAACGTCTACAATCGAAGTTACCAGCTAGAGAGAAGAGCAACAAGACGGAGACGAGCGCACTTACACTGGACGTTCAAGACAACGGAGGTCTGTAGACGCGAGCCGGCAATGGTAAGAGCGGGGTGGCGAGCGAGGCAGGTGAAGTTGGCACCGTTGTCATCTGGTGAGGGCGTGAGGGTTATCTTGCTGGTCCTGGTCTTCAACGACGCATTGCTGCCATCGCTCTCGCTGCTGTCTTCGTTTTCTGGAGAGGCATCGAGGGAAAATAATGAATGCAAATACAAGAGTAGCAACTCGCTTAACTTTTTGTCAGAACTATGAAATGACATAACTAGCGGTAATTACTAATTAACATTACATTCATTACCGCACTTAAAGAACAATGAGAGCTACAAATAAAATGACATAAACAATCTATTTTTTCACTCTTCCCAATCGGCATTCTCCAAAGGGTAGAAATATCACAAAACAAACGAGATGTTTAATAGATTCTATAAGTACATGGAATGAATGATTAGGTACTAAAAATTTTAACACACAATGCCCAGAGCGTTGACTCACATTTAAATGTGACGAAAACATGGGCTGGTTTCACACTTTGGAATCGCTGTAGGAATGCAACGAAGATATCACGAAAGGAAGCTTTAAAAGTTCATCAAAATCGGTCCAGGAAACCGTTATCAAAAAAATCGAACGTCACTACGATCAAACAGCTCATTACCTCACCGACAACGACGAAATTATGATAATCGAAAGCCTCTCCTGATGAGAACTCAATTATCTCAAGTGGCGTGGGGATAAAAGCTCGTGAAATAGAAAACTGCGGATCCAAGCGATACCAGTTGTCTGAAACGCACTAATATTACAGACTGTTTGCATTACCGTACAGAACCATAATAAAACCCCGTTAACACAGAACGCTAATAAATTAGATGTTGAGTTGTTTTGAGCCTCCCTAACTGCAACGAAAGTGTTTCCAAGATGGAAAGACATCATTTAATGTAGAATTAAGGGAACAGGGAATCTATGAACAAGGTGTGTTCCCCAGTAAACAGTAAGATTGAAGAACTTTATGTGTAACACAATACAAATTGGAGAGAAAAGTAATAAGTACTGCAAAAACAGTGCAACGAAAAAAGATGGCCCGTCAAAAAGCAAAAACTATTGTTTTTCAACAAAAAGAAAAAGGTTTACCTACCGTTCAGCTGAAGACCTCACATATTCCTCTTCCCGCTAAATCGATAGAACGTGTACAGTACAATCCGTTATAGAAGATGGTCGTTGACCAGACAGAGACATCTATGAAGATTAGATTAGAGGTTCGTTTAAGCATCCATATCCAAAGAGACGAAGGAGGAAGGCACCGTTTAGTATGGATTTCAGGGAACGCAGCATTTATGCACAAGGTTTACAGAAACAGTAGATCGAGAAAAAAGTTCATGAAAGAATACAAAAGTTGAAGAAGGAAGTAGTAGGTATTGAAAAACAGGACAGCAGTAAACCTAAAAAAGAAGGTCCTTAACTAAACAAAAACTCATTCTATTTCACCGAAAAGAAAGCCTAACTAACTTTCAACTCGAGACTTCACATATTTCCTCTGGGAGCGCTAATTCCCATAGATGCAAGTTGCATCCCTCAGAGAAATGGATAAGAAGAAACTCGTGATGTTGAAGGACACGTGACGACGGCGCAGGGTAAAAATGCAACAATAAAATACTTTGTCCAAATGTCAGAGAGAACCTCATGCACGTGTGCTCACATCGGCGATTGATGCAAGGTCCCACCAACGCGCACTATTGAGACACTACAAATCTTGATGCTACGCAGCGCAGTTTATTTCCGAAGGTTAAACCAAAATAATCATGTGGTAGTTACTACGCTAGAAGCCTGTGCATTTCAGAGAACTGTATCGAAAATGAACTACTGCGTAGGGAAGACTTGAATGCGAGAGTGATAATTCCAAGTTGCAATTCCCTCACGCAGAGTTCAGTTATAAGCGTCTTGAAATAGCTCTTAGTATTCTTCAACTACAAAAGAGAAGCAATCAATAGCACTCGTAAAATGATTTAGTGGAGGAGCGAAGAATGAACTTGTCCGTGCATTGCCCTAAAGCTCAGTAAAATAAGCCGTAATTGATCAAACTTACAGCTGTATAGAGGAGAAAGGCAGATCGGTGCTGTGCTTGAAAGTAAGGAATGAGTTCACCATCACGACGGCGTAACATTCTTCTATTTTTCAGAGAAACTGACGTTTCAGCTAGCAAATTCTACAGAATCTTTTAATCTGATGATAAATTACGTTTCAGTTGAGGGGATTTTAATAGCCAATTAAGTGAAGAAGCATGCGCGCGCTAGCCTTAGTTGGCAGTCCGCAATGCGAGTTATGAACGCAATAACGACTGAAGTTACGCTGTTACGCGCCACTCTAACGCCATCATGACGGAGATCACACCGCTTCCAGTGTGGCAGGGTGAGAGCGCGGCGTCCTTTAAGGAACCTTAACACTAACATTAAAGCAAACTCCGCGCAACCAAACAGCCTATTTTGCTCACCATCTCAATGTGTTATCGAGACGAACTCCCGAGTAGAACTCGTTTCTCCGACAGCATTATTTCAGCATTTTGGGGGAACTTGGCCATGTGATATTGATCTTCTGTTTGTTCGCGTACTTTGAATTTGGTGCGTCATATCGACGGATTTTGTTTCATTGTGACGATGACATATCCGTACATAGAAGAAATAGCTCATTGCATACGCCGAGATTTTACATCACACGTGAATTCAGAATGCAAAAATATAGAACTATAAGTACATCACAAGCACTCATGTGGATTAATGCACACACAGCATGTGTGTTAAATAGTGTGCATACAACATTCATAATTATGTAGCTACAGCATACAGATATAACTATACCCCTACAGCATATCCATACGTTACGCACATGCAGCAAATATGTAGGGTATGTGGTGCGAGCTGCGGCGCCACAAGCAAGCACAAAGAGCAGCTCAGCTCTCTCAACTTAGGTGGTTGAAAAACTTGTGATTTCACGAGACGCCAAAGTGTTCGTTAAATTTACATAGAAGTTACATGCTTGGACGCACGCGCGCATACTGTAGTTTTTGCTCTTGTGAAAAAACATGCTGAACTGTAAGAGGGAAATTTTTGTTTGTGTAAGGAGAGGTAGAAAAGTTTACATACTCCAGTGAAAAATTTGCGAAATCAAGGCCCAAATGAAATAGAGCTGCAAATATAATTTAATTTTGATATTTTGTCGCACATTTCTTAGGTCCACGTAAACTTTTATTTTCGGACACAATAGCGCGCAAAAAAGCGATTGTCAGAACTCGTCAAATTTGCATGCTCGAGAGTTACTCTTCTAAATGAAAAAAGAACTGGCCAGCTGAGCAAATTGGGTCACACAGGTAAGCCTCGCAGAATTTAAAAAATAGTACGATTTTGAACGCAGCTGGTAACCAGCATAAGTATTAGATTAGATTAGGTGTTAGCTTAAGCCTTTTAATCACAACAAAAGCGTTCCAGAGGCAGAAAGGAGGAAGACACAATTTGGTAAAGGGAACGCAAAATCTATGCACAAGGTGCATAGAAGGAGTAAATTGAGAAAGAAGTTACCTCCTGGGAGTGTCAACATCAGCAGCTTTACCCTCAACACGGTAAATGCGGCGGGTTAAACTGAAGTCCAATGTTCAACTCAAATTACAGTTAATTTTAGAGATCAATTTTGAACACAACGCGCACTAAATAAATCGCTCCTTCATTTAGTTTTCATTGAGCACTTATCAAAATTGAAGAACATCATTTACTGCATTCTTACGCAGACGAATCGTAAATAAAAACACCAAGGTTGCTACTCTCAAAGACAACATTGCTAAAATTATTTATTGCTGATAAAAGGTAAACGTTTCGAGCACCAGGCTCATCATCGAGTTTACCTTGGTGTTTTTACTTATCAAAATTGAGTTAGTAACTTCGGATCGGTCAGCAGCATTATGAAAATCCACTCAGTGACCACCGGTGGGTCACGTCGCACGTTAAACATACGAGGTCTGAGCAGCTACGTAACCGACATCGGCATTTCCAGGCAGCACAGCGCAGACGCCACGAGACGGGGGCACAGGAGTGCGGAAACTGAGTCACGGCCTGCCGCCGCGCCGGTCGCAATCACGGCAGCTCCGTTGAAATAAAGCAAGGTCATCATCGTGCAGCCCTCGAGTCAGAAGTTTTGTGATTCCTTGCTCTACGTTCACTACAAAAATTGATGCATAAAATCAAATGTTTTCACTCGCTTGATGTATTGGGTGAGTTAGTGTGAGCAAAGGCAGTCGTAACTCGAAAAGTTCGTGATTGAAATAAGTGTGTAGCTGCAAACTACACTGATGCTGAGATACGATTGAAATCTAAATAAAGTATGTTTCCACACCACTTCAGCTCATTAATTATACGTAAAAATCTAATACCATAAATCTTGACGAATTCATTCGGCTATCCTTCCTACATTACAAGTTAAACAAGTTCATGCCTTTGTATTTCTAATGAGACAAATACAATGCACAGATAAATAATGAAATACAAAAAAAACAAGGAAAAGTCCCATAATTAGGATCCACGTAGCACCAGCGCAAGTAGCGACTTGTTGATTGCATCCGCTTTTGTTACTTAAAAATAAGATAAAAACAAGA
>JACJUY010000193.1:0-12925 GCA_014220935.1 Platorchestia sp. MABIK | reverse complement strand
ACTTCAGAGCGCTGAACTGGAGAGATGAAGTAACTTCAGAGCGCTGAACTGGAGAGATGAAGTAACTTCAGAGCGCTTAACTGGAAAGATGTAATAACATCAAAACGCTGAGCTGGTAAGCTCAAACAACCAATTGGAAGGCGCCGCGAGCGCTGTTTTGTAGCATCACTCACGCAACATTCAGAAGTCACTGCTTGTTTTCCATCGATCAACAAGGCGAACGTTGTCTCGGTAAATAGAGTTAGTCACGCACCAAGGTTGTCTGACAGGAGTGTGCAATGAAAGTGTGAAAAAGCGTGTTCGAACATCAAACAGCAAAGGAAAGTGTCTCCTCAGCTGGTCAATAAAAATAGTTTTTGAAACAGGAATAATTGAAAATATGTAGAGATTTTACTTTCAGTGGACGCACAAAATGTTTGTCCTGTAACGCGTCACCAAATAATCAACACATCACCAAATAATCAACACATCACCAAATAATCAACACATAACCAAATAATCAACACACCACCAAATAATCAACACACCACCAAATAATCAACACACCACCAAATAATCAACACATCACCAAATAATCAACACATCACCAAATAATCAACACATCACCAAATAATCAACACATCAACAAATAATCAACACACCACCAAATAATCAACACGCCACCAAATAATCAACACATCACCAAATAATCAACACATCACCAAATAATCAACACATCACCAAATAATCAACACATCACTAAATAATCAACACATCACCAAATAATCAACACACCACCAAATAATCAACACGCCACCAAATAACCAACACGTCTTCAAATAACCAACACGTCACAAAATAACCAACACGTCTTCAAATAACCAACATGTCACAAAATAACCAACATGTCACCAAATAACCAATACACCACCAAATAACCAACATGTCACCAAATAACCAACACGCCACCAAATAACCAACACGCCACCAAACAACCAACATGTCACTAAACAACCTGTTCACCACAAAACCCACTGCAGACTGACCTAAGCCTACACGTTTGAAGTTATCCACTTCGTTCCCAGACTCCTGTGCGAAGCGACTCAACTATTAATGTAGTAAAGCATCTACGAGCTGGAGCACAGTGGCAGGTGGTATTCGAAAATCTGTTATTTCTTTCGCAGCCAAACAGAAAAAATGCCCGGACCGTTGAAAAACTTTCCTCGTAAAAATATATCCATCTATTCATTTCAATGCAATTAATCCGTTTGTGTAACCGACCAACGCTAGCATCTACGGTTGAATGTTCACTCTCAAAACAGCAGCTCACTTCAACTGCAACAAATATAAAAAACACATCCTAATAGCGGAATTTCGACACATGGATTTTACACTCCGTACGCTAATATTGTAATGCAAGTTCATTGCACACCATTTCCAAAAGTTCGCTTACCCTTTCCACGTTAGGCGTTCCTCCCTTCAAGCAGGCGTTTGCTCGTCACAGTAAAAACAAGGAATTTAACAGTCACTCACTTCCACGGCGACCCCTGGACCTTCCTTTCCACATAAAACAACGCTGCCTCCTCTTGTAAAGCTCCAAGCCTGCTGTACCCCTCAACTCACTCCTCCGTCCAGGCACTCCATACATTGATGTAGACCATAAAATGTAACAAGGTGTCCAATTGCGCGGTCGGTTTAGCGAAAAGCAGCGCTCAAGCTCAGATTGCTGTCAGTATCGCGTATCAATCTTCCTCAAGAGATACGCAATGCGTCATCGCTGGAGCCGTATAATGAAACGCATACGCACAATGGACGGTTATGACGCGTCAATGCGTCTCATCCGCGCAATGCGTCACCGACAGCCTTCTATCGTAAAATAGAGCACAAGCGTCGGCACAGGAGAACCAAGCTCAATGCAACAATCATGGGGAAAACTACTGTGATCAAAATACAAGCGGTGGGGTGATGAAGGCGAGAGAAAATGCATTGTTGTCGCCCCTATGGGGCTGGTCGAGGTGCAGAATGCAAGAACAACCTTGCAGAAATTTCCGGAGACGACAGTGCCTCGATATTTCAGAAGACAAGCTCTGAGGCAAAACAGAGCTCTCCTCGACGCGGAGCAGAACAAAAACAATGCTGCGGACCCCACGTAGAGCGCTCGCAGCATCGCACATCACGCCCAAAGCTCCGAGCTAAAACCACGGAACGCTTCTAAGAGGAAATTAAAAAAAACACCCACCGATGAAAGATTGCGCCCAACTCAAAATTGTTGCCCAAAATATTATCAAATTAGACTGAAAATTGAACAGCGTCAAAGGAATTAGAGATTATCTTTTTAACAGCATGTCCCAAACAAGTGAAATTGAGTTTGATCAGCGAAAGAAATTATTTTTCATTATACAGATACTGGAATTTAACTATCTTCAATCTCAGCAACATATGAACATATTTAAGCGTAACTCGGTTCATTTTCTAAGCGCATGCTTTATAAAACAAGGGACTATAACCTACATTTTACACGTCGATATTCGTGCCGTAGCTGCGGTTGGTTCTATTAGGATCGGAGGAGCAAAATTGAAAAATCGACTTTGCTGCTCGAGTACATTTCTGTCCTTTCTGAAAAGTGCGAAAAATATAATAGCACGATAATGTATATTTTAGCTCTTACACTAAAATATATTTTAAAAAGGCAGTGGAATAGTTAAAATGCCATTCATTTATACCGGTACGTAAATTACCAATTTACATTTAACGGTACACATGTCCCAAAACGTTGTCAACGTGTTGAAAACAATTTCTGGTACAACTGAGTGTAAAGTGTTGGCATTTCTTACTTCATACGAGTAAGAAAACTGTGAATGAGTGCACCATCTGGACGCAAAACTGATCCGAGAAAGAAAGAAGTATAATAAGATGTCGACTCAACGCACAAGTTTCACAGAAGACTTCTATGAAGCAAAACCACCTCCCCAAGAAAGACTTACGTAAACTTTTAGCGGATTGCACAAAAGAAATTCTAAGGCGCTTTAAACATGAAGCCAGAATCCTTCAAAAGACACAATTTGCATTCAGAAAAGTTCTACAAGAGCTTGGCCTCAACGGAAGACTGAAGAAAACTTCTGTGCGAGCGAAGGATAAAAATGAAAAACCTTTTGTAGTAGCGAGCATTGAAGAAGGTGCACTTTTCCTCGCGTAGTACGTGAAATTTGGCACAGAACTCGTCTCAACGAGGAAAGTCAAAGGGCACCGAGTATTGCACTGCTTGCATTTAAAATAGCAACAGAATACAAGCAAATTATCTCCAACGAGTTGCTCAAAACGAGATCATTTCCAGAAAACAGACTACGGTTGTAAGGAATACATTTTGGTCTCACAGAGACATGTTGGAAATCACAGCTGTAGAATAAGAGCAAGAAAAGAAGCGAGGTTGTCTTCAAATTGGACGGACGAGAGCAGTTTCGGTAAACGCAAAAGAATAAAGAGAGGGCGTATATCTCGGCAGGTCGTGCTGAGAAACGCCACCAAAATGCACTGAAAACTCCCCCCGTCGCAAGCAGTCCCCTCGGGAAGAGATCGGCGAGCAAACTCGAGTTTCTGCCGAACTTGCAGCACGAATTTCAAAACAAATAAAAGCAATAACATCGCCGCGAAAATTCCTGTAAGTGAAAGAGCGGTTCCGCGCTCCAAACTCGAAAGAAATGCTCCCAATAACGCCTAACTGGACCAGATCTAGTAAGAACTTCAACGGAGATGGTCGGCGTTGAGGAAGAAACAAATTTTACACAACTGAAAAATATTTTTGCACTAAACACGTTTGACCTGGCGCAAACAAAATGAAACAACGGACAGAGAAAGTTCAAAAATTATCCATCAAATTAAAATTTCACACAACAAATATTAGCGACATTCCCTTTCAAATTATCAGCACGAGTTACACCAAAATTGAAACAGAATAATTCATTAACAGCTATGTAACGGCACTTCAAACTTTGAGGTGCAGTGATACGAAGGAAAGATTGAAACTGGCCAATGATGGCCATGAGTTTCATTCAAAACTCAGGAGTGAGCTGATGTACTCGTCTAGAATTGTAATTTCGTACTGATGCAATGATTATGATGCACACCATTGTAAAATCTCTGCTTTACAATCATTAGGGAGCCGGTACGCGTTGAGAAAGACGTACACGATCTGGAGACAAGTATAAATCTGAAGGGCAACTTGTCATCAGATTACGTATGAGTTAATTTAGGCCTTCCTAACCAAAGCGAAGATGTTCTCAAGAAAGGAAGGAGGAGGGAACCATCTAGTCCGGAATTAAGAGGACGAAGAATCTATGCACAAAATGGGGCCTCACACCCTACTCACAGAAACAGTGTGATTGAAGAAAGTTTTTAAAATAAGAGAACGGTTGAAAAAGAAAGAAATAGGTTTTTTGAAAAAGGAACAGTGAACCGAAAAACGATGGTTTTTACCAAAACAAAAACGTTTTATTTCAACAAAAAGAAGGCCTACCTAATTCTCTACTCGGACCCTCACATTTTCCCCCACTTGTCTTTGAAAAAAAATTTGTCTCGTCCCAGAAAGAAATTTGAAATAACTTGTCTCTGAAAGAACATTTCACAACAAACTTGAGCTGCGCTCACGCAAGAATATTCCCCAGAATCTTCTGGATAAAGCCAAAACGACGTCCAGTATTGTCAGGGAAAGGGAATGGCAGACGCAGCGACGGGCTTATCAGTCAGAAAAGTGATTTAAATTATTTGCATTAACACGACGGCCGCGATGGGTTGAACTAAAATTCAACATTCAACTTAATTTTAAAGGCAGTTGTGGTCAGTAATTTAAAAAATATCAAACACTAACTCGATGACATTTATTTAGTCTTGATTAAGTATTTATGAAAAAGTAGTTTGTGACTTCTTACTGGCCGGCCAGCAGCATTATGAAACTTCCCTCCATGCACACCGGCGGCTCACATCGCGACCGACGGGTTAACATATGCATGGTTTACCCTCCGTTCTGCTCAGTGGCAGGATGTGCACCCAGAAACTCGGTGTGCTAAAGTTTGGTGGCATCACAGAGGTGCAAAATTTGGATGCGTCGGTTGGCACAGCATGCTAAGCTGGCAGAAGAAATCTAAAGAATCTCGATGGGATAAAAAGGCAAAACAACAACAAAAAATCAAAGGCACAAATAAATACTAGTACAGGAGGTCGGTTGTACGGTAGCGACGACTTTTCCCACCGAAGAGACACTCAAGTACATTATGAAAGGCCTTCCTAACTACAAATCCAAACCCACAACAGACTCTTGCTACATGTGGGGCTAATTCTGTACTGGATAGCTAGAGTTGTCACTCAGGAGCGCTAATTCTTCAAGGTACGCTGACGAGGACGGCCACAACTAGCATACCTGAGACATTATTAGCACAGCCTTACAAATGTAAGTTACCTGAGAAGCTCAAATAGCTTACATATACATACTAGATGAGCCCTATGTTCCCAAGATGTGTTGATAGACAAGTTGAGTACTCCTCTGGAGGCTGCAGAAACGTGAAGTGCTGCTTTATGATAATCAACTCAGAGCATGGTGAGGTACTCAACCCAATATAACTTTTTTGCCGGAGCAGCTCTCATTTCAGCCGTCCACAGCAGCCTGAATAATTGGGCGGCTAAAATCACAGATGTAATGGCGAAAAAGTTAAACCGTAATGCGACTCAAATTCGTTTCACGTTATTTATCAGTTGGCGCCAGTGATGTTTCAGTATAAACTTGAAATACGATATGAATACAATAAAAAACAGCTGAATTATAATCAAATTATGAACGGGAAACGTTAAAAGCAGGAGTGTAATGAGCCACATAAGAGAACACGAGATTTGCAGCGGTGCGCAGTAGCGGCACTTCAGTTTTACTAGCAGCTTGAGAGCGTGATATCCAAGGCCATTAGTCGGCAGCGCACTTCTTTCAAAGATATCCATTCGTGAAGAGTGGCCAACGAAATAAAATAATTGCCTGCACAGCAGAATTTTTAAATATGCATCGCGCATCGAAAAAGAGCTTCAAAATCGAGCTTCTAATTACAGACGAGCACATATCCATTTCAAAGAGAATTGAACGATCCGGATTTTTCCGAATAGGTTGAAATGAAATTTAGATTTTATGTCAACGCACCGAAAACATCGAGCTGTTGCATGAATTTGTCGACTAAACGCATGTTTAACAAGAATTTGTCAAGTATAATATTACGAACATCGACAGAGCACGTCAAAAACTGCACTACAGATATTGACATCGCGCATCGGTAACATAAATACCTAAATCAATACATCGTCAATTGATGCACGAAAATCGGATATTGCAGTGCAAATATCGGCAATGACACATCGGTAGTGACAGCATCAATTACAGCACGAATGTCAGTTATCTCTTTGGCTACGTAAACTAATCAGTTAACACGTTCCTTGCAATACGACCCATCGTCGGATCGTTCAAAAATTGTTTTAAAAGTCTTTTTAAATTAACGGTATTTAAGGGATCTAATTAATGTCCGGTATTTATGAAATTGCTTACAACTTTAGGCTTTGAATTTGAATTGATTACTGAACTTCAGTTGAACCCATCGCAGTCAACGCGTTAAATGAATTATTGAAGAAAGGAAGAGTCTCGTGGTGAGCTCCAGGACGAGATTGGACCATTCAGACGGCGATACTGAACACAAAATCAGCTGCGGGGCCCGCCACTCTTGTGGGTCTGCAGACACGAGGCCAATGATATGCAGAAGGGCAGAAGTTAAGTGAGCGGGGCCCAGTGGCCCCATAAGGGCAGTAATTGCCGATCCTTGAGGGCTTCCCTGCCCTTGCAACGCCGCCCCTAAACGGGCCGTGACGCTGTCACGTAGTGTGCGACCAAGTCAATTCCACCAATTGGGGATACGATTCCAATTAGCGAAGCTGAACAACATGGCTAGTCCCCGCTAAACTGTATTAGTTAAGAGTGCGATTCTAAACCCCGGAACGGAAAAGTTAGTGTCTAAACTCCCACAAGCAAGAAACTCGTACGACAGTCTTTCGCGGTCTGTTGCAACGTCGCTGTGAAAATAAAAACGATGGAAAGCCTCACCCTCGCCTTAATCATACACACACTCTTGACCAGAAACCGTGGAGAACTCGTTGGACTTGCGCAGTCTTCAAAAGATTCACCTGGAGGCGGAGATTTTTCTAGATGTTTGCATGGAAATGAGAGCCAGCGACAACGGCCGTCAATATTTTCCCTGAAGTCGTAAAATTTTAATGTTTTCTGTGCATCGGAGCACAACTTGCGTACAAAAACAGATGGTTGCCTTGAGAGCCAAGGATGCCGATCCAAGGCATGTAGTGATTCTTGAAGGGAACAATACGAGTTACTTTCAATGATAGATCACTAATCTCCAAGAGAGGTGGAGAATCTAAAATAGCATACACAAACGAATAAAAGGAAAACCATATCAATCCAATGAGTCAAAACAAAAAATTGGCATGTTGATTATTACAAATTCCTTAGTATGACAACTGGTGTGAGTACCACAACAGGTGTTGTAATATCTAAGTCAGGGCTCAACCAACGGAGAGCAGAACAGTTAAAATGTGCTCTCTTTGCTCGCCAGTCAAAAAAAAAAACATAAAAAGCCTAAAACACACTAAGGAACAGACAAAAGGAAACCATGAAGATGTTGATTCAAAAACTCTTTTAGCCACAAAATCTTCACATTGATGACTGCCACGATGACCAATGTTGCTGAGAGTATGAGTGAAAGTAAATGAAAGAGCTTGTTATTGAAAATAAATTACAGAGTTGTCATTGAAAATAAGTAACAGAGTTGTCATTGAAAATAAGTAACAGAGTTGTTATTGAAAATAAATAACAGAGTTGTTATTGAAAATAAATAACAGAGTTGTCATTGAAAATAAATAACAGAGTTGTCATTGAAAATAAATAACAGAGTTGTTATTGAAAATAAATAACAGAGTTATTATTGGAAATAAATAACAGAGTTATTATTGAAAATAAATAACGGAGTTATTATTGAAAATAAATAACGGAGTTATTATTGAAAATAAATAACGGAGTTATTATTGAAAATAAATAACAGAGTTATTATTGAAAATAAATAACAGAGTTGTTATTGAAAATAAATAACAGAGCCTGTTATATAAAATAAAAACCAGAGCTTCTTATTAAAAATAAAAACAGAGCTTGTCATTGAAAATAACAAACAGAGCTTGTTATTGAAATGATATAACAGTGTTTGCTGCTGAAAATAAATAACAGTGCTTACTGTTGAAAATTTGTAACAGTGCTTGCACAACAGAAGGTTCGCTATTCAGTAATTTGATCCCAGAAATTAGAAAACAAGAAAAATAACACCGAAGAATTAAGCAAGAAAAACAAAGCACACGTAAAAATATGGAAATTGCATTCCAACCATTTAAATAAAACGCGTAATTCGCTCTCGAGCTGACAAGAGGAATAAACTTTAACGGTGATGATATTCATGCAGCATTTATATCATTACAAGCAGATATCAGATTTAGTGTACGGTGATACCGAAAAAATGTCCCCTCGACGAATATATATTTCTATCAGAGACAAAATTCGCACCGGAAAACGATTGCCAAAATACAAATTCGAGATCCACAGAAATGAGTTATCGAATGAAAAATCAGCGAACTTCAAATAAAGAGGGGACGAGATGGAGGTCATACAAAACACACGATCAGATAGGAGTAGCAGCGATGAAGTCGTGATCAAACTCGTGGCAAATGTTGTGCAGGCCACGGCCCGGAACTGTACCGTCTTTTGCTGGTAAACCTTGACGTGTCGGACGCGCTCGTGGTTAGATCCCGCGTACGTGCTTGGACCACGCACACGAGGGTGGAAGACGTGTACAACATCCGAACCATGTGTACAATACGTGAACTACGTGTACAATACGTGAACCACGTGTACAATACGTGAACCACGTGTACAATACGTGAAGCACGTGTAAAATACGTGAACCACGTGTACAACATACGAACAACGTGAACAGCACGCGAACCAATTGTACAATACGTGAACCACGTGTACAATACGCGTGCCACTTTGACAATACGCAGACCACGGGTACAAAATGAGGCCCACGTTTGTAGTTTCTTACGGTAATGAGAGCGGAGATGTGCCTGCCCCCCAAGAGAAGACCTCACAACTGTAAGTACCTTTATGCTCGTGTATGAATGAGTTACACGTACATACACCTATGTATATTCACATACACCCGCACTTATACACCAGCACACACTTCGTCCGGATACCCTAATCGATTACACGGAGTTTTCAACCCGAGAAGGATGCGTCGGTGTTTGGCAAGCGCGTATGGAGGTGCGGACGCACTCGTGCAGCTAGAGAAAGAGCGTCTTCCGCAGGGCAGAGGGCGCCTGGTGACTACCCCATAGCAACGACAAGCCTTTGAGACATTTGAGCATTTCCAAGGGTACTCCCAGAACTACACACATAAAAGCGCTGTCAGGAAAAACGTAGAAGTGTGGGCACTCAAGGATTTGATTGCAGCATCTTTGGTGTAAAAGTTCGTAAAAAGCTTCTGTTTTTTTGAGATTTCAGTCAGTTTAGTCAACCTACAGTTTCAGATTACGGTGTTTAAAAACAGCGAGAATGCACGGCGTAACTGGAGGCACAAACGGTTCGACTAACGTGGAGGTAAAATAAAAATATTCGAATATGACAACACGACTGCGAATTATTGCGTTCACACAAATCGACATCCTGTGTATTAACCTGCACATTTTTACTATGTAAAAATACACGGCGCTACGTACACATCCTCATCATGACACATCACATACCATCAATGCACATCTCATTATAAGACACTCATATCATTACTCAACATATCAACACACGACAAGCGTCGTTCATTATCCATGATTTCGTGATGCCACATGTTGCAAGGATGAAATCAAACAAAAACACTTCCCTGAGCGCACGTCTTTTCCATTCCGCGGCCAATGCGGGACGAGTTCAGAGGTGTAGCGGTCATGGATGGCAGCAAACGGTGCCCCGGCGCAGTCCGTTCAATTAACCCTGCAGGATTTTAGGCTACAAGAGTGAATGTCTGAGGCCTCATGAAGGGAGGGAACGATCACTGAAAATCACAGCGATCGCAAAAGATCACCGCGCTGTTCGTCCTATTTGGAGTTAGTTAGAAGGAGAACTTGAAACGGGTTTTTAGTTAGACGGAGAACTTAAAATTTGTCAATGAAGGATTCATTAACACCTAACACTCACAAGGAAAGTTCTAGGTCCCCAGGACTCGAAATTATCGTTTTCAACGCCACCCTCTCCCCAGATCCACCTTGCCGTCGTGTGCGAGGGCGAGCGCAAAAAATGGTGTTTTCTCGGCGGTCAGGGCAGAAGATGTGCAGCTGGCCGTGACCTCTCGGGGACTTTCGCTCATCCGTGGGAGACAGACCCCTGCAGCTGCCGCAGCTCATCTCTAGTGGTCACCTGCTGCATCGGTGCCTGCGTCACTTGCATCTTACATCTGTCCGTTCATTTGCTGCATCGGTGTCATCGTCACTTGCATTCCACATCGGTGCCTTCGTCTATTGCATTTCACATCTGCCCGTTCATTTGCTGCATCGGCGCCGTCATCAACCACTTCACACCAGTGTCTTTACCAGTCGGCTACCACATCGATGTCTTCATTTGCTGCATCGGCGCCGTCATTTCTTGCATCGATGCCTTCATTTGCTGCATCGGCGCTGTCATCAACCACTTCATATCGGTACCTTCAACAACTGCACTTCACATCGGTGCTTTTATCATTCGCATTGTACTACACAAGATCACAGTTATGATCTTTTCTATTATGAGCGGACAGCAAGAATCAATTTGATGTTTTAGGAAAGAGAGAGTTGTATGAACAGAGTAGAGTTCAATTTGGAGAAAAGGCGAATGTTTGTGGACCAATTTCCCAGATTTATAACATTCGAAACTTTCCGAAGCAAGTTAGAAACGAGTAAAGAATCAAAAATAGATTCCGCGTCTCTGAAGATTTAAAAGTCTCAATAGGTGAGATTTAATTTAGGAAAGACACTAAGAATGTATCAATAGCCTGCACACAATTATACTCAAACACACGCAGAGTAAAGTATACACGCAGCACAATTTAATATACCTCACCACCCCATAAGTGCATTTACTGAAGAAGTTAGCATTCCCTAGTAAGTAAGAACCTGCTTGCCATATGCCCTCGGTAGTGCCACATCACAATGACACTGGGCACTAGCCACCAAGCTCATTGCTAGCCACGCACTAGCTCTCAAAATTCATGCCAGTACTAGTCTCATTGAGCAACATCACGAGGCAGCAACAGTCAGAAACTTGAGTTGCTGCAGCCGCGGCACATCTTGACAGCTCACCAAATTTTATCGGAGAAATTTTGAGGGACAAATGGAGGCTTTGAATTATACGGGTCCAATATTAAGGTCGGCTTTTATGAAGCTGTCGTCGGCGGTCTTCCCAAGAGCTCGACGGAGCTCCGTTTAGGTAGAACTGGACTTCGGGACAAAAGTTAGGGCCGCGCATAAACTATTGAGTGATAGAAAAGAATTTGATGAGATCTAAAGGGCAGAGACAGAAGTTAGCAGCACCGCACGATGGAATACCAAAATAGGACTTCCTCGCGTGGAATTTTTTACAAGCATAGGAACAGTGACCTTCACTCCATTGCTCGCTGCATCGATGTGTACAAAATAACCTACAGCTTGAGAATAACTTTAGTGAATAAATTAAATAATGTTATTTCAGATCCCAAGCTGTACCGCGCCAAACTATTACATCATAAGAAAATTTCAAACAACACAGCGTATCTAACATGAACATTTTTTACTGTAAATAGTTTTTGTGATAAGATAAAAGGCTAAGTGTGTACGGGAAATCTATGCAAAAGGAAGGTGTGTTCCTTGAACAGTAAATCAAGAAAAGCGTCTCTGAAACAAGATAAACCTTGAAGAAGAAAGTAAGTCCAGTAGTTCCTGACAACCGGACTCTTGCATGTCCGGATGTCAAGTTATTCCGGTTGTCAAGTCATCCGCATGAAGATAGGAAAATTGAAGATTTGTTGAAACGTAAATTACTTTATCGTAGGCGAAATTTGTAGGAACATTACGAACTTTGGAACATTTGCAAGAATTGTATGTTCACATTAAAAAACCAAACATGTTTGGGGTTAGACTAAACTAAAGAATAACCCATATTAAATTAATGTTTCTACGGTTGTAATAAAAATGAGCTTCATTTTACTGCAAGTAATGAAACTGCTTTACATTTTACTGTAAGTAATGTAATTTAAAACGATTTAAATGAAAACTTGGTAAACAATGCTAATAAAATTCATTTTTTGTATGTCCGGTATTCCTGTAAGTCCGGTTGTCAGGAACTCCACTGTAGTAGTTGAAAAACAAAGCAGCAGAGAACTGAAAAAAGATGGTCCATAACAAAACGAAAAAATCTCTTCTATTTCAACAAAAGGCCTATCTAACCCACAGCTCAGGACCTCACATATTCCCCCCAAGAACGCTAATTCCCATAGATACAATAGTTTTGTCCCCCTGAAGGGCGAAAATTCTTCGAAAAGATGATCGTAACGACGTCATTCATCGTAAATTCATTCCAAAGAAGGTCCACTATGCGCACATGTCTCGTTTCAAACGAGAGTTCGACGTCTCCATCAAGAGTTCGACGTCTCCATCAAGAGTTCAACGTCTCCATCAAGAGTTCGACGTCTCAATCAAGAGTTCGACGTCTCAATCAAGAGTTCGACGTCTCCATTTAAACAATTTAAACAATTTTAAACAATTTAAACAATTTATTTACCACAGGTGATACAGAGGTAGAATGTTTCTT
>JACJUY010000192.1:272849-309559 GCA_014220935.1 Platorchestia sp. MABIK | reverse complement strand
CATTCCTTGCAGCAGCATATCGAGGGCACTCAACAAGAAAGTGCTTGACAGTCAAAGGAACGTGGCACCGCTCACATCGTGGTTGCGGCTGCCGCTCCATCAAGTGTCTGTGCGTCAATCGGGTATGGCCAATACGAAGGCGGCAGAGTATCACCTCCATCCGGCGAGGATGCAGGTAAGAATCCCCAAATGCTGATATTGTTCGCTGGTAGATATTAATTATTCTCGAGGTCAGCAAAAAAAGCCCATCAACCACTGTCACCACTTGGTATCACGTCGTTCATCCATCAACATGTAAAATAACTTTTTCACGTGAGCGATTAGTGACGAGCTAGGTGATACAGCTGTATTCCTCACAAGACAGTTGTAATAACAAAGGATACGAAAAAGTCGACTCTGTACACAAATTTATACAACACCTGCCAGAAACTCTTCCAGCGTCACGTACTGAAAAATCTCTAACGTACAGATCACAAACAAGTGAAATTCAAGAAACCGATGTCACTCAGTGAAAGAAAATTAGACATATAAGTGGGTCAACACACATCCATATTAAGCAACAGAGTCAATAGAGATCAAGTGCCAGAAAAAGAACACGACGAGCGTTTAGCTAATGAAAACCGTGATGAGCAGAGATTAAATAGGAAGCATGAGGCAATAATCCCTCCATCCATCGAAGGTTCAAATACTTGCTACGAAATAAATGAACTGCGCGACACATATCCCGATTGAGGGATCGCATTTGTGCAATGAAAGTCAGGATAACATACGTTTCACAATGGCAAGGTAGCACAGATACGTGGCGCCATTACTACATAAGTCTCTCTCTCACACTTCGAAATTACTATTTTTATCGGGTACAGAGCAAACGACCAAACGAGTGCTTGTACCTGATAAGTTTACTCATTATGGCAGCAGGCCGCAGCACAAACGTGAAGAGCATCCTATGGACAAACTAACAAGCCGCGAAAGAACAGAAGGAAAATGGACGTAAATAATAAAATAAGGAGCTATACCTCAATTGCATAAATTTTCTTTCTATGTATAAACAAGTAGGCATTTAAATGAATAATTAGGGTAAAATGTTTGAATAAATGACAATACCAAAGAATGAGATTTGAGGAACTTTTCACGTGTTCACTGAAGTTTGCGGTTGAGCAGGTCCATTTCTTTTGCTAGTGTTAATGCCCTTATTTATCACCAATAGAAGGAAGTATGGCTTTTGAGTTTCTACTAAATAAAAGGACCAGGCATAAAAAGACTTTCGACACTCTTTTGGCGAACAATTCTTGAATTAAAATAATCATTTTTCATACTTTTTGGATGTAGGAATTCTAAACTGATCAACGATAGATCGCAAGGCCTCGTTCGGAAGAAGTTGATTATTGAGTTTCAAGTTAAATGCAGTTTCCAGCTGGTCGAAAATCAGATTAAGCAAACAGAATTCAAAACTTGGGCTATCTACAGACATGGAAACCATTCCTATGAATAAGCATGAGTGAACTAGAAAAGTAAGGACAGCGTCATCAATTGTTTTTTCGGAAAGCGGGTTATATTTGGCCAATGGATTAGGTGGGTTTTCATTACTATACTAAAAACCAATAGAGTTCCGTAATCGTACTTATAAAACCAGAGGAGATAAACTGAGGATGAAAACATGACAGATGGGAGCAAAATTTCAGAATCTTGAGCGAACGCCAGCTTGCGCGTACGGGCAAAGTCCTACATAACTCTTTTGAACAATTTCTATTCATACCATCTTAGTTAACAAACTTGTACGCAAACACCGGTGTCTTGAAGTTACATCTATAACCCATACCTTGAATTGATCCACCAAAAAACCGTGGACTCTTCTTTTCCAAATGTTGGTGTATGAAACGGTATGTTTTACGAATACCTCGTTAAATTAACCAAACAGAACAAAGATCTGCCCAACCAGTGCTACTTTTAATTGAGCTCACGATGACAAGAAGCTAAAAACTAGGAAAAAGGTTAGTATGTACATTGGATACTTTCAGTGGGATGAGCCTTTAACAAAGCTTGGCATTGCTATGTTGAAGGAAAACAAGAAAAAAGAGAACCGGATTTTTCCTCGGACAAACCCTTTCCGATAATAATTCAGGAGACGATGTTTTAAAAATGTTTGAGAAGAGTTTTTGTACACGTCAAAATCTAGCAAAAATATGACTGGACAACCTAAACGGGATAGACTTGGCGCAATCAGCACCTAAAATCAAGTTGAATAAAAAGTTAGACATCAAATAAAATATCAACACTAAATTCCTGTAACACGCTTTGTCAACTCTACGGTGGATAGCTAAGGGTAGTTGTAAAGTGAGCCAACCAAGGCAATGAAGGCACCAAAACTCACGCGCTTAATCCGCCCAACAGCAAAGCGCTCACATATTTGACCCGAATGTTAAAAGAAAAATTGCCTCTGCTTATTTTTGAATTCCCCAAAATATGGAACTACAAATGTAGTTTATCCCTACTTCAATGTTAATTGTTCGTGATATTCGAGGATAGCGATGTATGACTAATAATCGAAATAGATAATTCAGTACAATAAATATCCTCGAGAAACACAACTCATTTCAAATCAAATTTAGAAAACGAGTACAAATCATACCAAAATACATAATTCACACCAAATAAAATTCAGAAATTGAGTAACACGTGTGGCGTTTCCAGGAACGTTCTTGACCGCACCAATTAAAGCACAGAGCAGAGCGATGCGGCTACGGAGCAGAGTTTCAAATTCTTGCATAAAGGTCGCACCAACTTACCACAAGCCCTGTTTCGAGAATGTTCACCGTTCCTGGTGGGAATTCACGTTCACTTTAAGTTAGAAACGTAATTGGAAATTAAGACATCGAAAGCATGAAAATGGGCCGGGCGAACTTGACTTAAGCAGGGAGAGTACAGAATACGTTGTTTATCAGTACCACACATCATGGATCAACTGCTTCCAACAATCTAACATGCACATTGAAAAAGGAATTCAGCTAAACTTAAGGCTAAAAAAATAACGAAATACAAGGCGCACTCTTACGATAAATAAAACGACGAGTTATGTTGGTGTTTAGTATGACAAATTCAGCATCATACTAGAAATAAACATGGACAACTAATAATACAACAAACTTAACAGAAGTACAGCCTTAACCAACAGCGATAGAGGGAAACCATGACCAAGAAGCATAATCACAAATCTCATTTAGAATACAAGCTGACAGGCTGCTCTCCTTCTGGCCAGAATTCTCAAGTTTAGCTTCGAAAATAAAATTTGGCCATAAAGAACGTTCAGTATCTGGCAGCCTTGCAGGATTCACAGACGTTGAATGTTTGGTATGGTCAAACTTCATGAAAAAAAGGAATATCTCGGCCAGAAAAAGGTAATCTAACAACTTGGATTTTAATCCAGCTACTACTTAATGACCCAAAGCTTCGAGAGAGAAACGCAAGCATTTGTTAATTAAATCCTTTTAAAGGCCCGCACGCAGGAAATTACACCCGCAGAGGTAGAATAAATTTACATGAAACATCTTCCAGTCTCCAACGTAAATTAAAAGTAAAGAAGATCAAAGTCCAAAATTTAATAAAAATCAAAGAGTAAAACTTTCTGGCCTGAGAAAACATTTACACCAGAACTGAAGAGGTTAGTTAGGCATGCTTGAACAGAAAGAATTGTGGTAGCAGTTTTAGATTTAGTCTAGTAATTTATGTTCCAAACGAAGTTAAATAACAACGTTGAATTATTGTTTTTAAGGTTAGTGAGCATTCCTTTGAAAAAAACTATGATCTCTGTTTTCTTCACAAAGTTAACACTACACCATAATAACTACGGTACTTATCAAGGGAACAATTTTTTTGCACGAACTGTGTGCCACACACAACAAAAACGTTAATCATAAATCGGTGAAATGACTTGATTTCTAACGAGTGAAGATAATCACGCTATAACACGGTATAGTGCAATGCGCACACACACTGTACACATGAACTGCTTATCAAACTTCAAGAAAAACCAATCCATGCAGTAGCTCGCTAAAAAATACGTTGAACAACACGGGGGAAACGCATCTGAGGAATCCTTGATAACGGACACCATCACTTGCTCTCCACAAGTGAAGCGCAAAATTTCTCACTCGGAAAGATTAGATTAGATGTTAGTTATACGCTTCATTAACCGCTAAAAAAAATTAAGCGTTCCAAAGAGAGGAAGGCATCCTTTAGTATGCAGATGAGGGAATGCAGAATCAATGCATAGTGACAGTGTCACTCGGAAAGACCAAAACGCTCGACTCTAGGAAAGCAAACCTAACTGAAAGAATTTATGATCACAGAAATGACTGGAAATAATGAGAAATTGCAATTCGACATGAAATGAAGGTACATCATGGGAAATTGTCGTCTATAATTGAACTAACATCGGTCGCTTAAGGATCAGCATTGTTGATGTTCAATTTGCTCAACTTTTTACTCCACAGATGATAAAGTGTGTGTGGTTTTATTAGTTTCGATGTATTGATCGTTTATTTGACCAAAAAATCCAAGTTATGATGATCTCTCCATAATTAAGCCATGTACTTGGAAATCTCAAATTGAAATTAATATTCAAGCGCTAAAAAACACTTCACACAACAGCTTCGTCCACAACAGTGGGAGTGAAAGGTGAAGAATAATTTTGAATCAGATTACGTGTATTGTTAGTTAACAAATGTAATTTATTAGAATAAAGTCAGTTTTATTCAGTATTAACTAGAAGAACATAAGAACCATCGCCGTGATAACACACTTCTCAAAATCAAGAATGTAAGACTAATATACTAATTCAATTATAAGAAATTGAAAACGTAGATGCATCTAGAGTAAATAAAACAAATTAAACACTGCTACCTCAAAATTTACACACGAAAAAACCTAACATTTTTCCTTTTTTTCTCGTGGAACAACATTCGACAAAACAGGTGAGACTTGCTAGAGGAAATAAGAAGGAATCCACGTATCAACAGTTTTTCTGTTTAAATCGAATCCTACCGATTTTCCAGTAAATACTTATGTCTTCAACAGAAGGAGGAATAGGACGCGCGTATATTATGTATGTACAAAGCCTTTCAGCATTGCACTTCACCAGAATTCATACGGTTGCCTAATTCTGTAGCTTCGCCTCATGCAAATCAATGCATTTACTAATTAGGATAACCTCACAGTATGGAAAAATTAAGCATAATTTATATAGGTATTTCACTCGATAATCAATAAATAAAGGCAATTTATAGCAGTCCAACAAGCTAAATGGAGAGTAAACCATTAGTGTTACACTTGAAAAAAAAGGCGCAGAAGCTCACAACAGTGTAACGTATTATTGACCCACATGAAGTAGAAATAGCGTTCTTTTTAACTCGACCTTTACCGCACGTGGTGGCAGCGTTTCCTAAGACAATCCCTGCAACACGTGGCGCTACACAGTTCCTAGCAAACGTTGTGCTCTTCTCATGCCTGCCTCACACTCGACAGCCATCACGAGAACGCCGCAACTACGGTTAGTCCAAAAACAGCGCTGTTAACCATGCAAACGGACGCAAAAACAACGGTAGAAAGAGCACCAGCTGCACTAGTGTACATTAGCACCAGCTGCACTAGTGTACATCAGTAGTACCAGCTGCACTAGTGTACATCAGTAGCACCAGCTGCACTAGTGTACATCAGTAGCACCAGCTGCACTAGTGTACATCAGTAGCACCAGCTGCACTAGAGTACATCAGTAGTACCAGCTGCACTAGTGTACATTAGCACCAGCTGCACTAGTGTACATCAGTAGTACCAGCTGCACTAGTCCACCTTCACAACGCTGTAGATCTTACGCACGAACCAGAAGCAAGCGCAGAAGCCGATGGTTCCTGAAAGGAAATATAAAATCGTTGATGCAAGAAGCACGCCTTTAGATGATACAGTAAAATATCAGGTTGGTGCAAAAAAAGTTCGATTTTTAGGAAGGAAGTTTAAAATTAGAGTTGTATATTATTTACATTCTGTTTATAGTGTAACATATTTCTGTGACTAAACTAGACAATTTTTCCCGATTATATTGGTTACATTCATATTTTTCATGTATATTGGCATCCATGTTTGTCCATCCAAAGATCACGTAAGAAATGCTCTGCTGTGCGAGTTTTCCGAAGGTGATAAAGCAATTCCAGCAGCAAAATCTATTCACAACACTCAAGGGGATAATGCAGTGAATGAAAGAAGTTGCAGGAGATGGTTTTCTCGTTTTCGAAGAGGTGATTTCAATTTAAAAGATAAGCCAGAGAAAGGTCATCCAAGAACACTTGATTCCGATCAATCGAATGTTCTTGTGTTAGAGAATCACTACCGTTACCATTAGGGAAATGGCAAAACAGTTAGACGTGGCCCATACAACCTGATTCTGATTTCCATTTGTTCCGAGGACTGGAGAACCATTTCAGAGAACTTAAGTTAACAACAAGAGATTTTTTTTAAAAGTTGAATTTGTATTTCGATTCTACACCTACAGAATTTACAAGCGAGGTACTTACATGTTTGTTGAAAGGTAGAATAAGGTCATTGAAAGCAGTGGACAGTAAGTTAATGAATAAATATTTCTGGTCTTCAGTTCATTAATTTTTACAGAAGATCTTCCATTTGGACATTACTTTTGCGCCAACCTGATACTTTCTGTATTTGTGGTATTATTACATAAATTTCAGGTAGTCTTTAATGTCAATTAAGCAAAGATCGAACTTAAAACTTTGAAATTCCCCAATATAAGCATTAGAAGTCTCAAAGAAAAAGTGAAGACTAATAAACAAATGGAAATAGAACAAACGTAGAGCAAGTTGCAGTAAAAGAAAATGAACAACAGTGAACTACTGTACTACGATAAAAACCCACATTACAGTGATAATTTGTTACTTTAAAGCAAACTTTCTAGAAGTATGCATACAAATCAGAGGTTTTGACGGCTAAGATTCAGTAAAAAAGTTAAAACAGTCACCTAATATGGATATTAAATGATTTCATTAAGTGAGATGCTGAAAATAGTAATGATACCCGAGAGCGATGTTATGAGATGCTTGAGTAAAGAAATATAAACTACACATCACCATTAATAAATATTTCCCCTAACAAACATGTTTAACCAATATAGGTGATGGCTGAATCAGTTCTTGACTAATAAACATAACTACTGTTGACGTTAACCATCGTTGATATTTACAAATGCATCCCTTTAATACTGAAGACATTAACAAAAAACAGAAATATTGGATTATATTTTAAAAAGCAAACAGATAGAAATAAAGGTCATACAAACTTTCACCTACAAGGGAAGATCAACTTCCACTCAGTAGTACAGCATGCCGGCTTCTAAAACGCCGAGCAAGAACGTGTTTGACAGGGCTACTCAGTAAATGTTGAAGTGTTAAATGCAATATTTACAGTAAATACAGGGTTAGGGAGAAGTAACTGACCCTTTTAATTTGCTAGCTGAGTAAATAGGATACCAAAATAAACCATAAAAATGTTATTCTTTCAAACAAAACAGAGTTTTCCTTCCATTAGCAAATTGAACGGATGAGTTACTTCTGGCCCACCCTGAACAAGCGCGGTTATCTCACGTACCTGTGAGGAGGAAGAACAGGAAGACCATGATGGTCGTGTACCCAAAGTAGAGCAGCGTGGACACGAAGCCGGAGATGTTGAGTTTGGTCGTGAAGTAATGAACGCAGTAGATGAAGAGGTAAAACGCCGTGAACCCGGACGTGAGGTAGCTGCGCCACCACCAGTGGTAGTCCTGCACACACAAGGGACGATTTTGGTTGTCGCCACAATTCATATCTTCAACATTTTGACCACAACGGGCGCCACCGGTAGCCACGGAGGGGATTTTTATAATGCTGCTGACCAATCAGTGGTCACAAACTTAATTCTCATAAGTACTTGATCAAAGCTAAATAAAGGCACGATCCAATTATTGTTTGCCATTTTATAATGACTCACTACAATTGACTTCAAATTTGAACTGAATATTGAACTCCACTTTAACCAATTGCGGTTCAAGTGTTAAGCAACCGCACTCTCTAAATTTGATAACAAAAGATATAAGAAAAGAAGTGAAGGTCGACATTTCAGAGTTATGGTAATGACGTGAGGATAAGTGGTCGTATCTTGACGATCTTTTCACTCGTTATGGAATGTTTCATAGGAATAATTTCATAGGAATGAGAAGCCAAATTAGCAACATTCGTTGCTACAACACTCTTCTACACGAGAGAGTTGGAAACGAGTCACTATGTTCATAGAACTCTAAACGCGATGCACAGAAGAAAGTCAGTATATTTTAGCAAATTTGCACCTTAAAATGGTCAGCTTTTACACTTAGATCTCATAAGAAGAACATCTCAAACGAATCCAGAGCAAAAGTCCGTTTATTATAGCGAATTTTGCACCCTTGAGAATAATCAACCTTTCCGGTACACTTAGATCTCCTAACAAGAGCATCTCAAACAAATCCAGAGCGAAAGTCACTATATTATAATGAATTTGCGCACTGAAAAAATGATCAGCTTATATACTTAGATCTCAAAACAAGAGCACCTCAAACGAATCCAGAGCAACAAACCTCAGCACAGAGGTGGAAGTAGCAGAGCAGAATGGTGGTCTCGCTGCACGTGATGCACAGAATGAGGAAGACCAGGAAGAGGAAGCCAAACATGTAGTAAGTTTGGCTGGACCAGATCGAGTTGAGGATGAAGAAGAGCTGGATGAAGATGCAGCCAAAGGGCAACACGCCTCCCATCACGCTGCCTGGCAACGCCTGGGTGTAGATGCTCTGCTCAGGGATCTGACGCGGGATCTTGTTTGTGCGGACAGGGTTCTCCATCATCTGTGGACAGTACAACACTAACTAAATCAATGCTAAGTTGCATAAAAAGGCTCAAATATTTTACACTATCATTATAAGTTACTTCTACAAAGGAACGGGGCATAATTTAGATAGTCAATGCTAAAAACAGGCCTTACAATTACATTATGACAAATAGAAATCCGTTATATACAGTACCTGTTAGTGTAGTGGTGAAATTTCAGGGAGATTTTCACTGTTCCCAGGCAAATAAATACTAGACTTTGTCTCAGGCTTTCAAAATCCATTTAATAATACTATCCAGATTATCTTAAATTTCCTTTTATCGGAGTTACCAATACTAAAGAATAACATGGAAAATAGGAGTGGCAATCGTTAATAATCACAAAGTTTCTGATCCGCAGTAAGAAATATGAAGAATGAGTAGGTCGCCTATCATCACTGCAGCATTTGTAAACATGTCTAAATGACTGAAGGTAGAAGTAACTGGTGAATCTAAATTTGTGAAACTAAGAAGGGAAAATCACACAACTGAACAAGTTGCCGTTGGCACGTTAATTGCGTTAGCGCGATTGCTACGATTGGTTTGGTTGGAATTTGCAGAATAGAAAAGCTATCTTGACTGGTTGATCACATTTTATCCGTTCTAAGAAGCAAGGATAAATATAATTGACCGATAACATTATAACTTGTGTGCTGGTCTAATTTAAATGACGGCAGTGAAATAATTGAAACTCTTTTCATAAATACTGGTACGTAAATGAGCAATTTACCTAGCAGTACACATACGAACCAATATACAGTCAACGTGACAAGGATAAGTGTTCAACCAGTGTTGTTGACAGAATTTTGAATCAAACCGAGATGCCAACGGATAGAAACTTAACGAATTTAGAAAACTACAGCCAGAGGAGAGAATAATCCAACGCCTAGAGCTAAAAGAATTATAACTAAAGGATATTGGGAAACCCTTCAGCAGAAATGAAAGATTGCATCAAAGTTTCTTGTGAGCGGTTTTCGAGCAGTGGCGGGCAAACTGTGCGCATGCGAACATTTTCCCATCAAACTTTTTAAAGCTGGAATCCAAAATTGTATCTATAAGCTATTCTTGTTTTAACGTATCATTTTAACGCGCCTGTGGACCTCTCATTTGTCATGGTCTGCTGTTGCGGGCCTCGCCCTAAGACGTTCACGAACCATTGCTCTGAACTAATAGATGAAATAATTCTATTTGCAATGGGTTTTCAGAAGAAGCCGCTGACCAAAGAAAAAAGTAGCAAGATTGATCTTTGCAAAGAACCATGTGATTTGGTCAGATTTTGGCTGGTGTTTCCAGAGATAAATCTAAGCTGGATGCACTTGGAAGCAACGACAATTAGTACGTGAGGAAACAAAACGGGGAATCTTCGAGTTCTAAGGCTACCAAAGGAAACAGCCTAACAGCTTCTGGCACGATATTGGCGAAGGGTAAATTACCTCTGGTGTGTTTTGAACACCAGACTTAATTCTGAAATTACCAAAAACTTGTCAGGAAAACATATTGTAGCAGTGGCGCAACAAAATTACAAAATTGAAACTCCTGCATTTAAGCATGCTAATACTCCTAGCCATAAAGCAAAGCTGGGTTATAAACATGAACTATCAAGATACATAAAAAAGAGGTTATGGACTTGCCAATATTGAGCACTAACATGAATCCAATAAAAAACTTGAGGGAAAAATATCATAGCAAGAAATCTAGAAGATGTGGAAGATTTATGACTCAATTTGAAGGATGAAAGAGCAAGGGTAACAATTATCGATTGTCAAATTTAGTGAAATCTTGTTAATGTCGTCGCGCAGCTGTAATCAAAAACTAGGGTTTCATCATAAAATATTGAACAGTATAATCGTATTTTGTACTGTGTTAACTTGACCTTTAATGAAGCTTTTCCCTTAATTTTGTGTATTAAGGAGAAAGAGTAAGCTTAGAATAACTTGACTTTTAGGATGCCTTGCATCCTGAATACTTGTAGGATGCCTAGTTTAGCAGCTACTTTTATGTCTATCAACAGCCAAAATCAAGAGATAATCTGCCATTACTCTAACAGATAACGGAAATTTATCATTGCATATAAAATGTGGATGATACAGTAAACCAAATACTTGAAAACCACCCATTTCCAGCCTCGCATGTTTTATTTAATCTCACCCAGTACTGCTATGAAACATTGCTAATGCGACAGAGGAACGGCTCAATCAGAAATTAATCATAACAGCTCTAAACACAGACGAGCTATGTTTTGTGCCAATTTCAGCAATTTCTGTCGTAGGGCATCCCTAATAATTGAAATCCAAGACGTATCATAATTTTTACGTCCATTACGAGTCATTCTGAATCTCAAATACATTTCAAACTCATAATATAGCATAAATTTTCTCGTGACTGATTAATCATTCGCCACATAAAGTAAGAGCCTAGCTCCTGAAGTGGATCAGTTTGAGGCGGCTATGGAGCAAGACAAACACGCTTCTCTTACCAGTTCATCACGCATTAAAAGACAAAGAAAATCGATCATATTCACTCTATAAAATTAAATATCACTGTGTATTAATGAAAAAGACTTAATGCGTGATAAACTGGTAAAATTGCGTTAGGCTGAGAAGTTAAAAAAGCAACAGACCCGCTTCCTGAAGCCAAAGAAGGCACCAACAAAGGTGAGCGGCACGGACACCAGGAACCAGAGCGCCAGCAGGGCGATGAGAGTTGAGAACGGCACTGCAGCGCTGCTCCGCTTGTACGCCAAGATCAGGTTCAGCACAAAGAAAACACCAAACACCAGTCTGCAATGGAGATGTGCAATTAGAATCAGTAATCGGAGTGGGGGTTTGCAAATCCAAAAACCAGTCTGCAATAGAGAAATTAAATTAGTATCAGTAATGAGAGCGCCGTTTGTGAGAAGCGTAGAGTTGACGGCTGTTGAAGAAAAGGCTATGATAGAGGTATAGGATGTAAACGCCAATGCAGACTCCTTCACAACCATGTATCTAATATGACTTAATGGCATAGAATAAAAGCTTTCAGTAAAGGTTGACACACTTTCGTTCAAATGTATCCACCTATTCAAAAAGATTAGATGTTAGTATAAGCCTTGCTAACCGCAACAAGGGCACTCCAAAGAAAGGAAGGCACCATTTAGTAAGGACTTCAAGAAACAGAATCTATGCACAAGGTAAATAGAGACAGTAAGTTGAGAAAGAAGTTTATGAAACAAGATAAAAGCTGAAAAAGAATGTAGTAGACACTGAAAAACAGGTCAACAATGAACCAAAAAAGATGGTCCGCACCCAAACGAAAACCTAATTTTTTTCAACAACAAAAAGACCTACCCAACCTTTAGCTTGGGAACTCGCATGTTACTCCTGGGAGTGCTAATTTTCATTAATGCACAACTTGTTTTCCTTTGAGAGACTCTCTTTATCAAAACTCTAGACTCTTCAAGAAGTATGGGACATCGTTTCATCTCAGAAGAAAGTCACGACTCTGCTTCATATACTTCCCTCTACCCATAGCACACCCTTAACTTTTAGAACTGTCAAACAAGCATGTATTGTTAGACTCTCACACACTTCACAGATGGAAGTATACGTAAGACCTCGTGTACCCCAAGCCCCACAAACAACAATCCTATACGAGACTACAGCCAAACACAAATTTCATTACACATATGCAAACATCGCACCCAACATCGACTTCAACAAGCCAGCACAACTACTCCACGAGTGTCTAAACCAAACTTAGCACTGACTCAAATGCGAGAATTAACACATGCAACTGACCCAGGGCAGAGCATGGAGGTGAGGAGCACGTTGCTCTTCCACTTCTCGCCACCAAAGCTTTTGTAGAGACGAGCACTGGTGTAGCCGGCAGGGAAGCCGAGACACACGTACAGCACCAGCACGCACGTCATCAGCGACCCGCGGTTAGCGGGAGACAGGAAGCCCAGGCACGCGAACACTGGAGGGAGAAGGTTTTTGCTGCCATTATTCCCTTTAATTTAAAGGTTGTGTCTTTTGTAAACTTTTTTTTTGTATCCATGCTACAATGCTGGGGTTTATTGTTGAATGTCTTCTTTGTAGGGTTTTAAGTAGTGTGACTGAATGATATTGGTTGAAATTTATGAGTGAATAAGAGCCAAAGTGTCGAGGTTTACATTAATCATATAGTGATGGAGACAACTATCACTTAAGCTAAGCAGGACCCACCCAGCGTGATGAGAGCCATGGAGAAGACCTGTATGCCAGAACCAACAATGACAGAGAGCAGCATGCCCTTGCGAGGGGGCCGGAACACGTCTCCGTGCACCAGCTTCCAGCCGTACTCCTCCTGGCTATCCTCTCCTGCATCGATCTGAGCAGCAACCAATTCATATGTTAATTAATGCACACTTCACACCAAATTTTCATCAGGCACTCTACCGACTGTTTGGAATTCCGTTACATAAAAAATTATTCATTCGGTTTTATTGTCATAAATACTACTGCAACAAAATGTGCATCTTTAATGCATAAAATTTATGCTGTAGAATACCGATAATAACAGTTTTTCCTCAGTGTGAAATTTTCCTTTTTTACTTATACAAATAATCCTTTCATAATTACAAAAATGAATCTTTCATATTTTCGAAAAATGGGTCTTTCTTAATAATCCAAATAAGGTGTCCGCATTTGTAAAAACTAAGCTCCAATAGAAATGTATGAATCAGATAACTGCACAACTATTGCAGGTTCAAATGCTGAGGCAGGCAAAAGGAAAGAAGGCAACAGAAACTGGCACAAATATACGCCATTTGCATGGGGTAGTTTTTGCTGCTTTCTCTCCTTTTCTGAAGCAAAAAAGCATTAGATGTTGGTTGTGCTGTGCTTAGTCTACCATTTAAAGGGCATAAATGCAAATAAAAAACGGCAGAACTTCTCTAATTGGAGGCTCATTACACACTGAAGTAAACATGCTCCTTGTACCGAACACAGAATTATGAGAATAAAAAAAAAAAAAATCTTTAGAAGGTCGGAAAGACGACATTCAAAATACGAAAGAACTCTTTAACCAACCCAACACTTCGTAGCACCTCATGAAGCACACTAGTTACCATTTGCAAATAGCACACAACTAAAAACTACATAGTCGCAAGTACGATTATAAGCAAGTTGCAAATACGATTATCAGTAAGTTGCAAGTAAGATTATAAACAAGTTGCCAGTAAGATTATGAACAAGTTGCCAGTAAGATTATGAACAAGTTGCAAGTAAGATTATGAACAAGTTGCAAGTACGATTATGAGCAAGTTACAAATACTATTATAAGTTGCAAGTAAGATTATAGGCAAGTTGCAAGTAAGATTATAGGCAAGTTGCAAGTAAGATTATAGGCAAGTTGCAAGTAAGATTATAGGCAAGTTGCAATCTCTCAAGTCCCCCTACCACCAAGATTACCTGATTGTAGCGAGCGATATCTTTGTGCAAGGTCCTGAGCATGATCATGGCTACCATGGCCGAGAGGAAAAGCACGATCACCAGCGAGTTGAGGATGCTGAACCACTGGATGTTGGTGTGCGGCATCGAGTCCAGGATGTAGTCCCAGCGCGAAGACCACCGGATGTTGTTGTTCATCTGTCAAGCCAAAATCAAATCACTTCCTTTCCGTAAGTTGAAGCCTTCCATTTTTCACTCCACTTGCACCTCAAACTGTTTGTTCTTAAAACCATTCGTTCCTCAAATCGTTTTAGAAGCCAATCGCCGTTCAGTAAAGTTATGAATTTGTTTTTTAAATGAAAATTTTTTGCCCAATCATAACTCATACTAAATGTCAGTTAAGTTAATTCCTACATTTTTTTAGATCTGCTCAAGACGTACATTCCAATGATAGCAAATAGGATTAGAATGTTGTGCGCTTCCATGGTTTTCGATTGCTTTTCACTATTTTTAAACATGAACATTTTTTAGAAACTGCTTTCTGCTCTTCTCTACCTTGGTGTGTGCATGCAAAATTTCAACTTGTTGCCACATTTCTAGGTATTCCTTAGGGATGTATTTTCTCAATGACATTAAAAATTTGAGACTCCAATGATGCATAAAACTTATAGCAGATAGAATCGTTTGTAGAGGACTTTAACATGATGTACATATGTAGAATGAACTTTTTCATTAAATTGCTCGTAACTGTTAAAACAAAATTAATCTCTACAAACATGCAGCCTAATCAATGCAAAAGAAATGACTGCCTCTGTGGGCTAGGCTTTGAACTCGGGAAAAAATTACACTCACATCAATCATTTGCACAACACCTTTAGGGTTACATTGAAAAGGGTTACTGCTCTAGGGTTCCATTGATAAGGGTTACTGTTCTAGGGTTCCATTGATAAGGGTTACTGCTCTAGGGTTACATTGATAAGTAACTGCTTGAAGGGAATATCATTAAAATATCAAATGCACTTGGCTAGCATGTCAAAAATGGCAACACATGAAAAATTTTCATTAAATACATGGTACTTTAAACAGCTGAACAAAATATTAGGGTTACTTTAATGACAATTTGTTATCCTCCAAGGCACTTTCTAAAACAATAAAAGTATTCAAACTTAGTAAATTTCACAGCTGGACAGAATCATACACAAGATACATGGAACTAATAAATCACTTACCAACTAGGGCTGGAAATAATGCATGCATCCCCTCCTTCGAGGATGAAGTAGCAGAAAAATAGCAAATGTTTGTGCTGCAGAGATTAACATCTGAATATAACCATACACATAATTCACATATTATACAGCTACTACTGGAACTTGAAAAATTCTACTTTCATTGAAATAGACAAAGTAGAAGTAGGGGACAAAAAAAAACGAGAGATTACTACAGCACCACCAAACACACACCTAACATACACCTACCACTAATGGAAGCGTTAATAAATCCCTACTTACAGTGAAGCACACAGAGCAGGAGTGAGTGACAAAGATACACAGGGAGAGATCACTACAGCACCACCATACACAGAACTAACATAACCACACCCACAACAAGTGTGTCAATAAATCCCTACTCACAGTGAAGTAGACAGAGTAGGAGTACGTAATATCAAGGTTGCCTTTGAGGGCACCAGGGATGTCCATGGGAGGAGCCTCAGTACAGCGCGCCTGCTGGTTGGGGGCAGCTGCATGCTTGATGGACTTGGGCGTTGCGCGCACGGCTGTGTCGTGGCAAAATTGATTAGTACACTGAATACCTCGACTGTGTCAGTTGATGACAATAGACACTGTAATGACGTCCACATTGGTGCCTGAATCTGTGTGATGACAACATTGATTAGTCAACTGTATACAACGACTATGTCAGTTGGTGACTATAAACACTGTAATGACGTCCACATTGGTGCCTGAATCTGTGTTATGGCAACATCGATTAGTCAACTGTATACCACGAGTGTGTGTCAGTTGATGACAATAGACACTGTAATGACGCCCACATACAGGCTATTGGAGCATGAATGAGTAAAGGTATGGTGAACCAAGAGACATGCCTGTGCTAACAAATGTTAGCTACAGGAACTGCGGTTATCCCCGAATGGCAGCTACAGACATGGTGAACAAACTAAAGCGCCTATGCAAATAAATGCGAATGGGGATGACAATAACAGCAAAAGTGCTGATTCATATGAGCAAATACATGGTATAATGAATAAGGGTTAGCCATACCAAGTTTGCACCTATCTACATATGTGTTAATTGAAACTAATAAAGAAAAAACAGAGGTTGCCTGCAATGAAATAAATAAAATAATGAATATCTAACACAAGAACATGCACACAAAGTCCAGCTGCAGATTGAGGTTTTTTCAACATTTTTATACTCAGAAACTAAGAAATAGCAAAGTGCCTTCGAAATCAATACAAAGAATTGTTAGAATTTACAAATCATCAACAAAGGAAATGCCAAAAATTTTTTTGTCTTGGTATGAATTTTGACTTTGGTAGAATTTCCGCGGAGATGACAATTCATTAATATTAATTAATATTCAGAAACTCGGTAACTTCTGCACAATTAGATGCATCATCTCTGCAAATAAAATTGACAACTTAGCAAACAAGTAGCAAGATTAGAAAATCAATTTCTTACACAAATTATCAATGCCTTTATCTGACTAATCCAAAGCCATTTGCATTCATTGCATGTCAGTTAGACAAGAAATCAAAACAAGATTGGACATTGACAATATTATGAAAATCCTCCAACACTGAAGATTCTCATTAGTCATAAAAATCAACTAACTGAAATCATAAATTTTAGGAACACTACAAAATTTCCAAAATAAAAATTCATTTTTACATAGCTGCACATGCATGTTTTGGGCCCACAGGTAGCTATACTCAAATTTGACCACTGTACTAGACTTAGGAAACAACCTACTTCTGTATCCCTTGTTGTAAATAAATTGTTTAATATTACTGAATACACATAAGACGTGAACTTAAAGCCCAGTGGTAAGACTCACACAAAATTCGTCCACCACCAGAATTGATGCTTCCCCACTCCTCTCCCTCTCCACTGTGGTAGGTGATGTTCAGCACGATGTGGTTGAAGATGTAGTACGTTTCTGGGGACTTGAATGATGCCTGCCAAGAAAATCATTGCTTAATTCTTCACACATACAGTGTCATCTACAGTGGCATATATGCTCATGAAAACAATGTTTCTGAGGTGTTAAAATTTTGGTACTCAATAGTACTTGAAGGATAGAAGCAAAAAAAGTATTTGTTGATCCTTATTTCTAACAGACTGCATAACCTGGTGCTTGAAATGCTACGCACGTGGAAAAAAGGGTAGTCAAGATTTCAAAAATAGGATGTCCCTTATTTCTCAAAAATCACCTCTAAACTGAAGCATTGTCAAACCTAGAAAAATTAGTCCATCATTTGGAAAAGCTTGCATAGAAGAAACTGTAAGAACCTTCAAATAATAGGTAGAACACACGAAAGCAGTCATTGATCAACGAGTAGTTATTGGCAGATGTACTTCCTGAGGGAAATATGGGTGAAAAAGTTAAACATGAGACGTTGACCCTTCATCAACCCAAAGCAATAATGGCATATAATTCACATCAATAACACAAGCATGTTCAACATGAGACATTACTCCATCAACCCACAGCAATAATGGTATATAACTCACATCAATGTTGAACCTCAGACATTAATTCTTCAGAAGCCCATGGCAATAACGGTACTGTATATAACTTACATCAATAACACAAGCATCCATGGGGACTCCTCCAGCACCCACGTAGCAGCCCACAGGGAAGCCAGTGGCACAGTACGTGTTGTCACCCTGAACTTTGTAGCACCAAGTCACAGGCATATTGTCTGGAGAGAGCAAATCAAAAATGCTGCAGTTATCTTTAAAAACAATGCATGAAATGCTCAATAATGTGAAGGAACTGGTCACAATCAGGGTAGAGGAAATTGATGGCATTGAAGAACAAGATTCAACAACAGTATTTAGTTCAAGCCATAACCTGAAAACTGGTAGGATAGAAGCCCACTTGGGCTTACAACTCCAATGTTGTTGCCTGTAAAATTTAACGGATTCATTTTTATGTTAAACTCACAACAATGCACAAGCTAAAATGAAAAATTCAAGATATAAACATTCAATTTAACTAATTGATGGGAAGACAGTGCTAAGAATTATTGAGTCTTATTTGCACCTAAAGGACTGGTTGTGCTGTCATAATGAAATTAGTGTTCTTCCAGTGATTAGCAATGAAGCCATTCACAATAATGGCAGAACAGGTAATAAGCTTATTTTATTTCTCTCAATTCTAGTCCATTTACTGGCCAAATAACTATACACCCAAATGACACTCCACTGCCATAATGCACTGCTTCTGGACTCAATTGTCAAAGGTCTCTTTCAATTTTGGAGTACTGTATTTCATAGGTAAAGGAGTGATTCAACACAACTCCCAGTTTCAAATATTGCAGACCTAATTTGTTAACTTGATCCCATGTAACTAACAACTGTATATTGTCTAATCACATGCAAAATCTTCCATCATTGTGCAGAAAAAACAGCACAAAGAGAAATCTGCAGAAATACTATTCCTTAAATGTCATTCAAAGCAACCAAAAATGATAACCAAGAGCAAGAACTTACCAACTATCCAGTGATGATGATAGTTGAGGTTCATGGCTTTTTTCAGTTCATCAACTTTTTGCTTGTCCACATTAGTAGATAAGTCATACTTTTTTGCACAGACCTCTGTACAATCCTTTGGCTCCAGGAAGTTTATCTGAAAACAGAAGTCACATAAGGGTCATGCTTTTTACCCTAGTTTTTTCTTCACAGAACACTAAACTGACATCACGTGTCACTATTCTGTATAACAGGTAAATTGAAGGTCAAGTCAAATTATCTTTCTCAGCACTATATAAATGTTAGATTTTACAAAATAATAAATTGAAAATAAATTTGGCCCTATCAATCCAAGGAAATGAGCTACTTTCAGCAAAGCAAACATTTATGAGTCAAGAAAATAGTTAAACTGACTCACAATAGTAGAAAAATATTCTAATTGATTCACTTGAGTTGTATTTCAACAACCAAATTTGGGATGAAACAAACCTTGTAAGGAGAAGACATGATTCTCTCCCCAAAGACAACTTGGCCCAAGTTTTCAACAGGTGTCTCACTGTCTCCATCTTTTGATGTGCAGAAGTCAAAACTGTAAGGGGGATAAAATGCAGTGATAGATGATACAAGAAGCAAGAAAACAAGATTTTCTGAAAAATATAGTTTGTCCTCAAGTTACATTCATTGTCAGTTCAAGGAAGGCATCAAGTTACCAACTTACGAAGTAAAATTTTTTTTATAGCAAACAAAAAATAATAACCCTCAAATATCAAAGACAATTGATCACCTTTCAGCTTGCATCCAAATTTTTTTTTCATTCATAAAAATATCTCATAAGCTGCAACATAAACTTCGCAGAATACTGCTTACTACTCCAAAACCAAACACTGAAAATACCAAAACTGCAACTAGGGTACTCATGCCAATGTATATTTTTGAATTAATACTAATATAAAAATACTGAAAAATGTTTCATTATTACTGCTTGTTCTCATTGTCAAAATCTCTGATAATAGGCAAACATATGCAGAATACCATGGCATAATTAAAAAACTATCCACATTTAAAAAAATTCATATCTATTTTATGTACTTGTAACATTCATTGGCACTAAAATAAAATATTTTACACTTGAAACATATACTTTACAAGCTACATGATACCTAAAATAGTAACATACATGTTTACTTATTTCATGACCAAATTTAGATACTCACTATGTGTAGTCATAAGGAATCACAGATTCCTCGGAGTTCAATCTATTCACGAAGAGTTTGACCTCAGTCTGCAACAGACAAATAATTTTTGAAAATAGTAAACTAACTCAAACAACTAGAAGCTTATAGCATGACAATTCCAAATATGTAAAATTTTAGGAGTATAATATTTAAAATTTAACAAAAACTAAAGCACTATCAATTTCAGCAACTACACCATGTTTGCACAAAAAGAATGTTCAATCAAGTTGGTAAATAACTGAAGATTCATTAGAGAATATATTTGATTCCAGATTATGAAAAGAATTGCCAAGGTTACACTTGGGTTCTCAGTTTAATTTCTTTAATGGAGTATCCATGATGATAATAACCCAAGTTTTGCTCCTACACTAGTTGGATGAAAAAAAAACAGATATAGTAATAAAGTAGGTAATAGAATAATAAAAGTAACCTTAGAAATCAAAATTTTTTGATGCAATTTTCAGAGCACATTTACAGTCTGACATTCCATTTTTTCATTATAACTGAACAAAAAGTGGTTAGAAACACTACTCATAAAAACTCCCTTTTAGTGTAGAGCAGGGACAGTTGTGACTATAATGTTTGTCATATCTTATATTCCCAGAAATGAATCAAATTTTTGCTATTTTTAAACTTAGTTTCATTTATTTCCATTTCTTCCACAAATTTTTCTTTAAAATATCACAAGCAAATGATGTATTAGCATATACTTCATTTTACTAAAACATTGCATGGATAAAAGTATTCAAATCTTTCTTGTATTTCTACATGAAGATGAGCAGCTTTAAAATTCAACGTACATTCATGCAGGGCATACACAGAAGAAGGTGCCAGATAAAAAATATATACTAGGTTATTCCTAAATCATTAATCAATGAAAAATTCAACACAAAATTTGAGTCACTAAGCCTATCTTAGACCTTTGAGTTCTAAAACTTTGAGAGGAAAAGAAAAATGAAATTTAGGAATAGAGTTCTGTCCCCTAAACTACTTTCAAAATTATGAAAAAAAGTGCACCATTGAAACAATGCTTGAAACATAATTACAATAAATCTATATTGACAGATAATGAATTTGATAATGAAAATTGTCAAAACAATGACTTTCAGATATAAAGGCAATTTCAAGGAGTATCAAATTAACAACCATAGCACAACAAAATTATTTTTTTTCAAATGGATAGTTAATCCTTTGTAGGCTAGAAAACATCAGTAGGATTCCAAAGAGCACAAACTAACATAAACCTAACCTTATTTCACCTAACTGAAGCTCACTAAATCAAATGTGATGTAATCTAGCACTCCTGCCAAATCAAGTACAGTATTATATCAGTTACAGCTTTGGCTGCTGATAAAATGGGCTGGCTGTACATAGTAGGCTTATTAAATTGTAAACATTCCTAGTTTACAACAGTTTTCTTCAGCAAATTTTTAATCAATAGATGCTAATCCATAACAGGAGCATTTCAATTGTAATAATTAAAAAATACGCTGTAATATGTCCAATCACATGGTGCTAAATTGGACCATCAATCCTTTAGAAACTAATGCTTTGTGACTTTTTATTACAAAATATTATTCACATACAAATGTATTTACACTAAAAGCAGGCATTTCAAGTTTCATTAATTAATGCAACATCAGTGTTATAATACCAAAATTACTTTACTATAAGTTACTTTTGAAAATGACTCATTTTCCATTGAAAAATATTATTTTATCTAGAAAGATTCACTGAAAGAAAGTACATTTTATGGTAAAAATAAGACTATCATATAAAAAATTTCAAAACATCAATGTAGCCATTCAATAAATAAAATTATTAAAAATCTAAACTTAAAGCTAGTTGAAATTAAATGTATTAATTAGGTAGCATACAATTTATTAGAATTTATGTTTGCAAATGGCATTGAATTGGTTACAGTAATTTAAAATAGGCCCCTAATTATTTCAAGTTAAAACGTGCATCAGAATCTTAGTCTATTATTTAAATATCATTCTTCAAATGATAAAACAAGCAAATTTAGCTACATAACATTACTGAAAGAAATAAACTATGACCATTAACATAGGAAGTGCCTTTGAAATTATAAGTTATAAAAGTTTAATAATACAGATGTTTGAGTACAAAACACTAAACACATCACTTATAACATACACATGATTTATATGACTAATTAAGATTTGGTCATACATTGATTTTAAGCCTTTCACGGACATTAAAAATTCCGTTCTGAAGAGTCACTAAAGGAACACATTTAAAAACGTTTTACACAAATCACATTCTGCTCGCTGATGCGTTATTTTCAAGATATAACAATTATTAAGTTCAGATAGGAATAACATTATATGGTCGGTTGCTTAGTCGCCGCATTGTTGGGCGACGCCCATTTTTCTGGCGGGACACGCCCACTTCTTGGCAGAAACAAATAGCCTCGGTTTGGGTAAGTTAAGGTAAGCTTTTTAAGGTTGATTTATGTTATTTTAGGTTAGTTTATTTAACTAACCTAACAACCTACCCTAACCTTACCCATTGTTTTGTTAACACCGTATTACAGCATTTTTACCTGTCCGTTTCTTCACTTTTATGTACAACGTTCTTATAACTTCAAAGTTGAAAAACTCAAAAATAACGCATCAACGAGCAGAATGTCATTCGTGCAAAATATTTTTAAATGTGTTTCTTTAGTGACTCTTTAGAACGGAGTTTTTAATTTCCGTGAAAGGCCTAAAATCAATATAGGACCTTAGATTTTTCTACAATGGTGTTGTATCTATGATAATTTACCTCATTGCTTTCATTTTCTATACCACACTGCAACCAACAATTGGCAAACATGTTATCCTACTTATCAAGAAGTACTACCAAAAATTTTTTGGTAAATGTGTATCGTTTGGTTATAATCAAATTTCCAACTTTGGGTACGGAAACATAGTTAATTAGATCAAAATAAACAAGTTTTCTTCTATGCACTTTTTGTCGCAAATGACTTTTAAGAGTTATAGCGGTATGGTACTTATCACAATTGTATTGTTGCAAGCAGGCAAAAAAAGGGGAAGACCATAAATGGACTCAACAACATTAGGGGAAGACCCCAAATGAACTCTTCCGTTAACGGTCTAATAATCGTGTCGTTGAAGTATTTTATTTTATGCAAAACACCGTGATCTTTCAAGAATGCAACTACCTCATCATTTTTTCCTATGAATTTCCCGATTGCTCCAAAATAATCCGACTGACAAAGGGGAGAAGGGGAGAGTCCATTGTAGTGTTGCCGTACAATGCTCTTGATGAATTTCTTCCCACTTCAAGCACTAGAGTTGGGGTCAGTAATTTACCGCAATAACTTGTTAAATACTCATTTGTGACGGAAATTGCATAGAAGAAAAATTGCTTATTTACATCTCATTAACTACGTTTAGGCACCCAAATTGGAAATTTGATTATTACTAAACGCTACACATTAACCAAATTTTCTAACTCATATTATTTTGAAATGGTTTTAACTGATAGACATTTGATGTACAAGATAAGTTAATGCTGTAATCAAGACAAAAACACTGTTTGCAGAGTTCAAGCACAATTATTAAAAAATGCACTTTAAAAATGCACATCATATAAAAAATGCATAATTCGTATTAAACACTAAATGGATGCAATAGTGTAACAATATCAAATTTTCAGCTAATTGATTCTGATGAAAATTTCATATTATGTAAATATCAGATTCCAAGTTATACAGCAGAACTTCAATTACATCAACAAATCATCTCCATACAGGTAGAATCTTATTCGGTAAAGCTAATACACAATAGAAAATTATTGTAAAGTGCCGACTTACGTCACATTTGGCTTTATCAGCACTCCCGTCGTTTCTGCAGTAGTTGACTGGTGCAAGCCCAGGCAGATAAAATGCGTGGCATAACGAAAAAAACAAAATTAAGAAAAGTAAACTAAATTCATTCATTATGCTCCTAATATATATTTAATTAGCACACGAAATATGGAGCAACTTTCTTACAGCTGACAAATAATCATCGATAAGCTTCCAAACACGCAAACAAACACAGTCGCATGACACGTATGCAGCACTACACTCGGCACTCGCTCTTCGCCTTCGTCTCTTCAAGTTCCACAACAATTGAAGACACCAAGTCGACAAGGGGTGTGGGATTTTTTCTCATGACACGGAAGCAAAATCCTAAAATTCTGCTAGTAGCCTAGCTCTGGGATCAGTTACAAAATAAAGTCAATATTAGTGACTACAAATAAAAGCACTTATAGTGGAAGAAAGTTGTAAGCAAATATGTCATATGTACTTCAATGCAGAGGATAGTAAACTAAATTGAATTTAACGTTGAAATTTTTTGTTTGCGGTACTTCAATTTTGAAATTTCCATTTTACTTCTAACAACAGAACGAAAAATTTCAGTTTGACATATTTGAAAAAACTTCAATATGACTTGAAATTACAGTTCGTTCAGCCAAGCAAACGACTAAAATAAATTGAATCCTTTCCTTGTAATAAATTTTGGCCTTTGAAAAATTTAATATTTGTATTTTTCAAGACATTTATTGATTGAATAATTAAAAGCAACAGCATCATCAAAGGAAATACAATTGTTTCCTCATCTTTATTTCAATTCGTATGCGCACAGCTCATAGAATCAAAATTCCTCCCGTAAGAAAATTGTTTTGGTTGCTAGAGGGGCTTTTCTTAACTCAAAGTTTTAGATTTTTCCTAGTACGAAACTAGGAAAATTGAGTCGTAAATGTTTCTACGGAAGAAATGGGTTTTTAAGTTCATATTGTCTCAGGACTCCAATAAACGTTGAGCGTTAACCATCAAGATGCGAGGGGGGTAGATGAACGTTATCGATCCATTTTATAATAAAATTAAATTTTAAATGATTTTGGGAGGTAGCGAAATGTGTGTTGATTAAGAAGGATTTGCAGTCGCCTTATATCTATTTTCTAAACTTCTTTAATAGAGTTGCTCGTTCTGGGAATTGTACATACAGCGGAGTGTCGCAGATTTAAATCTGGAACTTTCAATTACGTACATTGATTTTCTATTTCCGAGCGTCATTGTAGATTGGTAGAGTCTTCAGAGCTCTTCGGAGGAGTCAAGACATCATGCACTTTTTACGTTTTCGCTGAGCTGTAGGTAGCTTGGGGTGGAAATTAATCATAAACTCAATGGTTCTGTAAACCTTATGAGTGATTTTTGAATTTTATTCTTGATGGCAACTCCCTGGACTAAAATCGGGCCCACATTTAAAAGGCTATGGTTGAAGTTTCTTGCATCAAAACCAATGATTGTTAGTATTCCAGTCATGAACAATGATCAACTTCAGAAATGGATTTTATTTTTATTAGCGTCCACTTTTTTCATAAGCATTTTAGAAAAAAGGCTGACAGGGATTTGAGCATTTTTCAAATTGGCGACCATAAATGACATACGTCATCAACATTGAATGACCAATAGAACTTATTAGGACACTTTTATACACTGTGAAAAACCTTGACACACAATGCGCAAATAAAAGAAGTAATATGTACATTTTATGTCGTGGTCCTTGTGGGAATGAAAATGAGGAGTGATATACACATGGTCCCTGTATTCATCTTCATGCTTCCCAAAACTGCCGTTCTTGTTACATTCATTGATCAATTACATAAACTTCAAAGTACGAAATTCGTAATGGAAGGAATTCATAGTCTTGAAAGCGTTGCTTGCAATATATTGTCTATTTGCACTATCATGTGTCCCTTTAAAATTTTATCGGTTCTCAAGTGTACGAGCACACTGCCATTTTACTTGTCACGTTCGATCAAAATATATCCTACAAATCTTACGTGAAGAAAGCTTGCAACAAAATAAACAGAACCTTAATGTTTTTTCATCCCATAATAGTATGCTTGGCGAAATATCACATTACTAGCCATTTAATCTAAAGTATTATTGCATTTAGACAACAGCAGTACAGTATGAGGAGACAAACCTCACTATTTTCAGAGTTACAAAAATGCATGAATTTAGCGGTCAAGATAGTATGCAAAGGTAAATTTGAGAAATGCAAAATGCTAACTCTACTCCTAAAAAAATTAGGCTGGATCCCTATTCTAGAAAAATTCCTGTTGTCAAGTGTGTACTAACGAGTGTTTTTCAACTTTGCGTTACGAGGATTATGTTTTCTTAGTTATGGGCCGTTTACACTAGGGGACATTTTGGCCGTGAGGCGCGACACGTGTGTACGAAGCTCACCACTGTTGCTCATATTTGTGTGTAAACGAACTTCCCTATCCGCTATGAGCAAATTCGTGAGGCGCGACACTTAGTAGCCTCACAACTACTGTGGCGAATAGGGAACTTCGTATACACACGCACAAATCTGAGCCTCAGTGGTGAGTCTCGTATACACGCGTCGCGCCTCACGGCCGAAATGTCCCCTAGTGTAAACGACCCTTTACTTATATTTAAATGCACTGTCAAAATTAGATTATGCAACGAAAGGAACTCATTTTTGTTGTGCTTTTCTGTCAATCATTTTTGGTTTCGACATTTTACCTGGGTATTACGATACCGATGTGTAATTATCAACTAAGGATGTTCATGTTAAGATATTTTAAAAACCAATGTTAAACATTCCATGTTTTAACTCTATTTGAAATAAACTGTTTTTCTTTACTTTTTTTCTTTCAAAGAACAATAGGCATTGTTCATTTTACATCTACCTCACAGCAGTGCTGATATTGTCCACAATTACTTCTTCAATCTCCCAAGTCCCAACACACACACATTGTAACGATCAAAGCCGAATTTGAAAAATATTTCGGTCAACTACCGTTCATCGGACATTGGATAGAAAGTTCTGTCAATATCTGGAACCTTTCTGTCGAACCAACTTCAATGAGTATTGAAATCCCTCAAACAATGAAAGAACTTACGACTAAAATAGCACCTCCTTTTGTGTCTCAACAATAATGGTGTGCTGCAGAGCATACTGAAAAAGTACTTAATGATAACGTTCGATCAGTACCTCCTAACATTGCTTTGTTGCCGACTTAATATTTTGATAATGTGCGTGTGTGATATGATCTATTGTATGCCAGTGAATATTATATTCATACGCACAGCAGTTGGTGCAAAATTGCTAAGCCAGCGACTTCCATTTTTGCTATAAATACCGTACTTTTCAATGAACTATCAACATGTCACGTTGACACGTCACTTCCTCATATTGTTATTATCAAGCTCAGCCATCAGTGTCTGGAAATATTTCATGAATAAAGAGTGAATTTTTAATTATATGCGATTGATGCCTTAAGTTATGCAAAAAATGTTTTGGAGAAATTCTATTATTTCCATTCACTATAGATCAACATTATTCTTTGATACCGCACAAGCTAAAGCTCAAATGTCGGTGTGCTGACAAAAGCGTTTTACATCGACACTGTCTTTAAATCTTTCAGTACAACACATCTTTATAAACTCTTTCGAACGTAGAAAACTCGACCATGAAAGGCACTTTCATATTTTTTAACTTTAATACAAACATTGACATGAGCTGTTGCCACCCATGTGTGTGTCTTCCAAGTAAGGATCTTCACATTAAAACATTTCAAAACCGATGCTGATTATTTGTATAGACTTCATAGCAAATGAACTGAATTTCTTATCTTTCTTCTTTCACATGAGATTGTTTTCTTTCACCGAGTTAGAAAAATTCGCAATTTCTTCAAAGTGATAACATGTGATGGAACTCTTAACACGTTCACTGCGTTTCCGCGGCTGTTGCGGTTGGTTTGGTTAGGTTGTAAGTAGCAGAATAGGGAAATCGGTTTTTCAGCTTAAACAAATTTTAATTCTTCCTCATGAATATGAAAAATATAATAGCACGATAACATTTGACATCGTATGACAACACTCATTTTTAAAAATGTCATGAAATAGATAAAATGTCATTCATTTATACCGGCACGTAAATAGGCAATTTACCTGTTGGTACACATGTGGCCCAATACGCAGTGAACGTGTTTAAAAGAAATAAAATCGTGGCGTCGAACTCACGACAGTCATGAAGGAAGACAGACAAAATTAAAATGAAACTAATTTCTACTGTGTCCTTTCATAATGAAATAATTCGTTAGCTTCAAATAGGTCACAATGAACAAAAAAAATTCATAAAAACTGGCAGACTTGACGAAGAAAACAAATTAAATGAAGAGTTATGAAAGATCAACATACGTGCGAGAAGTAATTCTAAAAAATCACGAATGCGTGAAAGTATCTAGATATTATCAATCCCTTGCTATGGAATTGCACTTAGGGACACCTTCAAAGACGATGTACTAAAAGATTAAATCCTTTTACAACATGAAGATAATATCTCTGCATGTTTTAACTCACAAAAAAGTAGGCAAAACAGGTTAATGGAAATAATCTTCGAGTTTGAAACTTTGAGTTGAACTATGCACTTGGATTGTATGTCTAAGTCTGAGTGTGGTCGTCTAAGTTTTCTCACGTCTTAAAAACAAAATGTGGAAAGCTATTAAAATATTCAAGACCAAATACTGTAGAGTTAACGCCAGCGCATATCACAATGTTGTTACCCACAACGTGAAGAAGGATGTCCAAACCGACAGTACTGAGCTGACGATATTCAAGTAAAAATTCTTGAAATAAGACAAGTTTTATTGACCTATAAAAATACAAGTAAGTTTTAAACTATTAAGCAAACATACAGCATTTCATCACTGCGAAACTTGAATAACTAACTTAATTCATCTATTAATTACTGAAAAAGTAAAACTAGAAATAATTAAAGTAAAGAGCACAAGTATGAAGAATTAGAAGAAAATATATACGTGCAGGTCACTAAAAGAAGAAAAAAGATGATTTCTAGTAGAACACACACTTTAGAATGAACTGAGGTGGTAGCACAATGAAATCGTCAGGATGAGAGTTACAGTGGCAAACACAGTCTAAGAATAATTAGAAAAAAACACAGGTACCTGCAAGAAACTAAGAGAAAAAAATGGCAGCTTTCTATAGTAGAACACACACTTTAGAACAGCCATTTTTAGCCGTCCCTTTATCATTCACCCCCTTGGCTTTGTGTATTAAGTACAAAATCCGAAATTTACCCCTGGTTGAGAACCTCTGCTTTAGAATAACCTGAAGAGATAAGCACAACGAAATCATCCGGGCAAGGATGAGAGCTGCAGTGACAGAAATGGTCTAAGAATAATAAGCAGAAAATATATATATACCTGCAGGGAACTTAAAGAAAAAAAAGGCAGCTTTCTAGCAAAACAGACACTTTAGAATGAACTGATGTGATGAGCACAATGAAATCCGCAGCCAAGGATGAGAGCTGCAGTGACAGGCACGGTGACAGCAGCGCCACAGCCGCCGCTGCAAAGCGTACTTCAGCACTGGTCAGCCAAGTCTTCCTGGTTGAAGTACCTCGTGACGATCGTGATGAGCGTGTTCAACTGCGGCAGGTGGGGGTCATTGCTGGAGTCCTGAGGGAGCAACAAACCCATTATTTCATCTAATTCTACTCTCTTTTGGCAACAAATGCATAATTTCATTCAACTTTAGACTGTTCTCATTTGAGTAATAAACCCATTATTTTATGTCACTGTTCTAGTTGTGAGACCAACGTCACAAAACACGTCTATTCACGTTCATGGGATGATGAGGGAGTGTCAAGAGAGTAGCAACGAGACATCAATAAAATAAGCAGCTATCAAAAACAACGGGGCAGTTGAATATAGGAGCTGAAAATGTACACATAGGTGTTTTAAAATCATATATTATTTGAATCTGGAAAGCAAAATTGAACCGGTGGAGGAAAACCAAGGTGTACCAAGTTTTGATTTTGTGCGTTGTTGTATCAGGTGCTTAGGCTTTCCAGTGTCCCCTTACCTCTGTATTACGTCTAGTGCACTACTTAAGGCTCAAAACTGACCACTGCTCAAAAAATTTCTTTTCACCCAAATTAATTTTGTACATAACTGAATACTTTTTTAAATTTAAGAATGATAGGATAATAAATCATACAAACAAAATAGTTACCTGATGATTAGATAGATAAGTTAGTACATGACTCCCTAACCACAACGATGTTACTAAGAGAGGAAGGCATCGTTTAGTTTGGAGTTCAGGGAATGAGGGCATCTACGCACAAGGTGTGTTCCTACACAAGATCCCTGCGGATAGAAACAGAAGCTGGGAAAGAAGTTTACAAAACAATAAAAAAATTGAAGAAGAGAGTAGTAAGCGTTGAAAAGAGGACAGCAGAGAACCAAAAAACATAACAAAACAAAAAACTGTTCTATTTCATCAAAAGGAGGCCTACCTAACCTTCTGCTCAGGGCCTCACATATTCTCCCTAGGAGTGCTCATTCCCATACATTTAATAGTTGTATCCCCTGAGGGGGGTCTAATACTCCAAAGTGAACGTAATAAATGTAAAACACAGAATGTTTCTATGCGTCTGCATGAGCTCAAATGCGTTTATTTGAAGTGTACCAGATTTATTTCAAGAGGGAAATAGTGAAATCATTATACCAAAGAAATTAACATTAACAACAGCGGCTGTTCTAGGGTAGAATGCATCAAAATCAGCAGTGAACCTTACACCCTACGTAACAAATTCTAAATTTAAAACCTCGGTGCAGTGCCTCGTATTAGGACAGAAAAAAATGGTAACGAGTAGATGGGCTAGGGATGGATGAGGGTATTTAAAACTCTAAAAACAATGACCCAGAGGCAGGAACCTGGCCTCGCATTTAGCAAACGACCAAGCCATACATACATCTGTTGTTGGAGGTAAACAAGTGATACAAGTTAGATTCACATATCATTGGAGGTTGATTCGGTTGTGTAATTTAGGTGACTTTATCATCACAAGCAGAGTAGGTTAGGCAATTTTGATGACTCCACCATAAGAGGCAGACTAAGAAATGTAATTTATATCGTTCCATCGCTTTAGGCAGATTAAGCTACACAATTTCTATGACTCCAAAGTTAAAGGTAGACTAAGTTCCCAATTTAAATTTCTCCACCGTTAGAGGTCAGCTGGTAACACAATCAAAATTATAATAATATTTTAGGTTGAAATAACATTTTAGGTTGAAATAACATTTAAGGTTGAAATATCATAGGTAAGGTTGAAATAATAGGTAAGGTTGAAATATAATAGGTAAGGTTGAAATATAATAGGTAAGGTTGAAATATAATAGGTAAGGTTGAAATATAATAGGTAAGGTTGAAATATAATAGGTAAGGTTGAAATTTAATAGGTAAGGTTGAAATTTAATAGGTAAGGTTGAAATAATGGGTAAGGTTGAAACAATAGGTAAGGTTGAAATAACAAGTAAAGTTGAAATATATTATGTAAGGTTGAAATATAATAGGTAAGGTTGATATATAATAGGTAAGGTTGATATATAATAGGTAAGGTTGAAATGTAATAGGTAAGGTTGAAATGTAATAGGTAAGGTTGAAATATAATAGGTAAGGTAAGGTTGAAATATAACAGGTAAGGTTGAAATATAATAGGTAAGGTTGAAATAATAGGTAAGGTTGAAACAATAGGTAAGGTTGAAACAATAGGTAAGGTTGAAACAATAGGTAAGGTTGAAACAATAGGTAAGGTTGAAATGTAATAGGTAAGGTTGAAATGTAATAGGTAAGGTTGAAATGTAATAGGTAAGGTTGAAATATAACAGGTAAGGTTGAAATATAATAGGTAAGGTTGAAATAATCGGTAAGGTTGAAATAAAACAGGTAAGGTTGAAATATAATAGGTAAGGTTGAAATATAACAGGTAAGGTTGAAATATAACAGGTAAGGTTGAAATATAACAGGTAAGGTTGAAATATAACAGGTAAGGTTGAAATATAATAGGTAAGGTTGAAATATAATAGGCAAGGTTGAAATATAATAGGCAAGGTTGAAATAATAGGTAAGGTTGAAATAATAGGTGAGGTTGAAATAATAGGTGAGGTTGAAATAATAGGTGAGGTTGGAATAATAGGTGAGGTTGGAATAATAGGTAAGGTTGAAATAAAAGATGAGGTTGAAATACTAGGTGAGGTTGGAATAATAGGTAAGGTTGAAATAATAGGTAAGGTTGAAATAATAGGTAAGGTTGAAATAAAAGATGAGGTTGAAATACTAGGTGAGGTTGGAATAATAGGTAAGGTTGAAATAATAGGTAAGGTTGAAATAATAGGTAAGGTTGAAATAATAGGCAAGGTTGAAACAATAGGCAATATTGAAATCATATTTAAGATTGAAATAATATTTAAAATTGAAATAATATTCAAGGTTGAAATAACATTTTAGGTTTAAAAAATTGTAAGTAATATTTAAGTTTGAAATAATATTCAAGTTTGAAATAATATTCAAGTTTGAAATAATAAGAAAGAATTCAAGATGGAAATAAGACCTAAGGTTGAAATAAGATTCGAGGCTGCAGGACAGAGGAGCGAGACACACGAGAGAGACGCACCAGGCGCGCCCTGGCCCGGGAGCAGAGGAAGACGAGCTTCCTGACGTTGTCACCCAGCTCGGGCGTGAGGGGCTTCTCGAGGCAGGAGAGCAGCGAGTACAGCCACCTGCCCTGGTGCTCGCTGAAACCCGCCACCTCCAGCCACCCCACGTGCCACTCCATCAGGTTCTGCAGCGTCGCCTGTGCCATAACGAAAACTGCTTTAGTCTAATCTATTGAGCCCTAATGCATGTCATCTTGTAAGTTGGTTTTACAAATGCCGTATAAGTAATATCAGGACGCAATGACGGTTACCAGCTGGAAAAACTTAACATGGTTTGTATCGTGTTAATCTAGCAAGTAAGCTAAGGAAATTGCAAGCGCTTTGCAGACCATGTACATATGCAGAGTCCCAAAGGTTGATATTTGTTCATACTTTTTTAATTTTTTACGGAATGTTTTGCTTGAACGCAATACAGTCACTATGAGCCTGCTTACACTAAGCACATTCTTGGTCTCAGATCACTTAGAGAGACAGAGAACGTCACGTTAATCTAGTGTTTGGGGTAGACTCGGCTGTGCGTTTTGATTTAATTTGGTGTTGGAAATAGATTAGGTTACCTATTTAAAATTAAGATTAATTACAATGGGAAAACTTGTGCAATAATTTTTTTTACCAGTTTCCGTGCGTCATAATTTTGTATACTGAATAAAAAATTCTCGCCAAAAATCGGTCACAGCTTTTACCTGACATGATAAATATATTAACAATGTTGCAGCACAATGTACTTCTGAGGCGAAGGGGTTGGGATTTCTCCTTTTCCGCTAAAATCTCATCACCACAATGTGGGAATCCTGAGCTACACACAGAGGTGGTGTGCTGATGGCGTCTATCTTCATCAGCGCATCTTAAAACATTACCTGCGATGGGTTAAACTGAATTTCAATATACAATTCAAGTTTAAAGTCAATTGTAAGAAGCAATTTTGAAAATAAACAACATTCCCTGGATCCTGCCTTTATTTACCTTTCATTAACACATTTCCTGCGAAGTGACCCACCAGTGGTCACTTTGGTGATTTTCATAGTGCTGTTGACCCACCTGCAGTCACTAACGCATTTTTTATTAATACTTAATGAAAGCTAAATGAAGGCCCGATCCAGTTAATGTTTGCTATTTTCAAAGTTGATTACCACAATTGACTTTGAATTGAATATTGAACTTCAGTTTAACCCATCGTAGTTAACGTGTTAAGTATTTATAAAAATTGAGTCAGTGACTGCAGGTCGGTCAGCAGCATTACGAAAATCCCCTCAGTGACTACCGGTGGGTGTCTTTGCAGGAAACGTGTTAAGCAACCAGCAGTAACTAGTTCTAGCTACCTACTACAATATCAGCAACACTTGTAACAGGAGTCTGTCTCCAACACATTGATAGCTTAATCATTTTCATGTATCAAAATACAACAGGCAGAAGGAGCAGACAGAAGAAAGGCTTCTTCATCCCTTGGGGTGGACGAAAGATCAAATTTCTTCATCCCACGCTTTTAGCTGAATTAGCTCAAATCCGATTTGGAAAGATGCATCACATTTGTTCCTGAAAACCTCACAATGCACACCTTATTGTGCTGTGATATTGTCTGATTCTTGGATGCGGCGAGAAAACTCTGAAATACCAGTAATACCAGCTTTGGTGTTGATGCTTATTCAATACAGCAAATGCATTTAATAGTAATGCATTAAATTGGTTTACTTAACTATAGATAAGTGCAACTATATAGATCAACATGTGATGTAACTACGTAGGTACACGTCAGAGTCAACATGCTAAATTGTTTCGTATTATTAAGAGACAGACTCACCTGTCTGACGTTCAGAAGGATGGACAGAAGAGGGTCATGCCCGTCTACAGGCTCGGGTACTGTCACTTTGCTGTCAGTTGCTTCTGGAGACCCTGCGTTTGCAGCAGCTTCTGTCTTCTGGTATACAAGAGTGTGCATGTTACAGATAGAGTATTTTCCACTGTTCACTTTCATATAATGGACCACAATGAGAATGACCAAACCAAGTCAGTAGTAGTAACTTCACATCAAATTTTGAAGCAAGGGCTGAAGAAGTGAAGTAGAGCTGCAGCGTATACAGGATACTGAAGTTTAGTTCCATAGTTAAGGCTGGATAAAATAATGTAGCACAACTGGAGAAGCGACAATAGTTGTTCATTGAAACCAAACATACCCTAAAAATGAACAATTTACAGAGTGACCCGTAATGTGACTAGTACCCACGTGTTTCAAATGCCGTGGGCCACACCATGTTTTTTCGGTCGTCAAAACGAACCACGGACGCTCGTCGTGCTAAACGGCCATTAGACACGTCAGGCCACATTGTGACTGTGTGCGGCTCTGACTCAGCTCTGTGATGAGCGTCTGATGTTCATCGAACATAAATAAACCAAAGTCAACATGCATGAGTTATACTAAGAAAGTAAAAAATCATCAGTTTTTCCATTTAATACGTAATCATTTATGTAAAATGTTCCAACATTGTTGGAAACTAATGTTTTGTTTGTTTGATGACAGGCTACTTGCTTTTTTACTGAACTACAAGACCTAGTGCTAAATTTCATTACTTTACATTAGGATATCATCATGAAAGCAGTTCACAACCATATCATAAATATATCTCAAGCTAAACATGCCCCCAATCATCAGATAAAGTCAACATAACCGCTGGAAAACTTGTGAACACTCTCCGCCATCTTTGTTCTTTGCAGCTCATTTGGTGACTGAAAATCTCCGACGACCTTGCACGAGATGACGAGCCTGCGTTCATCAAATGTTGAGCAAACGTGCCTTCCAGAGTTCATTTGACGAACAGAGTTCATTTGACGAACAGAGTTCATTTGACGAACAGAGTTCATTTGACGAACAGAGTTCATTTGACGAACAGAGTTCATTTGACGAACAGAGTTCATTTGACGAACAGAGTTCATTTGACCAACAGAGTTCATTTGACGAACAGAGTTCATTTGACCAACAGAGTTCATTTGACCAACAGAGTTCATTTGACCAACAGAGTTCATTTGACCAACAGAGTTCATTTGACCAACAGAGTTCATTTGACCAACAGAGTTCATTTGACAAACAGAGTTCATTTGACGAACGAACATAAGGCTAGTGTGGCCCTGGCATAAGTGTTAGCACCTCACCCAAAATCTTTCGTATGGGTAATCCTGTTTTTGTAATAAATCTAAAAATGGAAGGCACAAATTAGTAAGCACAACTCACGTTTTTGCTGCTCTTTGCTTGCTGTAACTTCAACAAGATGGAGCGCTGGAACGCGTTGCCAAAACAGAACTGGCACCAATGGTCCGGATTCTCATCAATGGGCTGAAAAATAAGGTTTACTTTTGAGTACACCATGCAAATAAAAATTCAGTTGTTCATTAGTAAAATAATTAGATATTAGAGACCTAGGATAATAGACATTCCCTCCAGTGATCGATAGAAGTTTTTACGTACTTAAAAAACATATCACTTTAGCTTTAATTTTGGAAATGGCAATTTTGAATAGCCCAACCCGCACACAATACTCACGCACCATTTCAATGTTGGACACTCTGTTTTGATGCAGTATCTACTAGTGATGTACCGATACTATTTTTTTGGCCGATACCGATACCCATTTTTTGGCCGATACCGATACTCCGATACTTGGAAATACCGATACTTTGGCCGATACTACTACCGATACCGATACTTTTACAATTATAATAAAATTAAACCATTATAAGCCCTGCATGGGTGTTATAATAAAATTATTTACTAATTAATCTAATAATATAACAATATTGACAATAAAGTTTTCGATTAGGAATGATAAAACTGCTCTTGCTATGTTAACTATATCG
>JACJUY010000192.1:226626-256679 GCA_014220935.1 Platorchestia sp. MABIK | reverse complement strand
TTTTCTTCCTGAAGGACCCCTCAGGGGGAGACAATTATTGTATCCATGGGAATTAGTGCTCCCAGTGGGAAAGTGTGAGAGCTCTAGCTGAGAGTTAGGTAGGCCTTCTTTTTGTTTAATTAAGGATCACCTTTTTTCAGTTCACTGGCGTTCTGTTTTTCATCACCTACTCTCTTCTTCAACTTATATCTCGTTTCATGATATTCTTTCTCAACTTACTGTTTCTATGCCCCTTCTGCATAGATAATTATTATTTTTCGGTTTTCCCTTCTGCATAGATACAGCATTCCCTTATCTCCATTCTAAATGGTGCCTTCCTCTCTTTGATAAGCTATTTTTTTTTTAGTGGTTAGGGAGGCTTAAACTTACATCTAATCTAATCATCTTTGTGAAGGAGTGTATCAACTGGCTTTGATTGAAATAAGTTTGTCAAGTCAAATTATTTGTATTTTATAGCGATTTATAATTCTTTTAATGTAAAACATCTTGTGAACTAATTCTTTCACATTTTATGAATAAATATCCAGCAAAGTTTTTTGAATAATTAGTCATACTTTCCACTAAATAACCATCATATTTCATTGAATTTTAACTTTAGTGGATACAGTTGCTACTGGGATCTATAGCATAGTTGGCATAATTGTTCTTTTTCTGCACTTGATACTCAAAAATCAGAGTATACATGAACATAAGCACAGCAAGAAAATTCTTCTCATTTACCTTTTAGAGACTCCTGCTGCAATATCAGATGAATAAGTCATGAATTGAACTTATTACATTTTGATTCATAATGAATATTTAATTCAAAGTTATTAATTTGGCTGGCAAAATCTTCATTATCATTAACTTGATTTAAACATCCTTTTCTATTTCAAAGAGAAAAATTCTCACACTTCACACTTCAATGCAAACTAAAATATCATGCAAATTTAATGGCAATTTAAGGAAAAACTGGATTTACATATTAACTATTTCACAGCACATTTCTTGGATTACAATTTCAAATGTATCAAATTGCATTACATCATTACATCCTCAATTTAACATCATTACATTACAATGGATGCACACTGTCAAGTTGTTGCGGCAAGATAGAAATATTGCAATGAGGTTAAAATAATTTCTCCGCACTCTGCAGTGCATTTGCATCCAGCAAGAGGTTTTTTGAGCCTGAGCTTGCCTGGAATGCAATTATCTTCTATTAGAAAGACTGGAGTTTATTTTATCTGTCGGTATGCAGGGAACAATGACGATTTACTGCAACTATAAATGTTATTTTACCTTTTCAAAACGACCCTGGAATAAATTATCTTCTAGTAAAGCTGAAAGTTTTCTGTTTCTAGTGAAGTTGATGGAAGCCCAAACAATGAAAGAATTACGCCATGAAATTATCTGTTGATACAATGTGTAATCATTTGAACAAGAGTTCAGTTCCTTTGAAGTTCCTTTTGACAACAATAAGTGAGTCACGGTGATTCAGTTCCCTTCAAAATGTTGTCGATGAGAATGGTGATGCTCACTCTTATCGAAGTTAATTCTTCTACGTTAGATAAGAAAATATATGAAATTAGATTTTGTGATTTTTTTTCCCTAATAAAACTTGTTAACAACCTATTTATTATCATTATTGATCAAAATTAGGGGCCTATTAGGGTTTTAAGGTACCATAGAAAAAGTTCACTAGAATTTGTTAGACTGCTACTCATAGTTCCAAAGTGCCATAGTGTCTGGTCATAATAAAGTTCCCTGATGTTCTACCAAGCTTCAAAGTTTCATTTGCACAGAAATGACCTAATGCCTATTTGTTTAACTTCAAATTTGACTGCATAAGAAAGGTGTGTACTGGGTGGGAGTGGTGATTTTATTTTAGCATTACTACTCATTGGCATTGCTTTTATATAAGTGGCATGAATTTCATTTCTTTTCTGGTGACATAAATTGCACTTCACCTTTTGCATTGTCCATTGAATAATTTTGTCTCGATTGATAAGTCTGCACTATTCCTGAAGTATTGGCCATGTCTAGCCTCTGCTGTGTTATTGTTGTAACCTGAGTTCTGATAGCTTTATCTAGGTGTTTGTTTCATTTGATGGCTGACTTTGCTTTTATTTGTGCAGTTGGCAGGCTTGTATGAGTGCAAGCCTCCCATCTCCAAGGCCAAGATGACTGCCATCACTAAAAGGGCTATTCGTGCCATCAAGTTCTACAAGCACGTTGTTCAGAGCGTTGAAAAATTCATCCAAAAGGTAAAAGTTTTCAAGTAGATCAGGGACATGGTTTGTTTGAATGGAAGAAAAAGCTGTCATCACAATCCTAATATTATGATTGTTAAACTGCGGCCATCATTATCGTGATCATATATTTTTTATTTCACTGCTGCCACTCCATCGTTATGGTCGTCGGTGTGTTATCCTACCGAGTTGCTATATTTCTACGGCTGGTTGCGATGGTTGGGTGAAGTCCATAGGAACAAGCATATGTTGCGCTTATTGACGAGAATATATTTTGTGACCTCGGATCTTTTCAAGAAGATGATGGTCGTTGGCCAAACGAACCCTTTTTCGTAGCGTTCATTTAAACACGGCGTAGAGTAGTTTTAGTGAGAACTATAACACTAATTACTCTACATGCAATTTAACATATATTTGTCCTCTTTCAAAAACTTACCATTCCTTCTTGTGCAATCTCCCCATTGTTCCTGCCGCTACTTACATGCTCTTTGAAATTGGTTTTCTGTCATGACTTGAAGCTGTGTCAGCAGATAATCTGAAATTTCTTTTACTCTTTGCGAATGATATTTTTTGAACAATTTTTTGGGCGTGAAAACGAGAAAAATGTACTAGGCACAAATCTGACGAGGAGGGTGGAAAAGAGCAGTTGTTGTTAGTCAACAACTCTAACGGGAGACGTCCAACCAAAATCAAGGAAACTTTTGTAATGTTTGTTGTAGTGGATCTAGATCTATGAAAATTGGTGTACAAATGTATTTTTAGATGTAAATAAGGGTCGATTCTATAACTTTTCCTACTTTCGACATAATTTTGAAAACAATGGGGGAAAGGGGAGGGGAACGTGCATACTTTTCAAGAAATTTCTTCTCAAAAAGTACTTATCGTAGAGCAATGATTTAGGTGTCACTGGATGCGCAAAATGTTGCTGCAGGAGGAGTAGAAGGAGTATTTTGATATTCAGGAATATTTCTGAGTTACATGGTAAAAATTTATGTAAAAAATTACAGATTGGAAGATATTAGTTGATTTTACAAAATAACTGTAACGTTCTTCCCAAAGGATCTAGATCTATAGTGTTCCTCTGCATTTAGGGTCTCCTTAGGTGCTACATTTTCACATGTAGAGTTTTAAACTATAAATGTAGTACTGCTTGTTGACAGGCTGACCTAACACGAATTCATGATGAATGACTCCACGGCTGTTGAAGATCATCTCCGTCTCGGTGGCTTCCAGGGTGGTTACTGCATGTGATGACTTTGATGACTTGAATTTGAAATTGATCAAAGCTGGTCCAATGCAGCAAGCATCATCTCAATGCTGAAGAATGCTGCCTAGTTTTTAGTTATTGTAGAAACTCACTTGATCACCACATTGATTTATGTGCAATTTCTGAAATTTTTTTACCCTCATATCATTTTCTTCTGAGATAAAATAGAATGAGCTTTTCTCTGCTGCAGTATAGTAAGTGATTATCTTGAGTATTCTGGCTCTACTACACAAAAAATGAGCTACAAGCTCATTTTAAGCCATGGTGTAGACTAACCAGTTTACATTATTACTTAACTTATCTGTCTGAATCAAATTTATGTAGAAAATGTCACGGCAATATTTGTGATGGTTGAAACCCTTCAGATGAATGCAGCCACTGAAAGGGATTGTTTTTCATTGTTCGTTGGAACTAAGCAGTCTTAGAACAAATGTGTGATACCTGAGCTATGTTCAGGTAGGTATACCGCTTGTCTATTCATGTTGGTGGACCTTGAAGGGGACTATGGCTTCTTGGTGATAACTCTAGTTGCTCACCGTAAAATGGGCAGCACTTGTTCGAGGATTCTATTGTGAGTTTGTTTGCATTTAAGAAACCTGATCTTTCATTCTTTATCTTTGTCTTTCTTTTGGTGCAGCTGATGAGTCCTGTAGGAATGTCTATTTATTTCTAACCTCTACATCACTCTTTTGTCCCCTTGCCTGTACCTTCTTTTGCCAGTGTAGCAAGCTGTGGCTACTGAGACACCTAAACTTTGCTCTTCTGCAGTACCACTGACACCTAAACTTAACTTAGTCTGTGGGATAGTTGCTTCACTATTCCTTTGCAGAGGAGCATGTGTATTGTATAATTTGTTTTGGCTGTGTGTTGAAATTTACCTGATTAATAACCTGGCTTACATATTCAATTGTGTAGATGTGTTATATTGTTAATATTGCGTGATTCACAGTTAGATATCCAATGTGTTTATAAGGTGGCATTTTCTTGTGTGTGGTTTCCGTAAGTTAGCTGCAGTGTTTTGTTATTTATAATGAAGTAGAAAATTTTAAACATGTATTTTCACTTACAGTGCAAGACGGAGTACAAAATCCCTGGTCTGTACGTGATTGACAGCATCGTACGTCAGTCTCGTCATCAGTTTGGGGCAGACAAGGATGTCTTTGCTCCCCGCTTTGCTAAGAACATCCTGGTCACATTTTTCTACCTCTTCAAATGCCCAGTTGAGGGAAAGGTCAGTGTTGAGCTACATTCTCACCAGTCACAAGCTTCCTTTCAAGGCAAATTTAGAACTCAAAAAAATGTATAATTCATTGGGTTGTGTTGGCTGAGGTAAACATCTTTTATAACTACGCTCATAATGATGCTACTCAGTCTAAAATGTGGCTTTTGCATTTGTTGTGAATCACAGAATTGGAAGCTGTTTTTTTAACTTTGGTTGCTAAACAGTGTTCAATTTTATTTAAGTAGAATTATTTAAAGTAATTATTAGTAGATGCTTATTAAAGACGATTTTCATTCCTATCCATTCATTTAAGGGGATTGATTAGAAGAAAATAAAACGTTACTATCTTAGACTGACTCATGTTGTAGGTTTAGTTCTTGGGACTCGTATTTGACTACATCTGTGTTGCAGCAACAGGGAATTTTTTCTGTTGTCTCTCACTATAACTGATATTTTGAAGTATTTAATAGAAGCTCATCAATGTTTCTGACAGGTGATTCGGTAAAAGCAATGTGTTCATTTCTTTCCTCAGAGCAAAGTGATACGAGTACTCAATTTATGGCAAAAGAACCACATATTTGCCGAGGATGTGATCCAGCCTCTGTTTGACCTGGCGGACCCGAACCACCCCATACAAGACGAGATAGCTCTCATGATCAACCAGAAGCCGAGCCGGCCGAGGGTTGCTCCCCAGCAGGAGCAGGAGCAGGACCAGGAGCGGCAGCAGCAGCAGCACGTGACAGGGCCCCAGTCGCCTCCCAGTCAGCCTGCCCCTGCACCCCCGCCTGTGTGTTCTCATCACTGCTCTAGCCTCTGCTCTCTTGCTCATGCCAACTTCTGCTCTATTTTAGAGGAATTTAAATCCAAGGAAACTTTCAAGGAAATTAATCATATGTAATGGGAAATCGTTTTGGAGTCCAGCTCCATGGTCGATTCATAAAATACAAATCAATTCCCTATTTTAACTTTTTGATACTGCTTTGTCATTCATTAGACGATTAATACTAGAGCTCATATTTGAGGAAGCTTGATACCAGCCGTTTCTCAACTGTGTTACTTGTGCTAAATTCTGAACAACTTGCATATTTATCTCTATCAGTTTTTGGGCTTTTAATGTTTGACGTTTGGTGAATTTATTCCTGAGAGTGTTTGAAATGGTTTTTTGTAATTTTTAATCTAAACGTCCTCTTAGGGAGATACAACTATTGTATCTATAGGAGTTGGTGCTCCTAGGCGGAAAATCTGTGAGGGTCCGAGCTGAGAGTTAGGTAGGCCTTCTTTTTGTTGAAATGAAGTTTTTTTTTTGTTATGTTAACGACTCCCTTTTTTTTGGTCCACTGCTGTCCTATTTTTCAGCACCTATACTTTCTTCTTCAACTTTTTTCTCATTTCATGGACTTCTTTCTCAACTTACTGTTTCTATGCCCCTTCTGGATAGATTCCGCGTTCCCTTATCTTCATACTACATGGTGCCTTCCTTTCTTCAATAGGCTCTTTTTTAGCGGTTAGGGAGGCTTAAACTAACATAATATTTCTAATCTCTACGTGCAGGCAGCACCTGAACACTCAAACATGAGCAGCAGCAGCAACAACCTGCCTGCGTCGTCTGCTGCTGCTGTAGCAGCTGTGAACAGCGCTGCTGTGGCTGCTGTTACTTCGCTGGATCCTGCTCTCATTGCTCAAATCCAGCAAATTCTAATGAAGCAACAGCAACCCAGCCAACCACAGCCGCAGCAGCAACCCCCGCCACCTCCTCAAAAACAGGTATGTACTACAAAATGGCTGGCCTCTGTGTAAAACTTCAGGCCTGACTTGCTTATCCATTTTCTTTTTTGTTCGTTGCAGAGGTACGTGTGTGCTTTTGACACTCTGCTTTGCTTCTATAATATGAATTATCAATGGCCACTTGTGACATTACAGAACAAGGTGTGTTCAGGTCAGCTGCGTTTGCAGAATTTGGCTCAATTCCCATGATGGAATGCATATGAAATGCAGCAAGACACATACATAACATACTCTTCACGGATACAAATATGGAAAAAAGCAGATTAAGTGTACTCACTGCCCTAGCATTGACTCATTTATTGCTTAAAATCCTGGAATCAAGTTTCACAGGCCCTTATCTTGGAGGTATCTTCTGCGATTGTTACCAATTAATTTATAGGGTGGGTACGTCACGTGGATAACTTTTAATAGCTTGTATTCGGAAACAAACATACAATTGATGACCACAATGCTTGGTAAACGTAGAACTACTTAGACCATCATTTCAATTATGTGTGTCAACTACTGAATTTGGGTGGTCAACAAGCCCCTATTTTTGAGTAAGAAAAGATGGGTCTATCTCGCGAGCCCTACTTCCCCATTTAATTGAACCAATCTTAGTTCTCGAAGTATAATTTATGGAAATGTGTTTAATATCACCTTTGAACTCTGTAAGATAACTCAATACAAGCACGCTAACAGCCTACATGAAATGCACCAATAATTTTTTCACCAAGTAATACGCATGAAATTTATACAAAAATGATCTAATGCTTTCATCAATTTTGCAGTATCAATCTCACAATTTGCTTGTACCCAAATCACTCTCGTTTTAGTTCTGTATCCAACATCCATTTGTGTGCGTTTAGGCAAATCATCTCAATTCTTGCAAGCAAAGTTGCTGGGGGGGGGGTCGTGGCTCTCGATTTCTGTTCACGATGTTTCATGACGTCACTTGTTGATTAATTCTTTCCTTTGCATCATTTAATTAAGCCTTCCGCCTGCTTGTAGGAATTGCTGCGTCTGATTCCTATTTTGCTTTCTATGCTACATTCGGTTGGAATATATTTCAATGTCTTTCCTGAATTATTTTATAGAAGATTTGGAGTAGCCCACCTTCTGCAAATGACATTTGCACATCATTGCAATGACTATTTCCCCACAAAATTGAGTTTTTCTTCAATTTGTTGAGCCCCTGTTTTTAATTTGAACTCAGACGTTCATGCTTTATAGAAGAAACCAATTGCTTCAATTAATTTTAAAGAAAATCTGTAGACACGTTTTTTTGGCGTTCAGCAACACTGCTTTTCCCCTACTACTACCACCATGTTCTTTCGAGCATTTTTGATCTTGTGATCTATAGAACAAGAAAGTTTTCAATTTTAAATAATGCTAATTGAGGTGCAACCTACTCATGGGTCACACTTGAGTATGTAGCAACGAGCGACCTACATATGGGTCGCATCGCGAGAAACGTGTTCCCTTCATTATTATGTAGCAATGTTCTGAAATTCACTCTTATTGTTTGTCTTTCACTAGTAATTCTAAAATGTTACAAAACATTTCTCAACTTGCTGCGACATTTCAGTACATTACATTTTTTCAGCACTGATGGTTCTACTTGAGTGGCCCGAATGCCATAAACACTACTATAGAAGCACATGTCGGTTTGTATTTTTACAAATTTTGACTGAAAAAATAAAAATGCTTTATAATGTAATATAATATAAAACAGAATATGTAAAAAATAATTTGTTATAGTATAATATGGAATGTATTTTTATAATATTAAAATATAATACTTTCATCCAAATATTTCACTCATGTTAACTTTCATTTTGTGCTTTTTAATAAATATAGAATTGGTTCCATCTTCAACTACAAAGATAAACTTCCGAAAGGTATCTCTCTTCTGTAATTTATCAACACAGTTGCGCACAGTGTGCGTCAGAGTATGTGGGTTCTACCACTAGAGCCTTGCATATTCGCGTTGCAGAGCATGCCGGCAGAAGCTATCGTACTAACCTTCCTCTTGCTGCTCCTTCTCACTCAGCCATACGTATCCATGCTGAAAAATGTAATCTCCCAATAAAATTAGAGGACTTTAACATTTTAGCCGCTGCTTCAAACCCCGTTGATCTACGCATTATAGAATCTCTTCATATTTTACAACGGAAACCTTTTTTAAATGACTCCCAATCCGATTTTCCATTGCAAATAGTTTAGGGTTTTGATTTAGTTTTATTTTGTTTTTTCATTACTTATACGTTCATTTTTCGATATTTTCAATATGTATACATTTCATTTTTTTCCAGAGCGCTTTTGTTGAGAATGACTCAACGAGTCGAAACGTTCAATTTTAACAGTATAAAATGCTTTTAGTATAAAATGTTGAGTTTCAAAGCCTTATTCCTTGCTATTATTTTTTTAGTCACTACTATAGACCTTAAGTAAAGGCAAAATTGTCATTTTTCACCCTTAGTCGTGAACTTTTTCTTTGATGAATCTTCATCTCCACCAAAGGTTACATAATTTGAATTAGCCCCCTATTTGAGTTGCACCACGTGGCGGTACGCCTTTTTCTTCTGTTCTTCTGGATTGAATTCGGCCACTAATTCGTTTTTAAACTCAAGTTTCAACAGTTTCAACAGTTTCAACTAGTATAACCCAAGCTATGTCATGCATTTATTGTAATTTTTGAGCATGGAATAAAATGGGCTCATTTCACGCAGGATATACCTGGGATTGGAGTGCCTGCAGAGCTGCCTAGTGGTCACCCTCAGGCGCAGCCCATGAAGCCCCTGCCAGCGTCGGGAGCAGGCAACATGCCGCCGCCGCTCGGCCCGCTCAGCGACGAGCACGCCCCCTCCTCTGCTCTCGTGCCTGGCATCAACCAAACGGGTGTGTCTCGAGTGTCCTCTGGTTCTTATGTGATGCAGTCTCAAGTTTCCCTTAGTGCCTATGTGATGCGGTCTCAAGTGTCCCTTGGTGCCTATGTCATGTGGTCTCGAGTTTCCCTTGGTGCCTATGTGATGTGGTCTTGAGTTTCCCTTGGTGCCTATGTGATGTGGTCTCGAGTTTCCCTTGGTGCCTATGTGATGTGGTCTCGAGTTTCCCTTGGTGCCTATGTGATGTGGTCTCGAGTTTCCCTTGGTGCCTATGTGATGCGGTCTCGAGTTTCCCTTGGTGCCTATGTGATGCGGTCTCGAGTTTCCCTTGGTGCCTATGTGATGCGGTCTCGAGTTTCCCTTGGTGCCTATGTGATGCGGTCTCAAGTTTCCCTTGGTGCCTATGTGATGCGGTCTCAAGTTTCTCTTGGTGCCTATGTGATGCGGTCTTAAGTTTCCCTTGGTGCCTTTGTGATGCGGTCTCAAGTTTCCCTTGGTGCATATGTGATGCAGGCTTGAATTTCTTTTGGGGCTTTTGTGGTGTGTGCGTTGTACGGTATTTACTATTTACATTCACCCAAACCTCGGTTAGATGGACAAAAAGGGGAAACCCCTGTCCGATAGTCCCAATTGTCGAAAGCATCCAACAAATACGGTGCACTACAAGTGGCTAATATCAACAATAACATTACAAAAGAGAAAGAACTGTACTTTTAGTCAAGCACACCGTCGAATCTGACACTGAGAAATACCTACACACTGTAAATAAACAAAATAATAAAATCCATACCTGTTATGGAAATGCCACAACCAACCATCACTTACATGACCTAAATGATTACTCAACTGGGGCAAAAGGCGCAAAAATTAGAAGCAATGCGATCCAGGTGCTGAAACAGTGTTGTCAACAAGGCGACTGCCCGCCACCTAGTGGTCAGTTATTGAACTAACGAACTTTGTGTGCATAGTGCACGCGACTTTCAAATAAAATCGGTAGCTCAAGAATTAGACCGTAGATTCCAAAACCCGTTAAAACGAGGTCCGTAAAACCGAGGTATGAGTGTACAGGAGGTTTTCATTATTTACATCTTGGCTTAGAAACGAGTTCTGTTCTTACGGACGTTCGTAAACAGATTTGGTACGTAAGTCTGAACTAGGTCTATACATCACAGATATAGGCCCTTATGTACATAAATTATACTAACTAATGATAATGATACGTACACAAACCTGTTTGTGCGCTGCGTTACCTCATATTAAACCGCGCTAGAAAAAAAACTAGTACTCCATGCGGTTTGTAGCTACGAACTGATCGCTGTAAAGCGAAACATGAATTAGTGGGGTTTATGGGCGCTCGTTCGGATCGGCGAGTAAATTGAAATGCTGTAAACCGGGGACCATCTGTTGTGTACATCACAATACATGTACTATGTATATAGAGCACTATGATGCATCTCTGGTGTACATGTGACTGAACCAGGACGCAGTGTGGTAGGTAGGTAGCCATGTGAGAACACCAGGTACCTATGCAGTGTACTAGCAGCATGTAGCGAACACAGCAGCAGTGTCCGGGTCGCGCAGTGGCAATGTCACTGCGCCTAGCATCTGCTGTTCTCCTCTGTGCAGTAGCCTTTCTTGAGAATTTCTGCCTATTGCAGAAGTGCTCTTTTTCCTACATTTTGTACTCAAATTTTACTTGACGTTGGTATATGTACTTTCTCAGTTCAGCCCCTCAGGGGGATACAATTATTGTATCTATGGGAATTAGCGCTCTCAGGGGGGCAATGTGAGGGCCCGAGCTACAGGTTAGGTAGGCTTTCTTTTTGTTAAAATAACATAGGTTTTTGTTTTGTTACGGACCAACTTTTTTTCGGTTCACTGCTGTCCCGTTTTCTCAACTCCTACTACTTTCTTCTTCAACTTTGATCTTGTTTCATGAACTTCTTTCTTATCTTACTGTTTCTATGCCCTTTCTGCATGGATTCCGCGTTCCCTTAACTCCATACTAAATGGTGCCTTCTTCCTTCCTCTCTTTGGATCACCTTTGTTGCGGATAGGGAGGCTTAAACTAACTAATAATCTAATCTTTCTCAGTTCAGCTGTTAAATTTTTGTATTGTTTCGATGTTATTGCAGGAGACTATGACGGGCGCACCCTGCCACCATTCCTGTCCGTGGATATTTCCCAGCCTCCCCCAGGGTACATGCCACCTGCTCCTCTCTTTGGTCTGCCTCCTCCCATGGGGGTGCCCCCGCCGCAGCTGGAGCCAGGTCAGACATCTGCTTTGGGCTCAATTCTCTAATGAGATTGGTTAGGTTGCAAAATTTTTAGGATTTCTATGAAGTGATGGCTGAACACTTTCAAAGCTGAAGTTAAGGGTATGCCTGTGTGGCAACCAGATCAAAATTAGCTTTGTTTTTGAATTTTGTAGCATATCTATGTTAGCTTTCTGAGGGAATTTTATGGAGGATTTTGATGAGCTTTCAATGTCTATTGCAACTTGAAGCTTTTTTTTTTGTACTTACTGTTAAATAAATGAATTGAACTTGTGTTGCAGGTTTCCAGAGCCAGCCTCCTCACGGCGCTCCCCAGCCAGCCGCGCCCCAGCACCCCGCTGAGGTGGCCGCAGCGACTCAGCAGCAGTTCGGCATGGTGTCCAGCCCTAGGGAAGAGGGAGAACATTCCGGGGACGACAGCACCGAGGAAGTGAAAGAGGGGTCTGTATTTGCTCTTTTGTATCGTGATCTTGTGTCCGTACTTTTCAGCTCTTCTCTACCTGTGAAGTGTAACTCCAGAATGATGCGTGCTCTAGCGTTTTGGATTTGGTTTACATTGTCTTATTGTACTGTTATTTTGACTCCCATTATTAGGTAGCTGCTCCTTTATCATCAGAATGGGAGAAAAGCTACCACTTTGCATTAAACTTCAAAAAGCGCATCAGGGCAAAAATTTGTCAGGTAATTAAACCCCGATTGATTTGTTGCATTGGATTATTCAAGAAACTAGTGTTTTCGGGCAATATTCTCAGTAAAATAAGCTTTCACGAAAGATTGTTTCTGCTGTTTCCAATGTGCGAATTTTAAATTTTGCCCTGCGCTATTACTCCCAGCAGGGGCAAAGTTTTGCTCAATGTTACTTCTGAAACCCGAGTGTGTGGTGAAAAACTCAAACAAAAAAACCTGATTATCGGAGTATTAGTAGCATAAACAGCGAAGCTGTTTGCGCTTGTGGAGTATGAAATCCATCATGAGGGTAATGGGTTTAGTATACCTGTATGTGACTCTCAGAGGACATAAGATAGGCAATAGATTTAGGTCAGTTCGGTTTGTCTGTCATATGAGTGTGTTATGGGAACTAGCGTCCCCTGGGGGAAATCATTGGGCTACTTCCGCTATAGATAGGCTTTTGAGACTTTTATCTTGCATGTCCACTTCAGTTTTTCAATTTCTGTGCAGATTTCGCTATCTCATTTTCAACCATTTTCTTTTCCTTCTTTACTCACTGTTTCTATGCTCAAGGAATCCTGTGTGTGAACTCGCCTTATGAATCGAACTCCGCTTCCTGCTGTCCAATCTAAATGGTTCTTCCTTTTGGCTCTCTTGAAATGGCCTTTGGTGTAGCTAAAGAGTCTAAATAATGCATATAATAAATAACTAAGTAATATAATCTTATCTTGAGGCTGGTGGCCGTCGTTTTGTTTTGGTTTACTGTAATACAGAGATTTGCCTTTCACTGTACCGCTCATTCAGCAGTTCTAGTAATAATGATCGTGTAAATTAGTTGTTCTCTGTAGTTTTTTCTTACTCTTGTGGCTAATGTGTTTTCACACTGGGGTGCTATTCTTGTTTAAATGCATTTGTTGTTCTTTATGGAGTCCATAGCAAATTATATGTTAACACCTAAGGGCAATTTTTTCTTCCCCGAAAGTCAAAATTTCTCAGCCTTGTAGTGAATGTGTTTAGGTAGCAGTGATGGTATGCCACCACGTGTGTTCAGAACGTTTTATCTCAATTTTTGAGCCAAACTGAGTCGGGACGTTTCAGTTTTGGCGATACTTATGTTTTCTTGGTGAAGTGTGCGAATGCTTCTTGTATTTGGAGTTGGTAGAGTTCGGAGCTTGTATATGTTATTCATGCTTTTTTGCGAGTTTATTTTTTTGCTACTTGTTCTTACTTATCTTATGTTAGATTATTACTTTTCCTCTAATCCTGGTCACATTTAATTAGTTTTTGGTGTGTTATCTGCTCAATTTGACATCTGCAGGTTGTAAAAACCCAAACCTCTAATCGTAAAGCGCTTAACATTTTATGTTGAAATGAATAGCGCTTTTCATTTTATGTTGAGCGCTTTTCATTTTATGTTGAGCGCTTTTCATTTTATGTTGAGCGCTTTTCATTTTATGTTGAGCGCTTTTCATTTTATGTTGAGCGCTTTTCATTTTATGTTGAGCGCTTTTCATCTGATGCGCCTTGAATGGCATGTGGAGTCCTGTGCTTGTTTTGTATACTTTATTGAGATGAACCTCATTTCGTGTGTTCTTTTTCCTTGCTGATTTTTGACTGGCCCACACTTTTTTGTACAGGAACGAGGAGTGGTCAACAGACCACCACCACCGTCATCACCACCACCACCGCTCGTCTCGCTCCCCGTCGTCACGCTCCAAGCACAGGCGCCGCAGGTCCCGGTCTCGCTCCCGCTCCAAGCGATCCCGGTCCGGGTCACGATCGCGTTCCAGGAAATCTCCGTCCCGGTCGTCTCGGCGCAAGAGGTGTGGCATCTTTCCGCCCTAGCTGGCGCAAATTGATGAGTTTCTCTGATATTTGTGTAAACTTTAGAGTCCTTGTTTGTATAAGATAAATTGGTGCTTGTGTCGAGTGTGAAAAGGAATTTTGTGTTATTGCATTTGCTTTCATTCTTCATGGATTGGTGATCATATGGTTTTTATGGTTGAATGAATAACTGACTTGCTCCTTTTATTATTCATAATATTACGTGTAGTTTAACAACAAACTGAATAATAGTTTATTAAGAAATGATGAATAACTTTTAGAATACTAGTACTTGAGTGAAGTAATACAAACAGTAAAACGTATGTAACTGGCTCATCAGCATTGGAAACTTTAATGTGAGTTTGTTGGTGCAGTGCTGTGCATAGGTTCCTCGCGCGAACTTCGTTACTGTAGGGAAACGAGTTCCTGGAATAAAGTTTTTAGTACCTTTGAATATGTTTAAAATTGCCTTGATGTGGTAATCATCCGTTCATGCAGTTGCTTGTTCACTTTCCATTAAAAAAGTTGACTCAATCTGTAAGGGTTGGTGCTTGAGAAAATACCTTTGACGTCATAAAATGTAACCAAATTATTTTTAATGTGTCAAATTTCATTGTTGAATAGTCGGTATACGAATACAGTGAAAATAAAAGCCTCAATTTAGTGCACTGGAAAAAAATTGAAAGATCTGCCACGAATATGTCAGAAAGCTGGTGGAAGTTGAAGAAAATATTCAGTCAAATGTAGTGGTCAAAATCAGACTCTTGTGAATAGTACAGATTTCTCAGAATTTTACCATTTATCTGAGTGAAATTTCTCGATGATTAAAGTACTTTGAAATGCTTCTTTTGAACACAGGCAATTTTGGGGCTATTAGAGACCATCAGGAGCGGAAGAGGTAAGCACCCGCGTTTAGGTCACAACGCAAAGTTTCTCTAACTATTGGGTTTTACTTTTTGAATGCGCGTTGTGTTTTGGGTGGAGCGCATTGTGAGTATTGCGAGTGGTGTCAGTATTAAAAAATACATTGCAGGTCGAGGTCTCGCGACCGTCGGGAGCGTGACAGAGAACGTGAGCGCTCGAGCACAGAGCGCGAGAAGTTGGACCCTGAGCGTGAGCGCGAGCGTGAGCTGGTGCGCGAGAGGGAGCGTGAGCGCAAGAAGCGCGGGCTGCCTCCCATCAAAGCGAACCACCTGGCGGTCTGCTCCACTACGCTCTGGGTCGGCCATCTCTCCAAGGTACGCTTGCGTGTCTCCAATGAAACATTCGTCATTTGCTTTCATTTTGGAGGAATTTTACTTGATGGTTCACCACAACTGACGTGTCGTTTTGTGTAGTTCATTTTACGCGAATAAATCCTGAGCTTTCAGCTTTATTTCAGGAAGTGTTTTCTATGTTGCTTTTTGTGGGTTTCATCGTGAGGGAACATGATGTAATTGAGAGAATAACTGTTTAACCTAACAACTCATCATCTTCATGTATTCTCTCACGCTTGTTCTTAAGTAAAAAGGAGAGAACTAAAAATACCGTATAAAACATTTACTCGAATTAAAAATTGCAAGTAAAACAATAAAATTGAACGTTTCGAGCATTCGCTCATCTTCAGCAAAAAACAAATTTACCTGAAAAAACATGAAATGAATTAGAAAGTTAATAAATTGAAAAAACAAACGAAACAAAAACTATACTTAAAAAAAAAATAACTACCTGTTAACTATTGACAACGGAAATGAACTAAGTTGGTTATTTAAAATCGGCTTATCTCTTAAACAACCAACTTAGTTCATTTCCGTTGTCAATAGTTAACAGGTAGTTTTTATTTTTTTTTTTAAAGTATAGTTTTTGTTTCGTTTGTTTTTTCAATTTATTAACTTTCTAATTCATTTCATGTTTTTTCAGGTAAATTAGTTTTTTGCTGAAGATGAGCGAATGCTCGAAACGTTCAATTTTATTGTTTTACTTGCAATTTTTAATTCGAGTAAATGTTTTATACGGTATTTTTAGTTCTCTCCTTTTTACTTAAAATCAGGAAGCCTCCCGATAACTTTATTGCACTTGTTCTTAAATTCTTTACTTCTCCATAAGTTTCTTTGAATGCTTCGAATTGTTTCTGTTTTCTAGGAAATTTAGAGTAGTGAAATACGTTAGTTTATCAAGTTTGCGTGTTGATACCGTCCGCTCTGAAACTAGGCGTGGTGACTCGATGTTTGGAAGACTTGCTGTATAAAATGTTCGTTTCGATTTAGCTCAGATTATCATCTGTGGTTTTAGTCATTTAGTAGTGTACCCGCGGCGTCAAAAATGACGACGTTATTTTAAATTTAGAGCTATAATTCAGTCGTGAAAACTTTTTCAGCGAACAGAGGCTATTTTGTTCGGTCACTTATTAGCTGCTTTTATTACTATATTCTACCTATATACGTACAGAAGTCGACTGCTTCCTGTAACTCTTTGACTGCAAAATGAAATCACAGTATAAACAATTCCTAAACAACATATATATATATATTTTAATGGAAAGAGCGACAATTTTGCATAGATAGTGTTCACACCATGAATACTTCTAATGCCTGTAGTTATACTGTGAACTTAGCATGCACTCTACTCACACGCTGCCATTGCGACGAGCTGCTTCTGTACTGAAGTGTGGAGCTTGAACGCATTCTCTGAAAGCGCAATTCGATTTAGTGTTTAAATTCTAATTTATTTCATTCCATTCTTTTTACCGCTAACTTTGAAGTGAATTGAAAATAAAATTGGGATGAATGTCGAAAAATTAGATTATTAGCAAATTTAAACCGCCTTTACTGTAAATGTGGGGTGTGCCTGGTGTTCCCAATAGAAGAAGGAGGAAAGTACAATTTTGTATGGAATTGAGGGAACGGGGAATGTATGCACAAGGTGTGTTCCCACGCTTGTGACTTTTAAAACATTAGTGAAATAAGTTCATGAAACATGAAAATTGGTTAAGAAAATAATAAGTGATGGATAAAAAGCAGTGAACCTAGAAAAGATGAGATCCTAAGTTGAACAAAAACCTATTCCATTTCAACAAATGGAATGCCTATCTAAAGCTTTAGCTCGGGCCCTTATACATTCTTCATGGGAGCTCCAATTCTCATGAGAACAACAATTGTATCTTCTCGAGGGGAATAGTTACCAGCTATTCCGAGTCGAGGTAACTGGTTCAGTACGTGGTCAGTACTGACATGATTTTTTCACAGTTACAGTTGTTACACTTGCTTCGAATTTGGACTAGGAGTACTTTCTTTGCAACTGCAATGAAATCCTCTCTTTAATATTAATACTAAAGTTATGTGATGACGCTAATAAATGCGCATCAATATTTCATTTATCGATCCCAAATTGTGAGCTTGATTGGAGAGGTTTGACTCACAGTATCTGCAAATAATGAACATTTCATTTCGTGTTCTTGAAAGAATTTTTTTCCTCTGCTTTCGTGGGCGTCGCTTGATGGCAACTCGCGCCCACTTTCATTATACAGCAGCTCTAGTGTTGTAAGTTCACAAGACACTTCAATTACAACAGCTGTATCTTCGAAAGTTTACGTGACGCCTCCATTGCAATCTCTGTAGTGTAGTAAGTTCACACGACGCTTCAATTACAACCGCTGTAGCCATGTAAATTTACACGACGCTTCAATTACAATCTTTGTAGCCACGTAAGTTTACATGACGCTTCAGTTGCAAATGTTGTAATGTTTTAAATGCACGTAAGGCGTCCACGACACTGCAATTACAATGGCAGTAGCCTTGTCAGCCCACCTGAGGCGTCTTGACGTTCAATGCTGTGCAGCTGGTACACCAGGAGGAGCTGAGCGACATCTACGGCGAGTATGGCGACATCGTGTCCATTGACCTGATCCCGCCGCGCGGCTGCGCCTTCATCTGCATGAACAGGCGCCAGGACGCGGCGCGTGCGCTCACCAAGCTGCGCAATCACAAGATACATGTGAGTATTTTCGTTTTGTCCCAGTTCTTGTGGCCTGGCTGGAAGTCAAAGATCAAAGATGTGTTCAATATTTGGCTCAAAACTGCTGTTGTTTTCATTCGGTATTTCGTCTGATGCTTGAAGAGAAACGTTATGCGTTGCTGTCAGTTGAGGCATTTGTAGGTAATGCGAGTTTATGTTTGATAGTTAGAGGTGTTCTATTATATCTTGGTACAAAGTATTGTGTCCCATCAAAAAGGGAATTAACTTCTTACATTTCTAACTGAATTACCTTTTAGTATAAAAACGGCGGGAAAACCCAAAAATAATAATACCTTTTAATGTATTTGTACAAAGTGACATAGTTATTCATCAGCATTTGTACAGGAATGAAGAAGAGCAAATTACTCGGTTGATCGCTGAAAGGCATTGCTTTAAGTAAAGAGAGTTGGTATGCGAGTTAAGCAAATGAATCAGAATTAGTGGAATAGCAAGCTTAGTAATGATATCATTTGATTAAATTGCAATTTAAAACTCTTCCATTTATTGCATCTCATCTTTCCAGACAATGCTGAGATCTATAATCTCATTGCTTCTAATGCTCATTTGATTGTTTGCCTGATCTTCCTTCATTTGATTACCTTATTTGTCCTCGCAGAACATGAAGTAAAGATCTGCAGAAGGCTTTGAGTAGGCATTGTTCTTGATGTCATCCTAGCAAAAAAAGTAAAGGCCAAACCTAAAAATCTGGGAAACCCTTGAGTACCACGACTGATCCTCCTGGTGTTTTTGCGCTGCAGGCTTGCCAACTACTGTACTTTCACTTGGGGAACAAGGCCGTTCGTACTGAGTTATGATGTAACAATTCAAAGAATATTTCTCACAGGCAGAAAATAAAAATTAATTGCAAAATTTCGCTTACCCTGTACAAAAATGCCAAACGATTATTTAGTTGTGGTGGAATTAGTGTTCCTTTTTGTACAACACGTCGTACAGCGACGTGTGGAACTTGAAGAATTTAATTTTATTTAATGCGGTTCACACTGCAACTGAACTCGCGCATGATTTCAATTACCTTCCTTGTGTGAAATCCTTCCTTTATTACTCTCACTAGTTGGAAAGTTCCTTCAGAAGCACAAAATGAATTCGAATAAAAGGCAAGAAATGTTTCTTTACGTTCACCTTGACGAGTGCTTGTGGCTTGCAGAACAAGGCAATAACGATGGCCTGGGCGCCGGGCAAAGGCGTCAAAGGCAAGGAATTCAAAGACTACTGGGAGGTAGAGGCGGGCTGTTCCTACATCCCCTACAGCAAGCTCACCTCCATGAGCACGGCAGACCTCGACTCTTTAGAAGAAGGAGGAGTTATCGATGAGGAGACGGTTCCTGATTGGCTCAAAGGTGGGAGGGCGAAGCAATTGCTGGAAGAACCTTCCTCTGATTGGTTGAAAGGTAGGAAACTCGTGGTTGCAGCTTGTGGACTGTTCCACTTATTCCATGCGGTTGTGAGGTGCGGCGGTCTCATTTTCTGTGGTACTTTCACTTGATAGATTAATTTCTGCTCTTATCGCTGTGTTCCTCAGGGGTGATACAACTATTGTTTGTATACATTGGAATTAGCGCTCTTAGAGGGGAGATATCATGTCCCGAACTGATGGTTCGTAACGCCTTCCTTTTGTTGATATTGAATAGGTTTTTGTTTTGTTGTGAATCATATTTTTTTCGGTTCATGCTGTCGTTTATGTGCACCCATCACTTTCTTCAACGATTCCCTGTTTTTTCACGAACTTCTTTCAGCTAAGCTGTTTTCTGCATGCAGAGTGTGTGGATCTATGCACCTTGTGCTTAGATTCTTCGTTCTCGATACTAAATGGTGACTTCGGCTCATGGGAACATCTCACCTCTATTGTGGAAGGAGGCTTAAACTAACTTCTAATCTAATTTTATCCGTCATTTCAATGTGGAGAGAGATAATGAATTGTGTTATGATTTATTGATGGATGCACTTGTACTGTGCCTCGTAATATAATTCTTTTCATGATATAATTGATTCGTCCATGTGGCAATTTTATGTTTTTAAATAAACTCCCATCGAAGACTTTATTTTTACAAGTGAAGTTTTTTTGAGATGTTTGTAATCACTGGGTGGGATATAATGTCAGAATGCTTATTCTTTGGCGACACAACTGAATTCGAGTGCGCCCTATTTGTAGCAGTTCTTAGTTGAGGAGCGTGCATCTTTTTTATGAACTACTTGAATAATCGCATTGAGTCGCTTTCTTTCCTTGTTATATGACAGGGAGAAAAATATCCTTGAAAGTTGCTACGATCATCCAGTTGCATCGCATTGGTGGAGTTACTAAAGAAATTCTTACAAGTTTGGATCATAGCACCCGTTAATCCTACGCAACTTTTTACTTAGGTACGTAGTATTCAAACCCCTCATGATGTATATTCATGCGTGCAGGGCGCTATGGTGTGGCCGATGCTGCTCCTGGCGGCCCCATGCCCGGGTTCCTGCCCATCGGGGTGCCGGCAGGAGCGCCCCCCGCTGGGGTCGCTGCCCCAGTCATCCCTGTGTCGGGTGCTCCGCCAGTGTCAGGGATGCATGTGGTGGAGGGAGGGCGGGACATGGGCCGGGATGGCCCCCCGCCTGCGCTCGGCCCTACGCCGCGCTTGCCGCACAACGTCATCCCTCCCTTTGGTCTCCCTAACATGCCTCGTGAGTCTCTCCACCTCCAACTACTGCTTGGCTAGCTTTCTGCACCAGTGTAGGAAAATTTATGTGAATGAAATGTTGTGCGGTAGTTGCCGCCTATGAGCCCTTACTTCTGTGTGCCACTGAGGATTGTGAGATTTTGCTCTAATATCAGAATTTGTTTGTTCATCATAGGATTGAAGTGCACAGTACCATCTAATCTTATCGTGACTTAGTTTTGGTGTAGCACAGCAAAGTAGGCTGCATCATAGCAGAGGCTCTTGATCATACCGATGTGTGCAAAGCAAGGAATGTTACTGATGGTGATCTTGTTGTGGCTGGGAAATTTTAATTACAGAAATTTTAAGTGTATGGCGACCTGATCTTTTTCTTGAATCGTGATCAGGATCGTTATGTGTTGAGCTAGATGTGGCTTAAATGCTTGATAATTTTCAATGGGCGCGAATTTGATTTGAGTTTTGATCTTGCAGCTCCTGGTGTTGGTCCGAGAGGGTTGCCACCGATGATGCCCCCCAACATGCCTCCTAACATGCCCCCGTCCTTGCCTCCGAACATGCCTCCTTCGCTGCCGCACAGCATGCCCCCCAACATGCCGCCGAACATGCCTCCTAACATGCCCCCAAGCCTCCCGAGGCTCGGAGTGCCCCACACGATGGGGCTGGGCCCTCCTCTCTCCATGCCTCCCGTGTCCAGCATGATCGGGCAGCCCATCATAGGCTCCATGCCGCCGCCTGTGTCCATAGCTTCGCTCAGCAGTGAGTAGCGAGGAGTGTCTTAACTTTTCTTATATTGAGCGTACACTGGCTGTCTACAATGACTTTTTATGATCCATTATAATAGTCGTTTTATATGTATTGATTTATGTGTGAATGTTGATGTATAGTTTTTTTCCCCCGTAACAAACTGTACTTTTTTATTCGCATTGTGCATGACGAGTTTATCTCTGATACGGGTTTTGCTGCTTCACTTGTGTAAACATAATGTTTTAATTGTAGTATTTATTGGAACAGATAAATCTGTTTGGTGCTCATTGGTGAATATTGATGTATTGAAAATTTAAGAGCTAATGAAGGTTGTGTCATAGCTACGCTTATCACACGCTTTAAATGTTCAAGTAAACGAACGGCGTTGCTATTTTACATTATCAACCTAATTAACAGTTTGATTTACTTCCTTAATCGATCATTTTTGAATGCCGTCATGTTAGACCATATTCGTACAAATGCTTGACAACGTGAAGAAATCAATGAGGTTGGTTATTGTCTGCTAAAAAAGTAGCCGACTTGAAAATGCTGTAGGATGTAAAGTAGTAGTGCCAGAGAGCTGAAACAGGTTTCATTGATAGAAACGGGATTTAAAGTTTTTTTTTAATTCCATAACTGTGTCCATTTAGCATATCAGGACAAAAACAAGAATTAACATGGGAAGCATTTTTAACTGAGATTAAACGAAATCAGTAAGAAAATTGTCTGCTGAGACACAGGTAGAGAAAACTACTGTTCATTTTATTCTCAAAAAATAACTTTATTTCAAACCGTGTGAAATGCAATGTCATCAAGAAATCTTACCGCAGGATAAAGTTTTTTTTTGCCGCAGCATAAAAAAACATGAGCAGTTGTGATCAAATATTGTTGGCTAGCATAATTTTTGGTGATGAATGATGAATGTCAAATTTCTTTGAAAGGTATGGTATGTCTAATAGACAAAATATCGAAAATGCTTTTTCCCTCCTCAGGGGTATACAACTATTGTATCTATTGGAATTAGCACTCCCAGAGGAAGAATGTGTGTGAGCCCGAGCTAAGAGTTAGGTAGGCCTTCTTTTTGTTGAAATAGAATAGGTTTTTGTTTCGTTTCGGACCATCTTTTTTCGGTCCACTGCTGTCCTGTTTTTCGGCACCTACTACTTTCTTCTTCAACTTTTTTCTTGTTTCATGAACTTCTTTCTTAGCTTTCTGTTTCTATACCCCTTGTGCATAGATTCCACGTTCCCTTAACTCCATACTAAATAGCGCCTTCCTCCTTCCTCTCTTTGAACATCTTTGTCGGGGTAAAGGGAGGCTAAAAATTTCTTATCAGTCTATCAATCCTGCTTTTTCCAGTGAAACGTGTTTCAGTCTTCTAGCACTAATGGTTTACAAACTGCAGCATTTTTAAATCGGCTACTTTTTCAGCGGACACCCGGTAGAAGAGGCCAGTCATTGCCTCTAAAATTTTCTTGATAATGATTTGCCACATGCATCATATATGCACGGCACGCACTATCGTAGTAATACCTGTGATTTAAGTATTACATATACTTAAATCGAGACACATATTCAAATTACATATATATACTTGGGGTTATAAAGCTTGCATCATGAAACGATTTTTGTTGCTACAGACGAACGATTCGAAGGATGGTATTTTCTTGTTATTTCCCCCTCTAATACTTGATATATCACGCTATAGATGGGGAGAGACTAACATGAACTATTACACACACCACGGCTGTTTAGGTGTAGTATTGATTTTTGAGGTGTGTGTGTATGGGCGGAGACTGACTAGGTCATATTAGTTGGAAAGTTTAAGAAAGATTGAATGAACGCGGAGGCAAATTAGTAAATTGCCCTAAAAAATCTTGCTCTACTTTAGGGTTTAGGGCTAATCCTAGATTTAGGGTGTATTATTTTCAGCTATTATCTTGAAATGCTTTAGAGATGTTTAGTTCAAAAAAATTGTTTTACTTAATTTTCGTGGAAATTTTATAAAAATATCTTAACAGTTTCACGTTTGCCGATTGTTAAAGAGGACATATTTTAACCTCTGTGTAAAACCATGGTTTTTACGATTTCAACGCCGTTACAACTATTTTTGTTAAGTTTATAGAAGGGTAAAACCTTCTAGCTTCAACCTTGAAATCTCTTGACTTGAAGAATCCCTTAGAACAAGATTAATTATTTTTGCATTGCCAGTGGGTCGCCCAATGCACGCGCCGCCCTCCCCCGACCACGGTGACAACTCGAGGGACAGCGACAGCATGGACGTTGAAATGGAAGACGTCGACAAGGACATGGGGTGTGTGATTGCAGCCCTCTTGGAGGGGTCAAAAATCTTGCTTACATCTGTTTACGGAAGCTTGCTCTGCTCTCTGTGCATATTAGCCGAGTGAGAATAATTCTTCTACGAGAGTCTTTCCCCCGCAGTGGATGACTTCAAATTTACTTTTTTCAGGACATTAAACAGACTTGGCGAAATTCAGCTGGGGTTTAATGTTATTAATTATGTCAGAAGATGAAGCTTAATGCAAATCTTTTTCGTTTATGTCGTCGCTGCCTAAGGAAGATGGTAGCTTTAAATTTTAGGTGTTAATTGTATTTTAGTTGGAATGATAGCTAATATATGACAATGATATATGAATAAAAAGTTCGTCATTTTTAGAAAATCGGAATTCATTAGCTTTTTCCTCTTTTCCACATCAGCTCTGGGAGTAAGTGCGAGTGGGTAGCTGGAACACCAGCTTTGGGAGCCCAGCTACCACTTCAAAAACTCAACACCCGTGGCATCTAAGGCTATTAATGCTTATCTAGCTCAGGCTCGGGGATTTAATGGTTACAAATTAATGGAAACCAATGTGGAAACGTAACCCTAAATATAATATTATGATTCTGAGTGAATTAATAACGTGTGATAAATCTTCATACGTTCATGACAATCCTTTGAATGCATGTTTGGCTATTATTTGGTCTTTTAGAAGCCTCGCGTCCATCCAAAGCGCGCAGTAGGTTGTCACATGCTGAAAGAATTCGTTCGCTCAGCGTAAATGCTGGGCTGATAAATGATGCCTCTTCTAATACACACGTGGTAGAGAATTTGGTTCGAGTACACATATTCTAAATTCTTAGCTTTAGGGTTAGAAAGTAGAGATCCCGCGTTGTTGTGATTTTTATTGAAATGGAATTAGTTTTTAAAAATGTCCAATGCTAATTTCATGAAAAAATCAGATAACCATGGGTGTGACGCTTAATATTTCAGTAATCTGGAGCTCCTAATGAGTTATGATATTAAGTAAGCATTTACCCAGTTTAGACGGTGATGTTTCTCTTCAGTTTACGCTAGGAATAAAAGTGTGCCATCAAGACCTAAAGAACAAATTGATATGGCCACTTCAGGAAGAATACATTCAAATCAATATTGTGTACGGTAATAAACATTCCATGAACTGCTTTATAAAGAAAAAAAATTGTTATCGTCAACATCTGTCATAGTATATAATTCTCATAGATTTGCCTTGTAAGGAGATTTTTTCGTTTGCCTGAAATTAGGCCATTCAAGAGATTATATGATCGGTTGTGCTCTTGATAATTGCGTGCTATGGCTCTAAGAAACTAAATAATGGAAAGATTACAATGAGTTACTAGTACTTCTGATTACCAATACCAATGGAAGAATATGGGAACTTATGTGTTAACCTTTTAATCACGGAAACATTACGGAGAGTAACTGATACATTTACGTGATTATCATTAAAAGATTATGACGGAAAATTATTATTTTTACCTGATTATTGATATGGTGTGGTGTTCGTGTGTGTGTGTTCAGGAAGGAGAAGGAGTTGGAGGACGAGGTTTCCAATGACGCTGCGTCGGGTGCTCGGGACGGTGACGGTGGCCCTGAGAAGTCCAACCTCTCTGACATGTTCAAGAAGTTCGTTGGTGAAGAGGAAGGCAAAGTCAATGGAGATGGTGAGTAGTTGTCAGCAGTGAGAGAGGAGGCCCATAGTTGTAAAATGCTGGAGACCCTGGTGAAAACTTGAGCCTAAATTTGTTATTATTTTCAGCTGGGTTATTACATGTTGTATCTTTTTAGCTGACCATCCATGCAGCTTAGGGTGGGAACCACTTGTGTGAGAGGCATTCATGGAACTATAAATTAGTTTTTTAAACTATTAATTTTTAGTTAGCTTCGATTGATTTCCTTTACGATGCTGCAAGCGACATTGATGCGCGTATGCTCATCAGTGGATAGTGCATAAGCGTACTGCAAATTGTGTATTCACGTTGTAGGAAATGTTAAATTTTCTTCAGAATGTGAGCTTGTGAACTTAGCAATTTTATGCGTACTAACGCACAGTTGTTGGTAACTCTTGCATTCAACTCTTTTGTCATGATGTGCAGATCGCTTCCCAGGACCCGGGTTCCCAGGAGGACACCCGTACCCGGGTTCTCGTCCTCCCCAATTTTTCGACCGCGGTAACTCAGAATTTGGCGGTCCGGCTGGCTTAAGTAACGGGCCTCCTCCAGGGCTGAGCAACGGACCCCCTGGTCCTCGTCTGCATGGCGCATTAGGCCCTGCGCTGAGACCCGAGAATTTTGTGGGTGTCAATGTCATGACCGCGGCTGGCGGGCCTGGTAAGTGGCATCATCGGGTTCTCGTGGTCATGGAGCATGGTTTGCATCTGCTTTGCGATACTTTAGCCATAGAGTCTGGCTTGCACGTATTCATTGACTTCTAAAAAATATAAGGTCCATGATGTAAGAATATACGTAAAAGACACTAGTAAAGCAACCCCATGAGGTGCATAGGATTGGCACTAGGTTTAGGTTAGTTATGTTATGCTTATGCTATGGGGACTGGCGCACCTAAAGGAGATTCTGTTCGGGGACCTCAGTTATAGATAGATAAGTAAGCTTTTGAGAATTCAGTCATTTGTGCCCACTTTTCTTATTCAAGTTTTCATGTTTTTTAAATTTCATATCTTCCTTTTAAATTTGCTGTTTCTTTGATCACAGTATCCTGTGTAGTAAAAAAACACCATGTGCTTACATTTCATGTTTTCTATAGTCGGTACGGAATGATCACATTTATTCGCTTTTAAGATCGCCTTTGTTTGAAGCTAGGCAATCTTGAATCAACTAGTACTAACAGTAGTAAAAAGACCAAAAATTCGACAATGGGGTTTTGCTTAAATTATATCGATGGTTCACTGAGTTCTGAAAAATTGGAAGTATTTATTGAGAACTTCGACTCGAAAGTGAAAGGGTTCTGCCAAATGATGCGGTTGAACGGGCTTGGAAATGCACAGAATTAACACTATCAAGGCAAAACTATGCTCAAAGTATGAGAACTTCATTAGTCGAAGGACACTGGTTTTGGTTAAAAAATAAACAGAGATAGAGAAATTTTTGGGTCTATTGCGCTGGTGAATATTTGACGATCTTAATTGATTAGCATCATTTTGCAGAACGCAGCACGTCTCCGAATAGCACAGGGTTATGCGCGCTTTACATCAGTCTACGTTCAGGCATTTGGAACTTTCTGTTCTGCAACTTGAATTTTTAGCACTTGCTTGTTTCCAGCGATAATCTTTCTCTTATTTCCAGCGATAATCTTTCTCTTATTTCCAGCGGTGATCATTCTCTTATTTCCAGCGGTGATCATTCTCTTATTTCCAGCGGAGATCATTCTCTTATTTCCAGCGGTGATCTTTCTCTTATTTCCAGCGATAATCATTCTCTTATTTTCGGCGATGATCTTTCTCTTATTTCCAGCGATGATCTTTCTCTTATTTCCAGCGATGATCTTTCTCTTATTTCCAGCGATAATCATTCTCTTATTTTCAGCGATGATCTTTCTCTTATTTCCAGCCGTGATCATTCTCTTATTTCCAGCGGTGATCTTTCTCTTATTTCCAGCGATGATCTTTCTCTTATTTCCAGCGATGATCTTTCTCTTATTTCCAGCGATGATCTTTCTCTTATTTCCAGCGATGATCTTTCTCTTATTTTCAGTGATAATCATTCTCTTATTTTCAGCGATGATCATTCTCTAATTTTCAGCGATGATCATTCTCTAATTTTCAGCGATGATCATTCTCTAATTTTCAGCGATGATCATTCTCTAATTTTCAGCGATGATCATTCTCTTATTTTCAGCGATGATCATTCTCTTATTTTCAGCGATAATCATTCTCTTATTTCCAGTGATGGATCATTTTCTCATGTCCTGCAAAGCTCGAATAGTTTTCTTGATGGAGGGAAAATGGTAAAATTGTAGCTGTAGCTACATCATCCCGTTGATGCTCACCGGTGGGTGAAGCTCCTAACCCATTCCAAGCGACGGAACTATATATAGTTCGTCCCAAAAATGGTCCCATTCAGCGGCGCGTCTATATATAGTCGCTGTTTTATTATGCCTGCTTCACATAAGCGGTGGCTACAATATGAAGACTGCGTGCAAAAAAGTGTTGTCTCGCATCCTTTATAGTTCTTCAGACAATTTTAAGCAAGTTGAACAATGAATTCAGAGTCTTACTAGACGTCAATATTGGTGGTGCGTAATTGTGGGGCAGGAGGGGTAGCAGAATTGCTCCTCTACCTGCCTTGCTATCATTTTCTTGCGTGTTTTCCCAGTTATGAGGAAATTTATTGACTTGTTGATATGTATTGTTCTCTAATAATTATAATATTCTCCTCTAATTGCAATAGAAGTAATAATTTTATTTCACAAATCCTACATGCTTTTGTAAGCAAAACACTTCTTATGCATTCTGTTCAAGCTTTCAACTTTGGATTTGAAAAATCAGTTATCATATTCAGATGTAACATTCCATCTGTGATCGTCAAAACACATATTTGCGGTCTATCAACATACCTATGATTTTTACGTCAGTAGTCGAGTCACGTATCAAAAATATAAATCCAATACAAGTCTATACATTAGAAATTATTCAAATTGAAATTTATTCCTGTCATTTTTGATATCAGAGTCCAAATAAACTGTAATAAATATGCCGGTTTCATTCCCATATCTTAAAAAGTTTGGTCCAACTTGAACCTATTGAGCGGCAGAAACTCTATATATAGAGTCACGAGCACATTCCTTCCATTTAGCGGCGCGACTATTTATAGCGTGTAGAAGTGACTGTCATGAACAGCGGCAGCTACTATATATAGATCATTTCGAAATTTGTGCGCTCCAGTAGGTACCTTGCCGCTTGGAATGGGTTAATCTTCCGCTGAGCATTATCACTTTAGGTCGATCGCCGCTGCATTGACCACGACAAGATTTGTAAAATTATCCCTCAACTCTATATAAAAAAACTGCACAGCCGCGTTTGATTTGATTTTTCCAACGTTCATTTATGCATGGATAATGGTTGTGGCAAACTCCATTGGTATAATTTGCCAAATTTGACGCATCATTGGTGGTCAGACTGGGAAATAATACCTGACTGTTTGGGCAGGCTTTGGTCCACGAGGGATGTTCGGTGGGCCTCGGAACCTCCTTGCCCCACCCCCGATGGGTGTCGGTGTGATGGGCCCTCGACCCACTTTGCTTCACGACATGGGGCCACACCGCCCCATGGGACACGCCTCCGGTCTCCCGCCGCTGCAGAGGCTGCCAGACGGCCTCACGCCTCAGATGGTGGCCGGCCACGGCGCCCCTGGCATGATGCCGGGCATCAGGCTCATGGGCGCTCAGTCGGGTGAGTGCGCCTTACGTTCCCATTGGGGGACTGGGTTCTTTGTTAGAGAATGTGCTCTTTAGTTTCCAGTGAAGTGCTTGGTATTGTGTGTGGATTGCTAAGCTCTGCGTGATAGTGTGTGAACACTGTCAAATTTTGCGCATTAACTCCATTAAGAATGATGTGCAAAAGTCCTCTTATTCTTTCGAGGTTTGAGTTAAAATTTGTATTGAGGTTTTGATTATCTTCAATTGTTCAAACATCAGATCTTATCTTGTAGTTGAGACTTGTGGCAAGCGAGCGTGGGATAGTAGTTGATAGAGCATTTTCTGCTACGACTGATGCGTTTGAGCGGTTAGTTACTTCTTATTTTGCAGTACCAAAGTGTTATCTTCAATCAGGTTGTTTTCATAAAGGACACAACTGATTTTGTCATATGATTTTGGGCCGTCCTTGAATTTCCTACCAGTTCCAAATTTATCGTATACTCCTCCATTTTTCTTTCCTTCTGGTTTACATACTCTTCATTCGCATTTTTTTCTTTCCTTTCTATTGTTTTTCTCGTTTTTTCTTCACTTCTTCTTTCTCTTCTCCTCGCTTGTTGTTTCTCCCTTTTCTTTTTTCCCCTTTTCTCTTTTCCCCTTTTTTCTTTTTCCCCTTTTTTCATTTTCCCCTTTTTTTCCTTTTCCCCTTTTTTCCTTTCCCCTTTTTTCCTTTTCCCCTTTTTTCCTTTTCCCCTTTTTTCCTTTTCCCCTTTTTTCCTTTTCCCCTTTTTTCCTTTTCCCCTTTTTTCCTTT
>JACJUY010000192.1:28565-225478 GCA_014220935.1 Platorchestia sp. MABIK | reverse complement strand
TCTTTTCCCCTCTAGTTATCACCTTGTTTTCTTTTCCCCTCTAGTTATCACCTTGTTTTCTTTTCCCCTCTAGTTATCACCTTGTTTTCTTTTCCCCTCTAGTTATCACCTTGTTTTCTTTTCCCCTCTAGTTTTCACATTGATTTCTTTTCCCCTCTAGTTTTCACATTGATTTCTTTTCCCCTCTAGTTTTCACATTGATTTCTCTTGTTCTTTCGGTACTCCTGTTGTTCACGAGAAAAAATTGAATGCCATTTCTGTCGTTACGACCTAATGTTTTTCATTCTGGTGGTATTTATATTTCATTTTCTGTTGACGTTCGTTTTTTAAATACCGTTTTCCTCATTTTTATTCATATCGATATTCAAATGGAAAACAATTAGGGGAGAGATGTAGTCTGTCAGCTGCTTCATGGGAGTTGGGGCTTGGAGATGAAATTCAGTTTGTGAACAAAATACTGAAAGTCGTAAAGTTAACTCCTGTGTGTTATTTTTTGATGTATATCATTTTCTGAGATGTTCAAGACATTACCGAAGTATTTTTATTTATTAACACTTTGACCGCGATGTGAGCCCCCGGTGGTTACGGAGGGGGATTTATGTAATGCTCCTCACCGATCAGTAATTACAAATTCAATTTCCCCAAATATGTAATCAAAACAAAATGAAGGCAAAATCCTGTTAATGTTGCTGTTTTCGAAGTGCTTACTAAAATTATCTTTCAAATTTGAGTTGAAAACTGGATTCACCCATCGCGGTCAGCGTGTTAGTCGTTATGAACCTAATTTGCTCTCGTTTTTTTTTTTTTGTAACTCAAGGGTAAGCCCTTCACTGCTGATGATGGAACTATTTCTTTGGCATAGTTTCTTTGCTTCACTTTTACTAGAGTCGGAGTTTTTTTTATCGTTGGTTGTGTCTAACTTCAGAAAACTACAATTTTTTTGTCTCGAGGAGAATGGGACTAAGCCTCCCATAGAAGAAAGGGCGCAAAGGATTTGTCAAGTTAATTCTGAAACTTCCTTCATTATTTGTTTGAAATTGGCCGTCTTAGGAGATTTTATTTTATTAGCATGAAGTGACATATTGAAAAATAATTCTCATCAAAAATGATCATGCACAGTTTTGAAATAAATTTGATTACCTTTTATATTGTTCTGAGTTGACGTCATCCAATCAAACCTAACTTTGGCTGTTGTCAATATTATTTATATGCTGTTGTTCCTACTGGATAGTCAAGTTTCGACATGTTTATTTGAATTTGAATCTGACTGCATCGACCATCCCTTGCATGTCGATGTGTTTTTAGATTCAATTTTCTGGTTTTGACATGTTATTTGGTGCGTGGCTTCTGCAGCACTCATCCTTGCAGGTCTGAGTGGATGGCGAGAAGGTCCTCCTCCCTCCATGTTCGCGACTAGCCAGCAAGACCGTGCGCCTCACCCCGGTCCTGGAGAGGGGGAGCGGTCGTGGGGAGATATTGGAGCTCGCCCTGCCGCGGAAGAGCAGGAGCGGCCTGAGCTGCGTGAGGAAATACCCAGCGGTGGAGAACCGCGGGACAGTTTCGAGCATCGCAAATTGTTACCCGATGAGGGCAGTCGTCCTGACGGCTTTCCGGGAGCTGACAGCGATAGAGAAGTTTCCCGTGACAGGGATAGGGACCGACGGTCTGCCAGGGATTCTGATAGAGACCGTAGGGACAGGAGAGATTATGATAGGGACCGCAGAGACAGAGACAGGTCATCTAGAGATAGGTTTTCTAGAGATAGAGATGGAATCTCTCGAGATCGTGACAGGGACCGTGATAGAGACAGATATGAAAGAAGAGACAGGAACAGAGATCGTTCTCCAAGGGACCGCGATCGTTCAAGCAGAGATCGCTCAAGTCGTGATAGAGATCGATCTTCTCGTGACAGAGGTCGTTCGTCCAAGGACCGTGATCGGTCATCAAGGGAACGTGGTCGATCGCGTGACAAAGACCGTAATCGTGAGCGATCTTCAAGGGATCTTGAAAGGTCGTCGCGCGATCGTGACAGTGACAGACACCGTAGTAGCCGTTATGGTGACGGCGAGCGTGACCGGTTCGGCCGAAACGAGCGAGGTTTTGACCGCTATGACCGAGAAAGAGATCGTTCCCGCGGTGACAGAGATTCACAAAAAGATTCCAAGGATGGTGCTGAACAAACCACAGCTGCCAAGAAGAGCAACCCGTGGACTATGAGCCGCTGGGGCGCTGCGGAGGAGCCGCCTCCAGGCCAGGAGCCACACAAGATGACTGCCATACCCGAAGAGGTAGAAATTGATGATGACGATGACGATGTAATCATGACTGATGAGCCTGGTAGCTGGGACGTGTGGGCACAGATGGCAAGCCAGCCTTCGTCTGGGTCTGGACCAAACACAACGAACAAAACAGGTGCGAACCCTGATGAGATTTCCACAAATGGAGATGCGGTCATCACGCTGAGCGGGGATGAAAAGGAGGTAGATGCTAGCGAGGCCCCGGATCGCTTGACTGCTCACGACACTGAGACTGACAACCAAGCGGAGTCGGAAGCTCAGAACGAGAGGCCATCTAGTGAGTCAGATCTTGTACATCCGAGTCATGTTCTGGTAACTGAGAAGTCTATAGAATCTGAGTTACCTGGGGATTCAGGCGAAAGAAATAGTGGTGTAGAATTATCCAGTAATGATAATATAAATGAATCTGATGTGATCCAGAACGACGTAGAGGCTCACAATTCTGAAGAAAAAGACGGAACTCCTACTGATGATTTAGTTGAGAAAGATCCTTTCCCGAATGTGGACCTTAATGCTGTGAATCATAAGTCGCCTAAGTATGATGAAGAACCTTGCCAATCTTCTGGGAAAGTTGAGGGTGTTGGTGATACTAGTTTAAACGATTCTCTTGGGGAAATTCAACGAAGTCCACTTAAAGAGACAATTAACGAAAGTTTAGATTGCAGCGCTACCGATGAAACTTTTTCTGCGGTAGACGCTACCGCTGCGTTAGCTGATAAGTCTGCTGGTGTAATTTCTGACGTTACATTGGACTACGAATATTCGATGACTCAAGACACCTCCATCGCCTGTGATGGCGACTCTAGTAAGGTTCAGAATCCAGAAGTTTCACCCTCAGCAGATGAGCAACCTGATAACTGCCTCAATGGCGATGGCCTGTCGACTAATGAACCGCCTATTCTTGAAGGAGAAGAAGAAGAACTAGAGGGCAAATCAAATACAGATTTAGTTACTAAGAAGGGAATCGAGAGCGTTGGAGAGTCGAATGCAAATGTAGATGACCAAGTCGAAGGTGACAGTAACGTTGAAGGCGACGAGACGTCAAGTGTCCGTCGCAGCACCAGGATGCGCAGATAGTGCTGCTCTTTGTAGCCGTGCTCCATTCAACTCGTTGAAAATTAGTGCCTCCCAGTCTGAGTGAACAGGGGAATAAAGCAACCGTTGTGCTTTTGAGTACCTTGGAAATGTTTTTTTATTGTTTTTGACATTTCTGGTTCGTCTCATTAGCAGCTAACCTGCTAACTTTGTTAAATAAATGGCAGTAATCGGAGGAGACGATTTTCCTAAATTTGCTTCAACGAAGTCCTCAAGTGGCCACTGCATTTATTTTTCAAATATTTCTGATGGTTCATGAAATCAAATTGGCTCTTATAATGTGCCCACATCGGTGTCTAAAATTCTGTGTGTAGCGCGCTACGGATGTGTCCTAAGCGCCAATTACTGCCTTTTCTAAGTTGGTCGATTCTAAAATTTTGGTTCTTAATTTGAGCACCATGTTCATATTGATTTTGGCCTAATCCTCGTGATGCCACTTTTTTTGGCGAAAAATATTGTTGTTTGGGAAATTTGTTTTAGGGCATTTTACCTTTGACGTAAATGACTTGGAACTCGACGCGAGAGCTGAACCGTGTCCTGTTGTGGGATGTTACCTTCAGACTCTTCTATGACGTGCTGTCGTCGCGCGCTGCTGGCCTCTGGATGTGAGCTCTTGAGGTCGTCTTCTCGTGCACTACTTAGTTATTGCGAGTAATTGGCATTACTTTTTTCAGTTGTGCGCGCTCTGCGTTTTGCGAAGGAAAATGATTTCTTAATTCCATCTGATGATGTGAGAGTTGTCTCGGCACATGACTGTGTTTCGTTAGAGTGGCCATTTCTTTGTGTTGAATAGATAATGATCATATTATTATTGGCTATTTGTTTCTCAGTGTCGTCGTTTGTCCCAGTAGCTGCTGCTGTGAAATTTTTTGTGGCTCACTGTGTTGTGAGCAGTCCGCTATTTATTTCGACACATTGAACTCTGACCTGTTTCCTGAGGAGCCCTGCTGCAGTGCCCTGGTTATGTCGCTCGCATTCTCATGTTCTCATCCGTGTCATCTTCAAATTTGTCGCTCATTTGTCACTACCTCTAAGGTCTCAAGAAATAGTCACCTTTATTGTTGATAATTTTATTGTACAAAATCGTTTTTTATGATCAAAAGTTTAATGAAAGAATTTACAAAACCCTTTCTCATTTTCCCGACCTTACTTTCGAGCAATGAGGGGAGTTTTTCACGACAGTTCTTGCGTGTGTAAGCGATAACAAATTAGCGCAGCACAGCTATTTGTTTTAATTCAACTAAATTAAATTTGCTCTGTCTCATGGGACTCCAGAGTTCTACCATTTCATGATAATTTCTAAGAGACAGTGATTATTTAATTGTCGGCCACAATTTCTCAGCTCACACTCAGCGAAATTTTAATATTATGCTAAAGGGACAACGAACTTCTGTTTTAGTGGAAGGTTCGTGCTATCTATCAGTGTGTTTACATTTGTAATTGTTTTCTGTAGTGTATGTTTTTTTTTGTGTTGTGTATTATGAAGAGGAGGACGAGGTAAGGTTGTGTTTCGTCTCTTGCAACGCAGCGCGACGGCGGCGTCGATGCCGCTGCTGCGTGGGATGCCCGCTCCCCTGCTCTAACGTGGCAGTGGGCGCAAGGTAGGGAGGGCGGCTTGGTTACGTCTGACTGGAGCACAGCAAACTCATTTCAAGTTGCCACGTCTATTTGGAAGCTTGCTAATCTCTGAAGATAATATATGTGTGAATTTGAGGCCATTAGTGAAAATGGATCGTGAAGTGGTCGTGAGCGGAAACTTCTCCCAGTTCACCTTGCCGGAAGGATAACATCGTTTGTATAGCCGGAGTGATTCATCCACCATTAGTACTGACGAAAACAGAACCAGCGTTTATCTTGTTATGCACTCCGGTACTTATACCCTCGGAACTAGCTTCAAGTGAATGGATAAAATATCCCATCAGATCCATTCAAATAAAGGCCTGTGAACAGCTACCCTAATTTATTTGGTCATGAAGTTGACTTTTCTCAGCATCAATTTTAGTGTGAAGTCGTCGGGCTCAAGGAGCATTTGATTGGCAGTCGGTCGTCTCAACTTCTGTGGACTTCATTGCATCAACTTGGAAATTTTAAATTTTGATGTGTGACATTACGTTCGGCTCTCGTGTAGTTCTGTTTCAAGAACCATTAGTCGATGTCTCGCGACTATTTTTGTAAACCTCTGGAGGCAGTTTAATTGCTCTTCTGTTATAAGTGTTGATGAGCGCTGCCTATCAGATGGTCTTAAGAGCTATGATCAACTCGATTGCGTGTTCTTTAATCAGTTGTAGAGAAATCTATCTCTTGTCATGCAATAGTTTTCTTACGATGAAGTGAAGTTTTAGATGACTTCTCTTATTCAGGGAGCTTTTCTTATTAGAAAGCGGTTGACTGTTTTGAAACTCATTAAGAGTTCTTCATAAACTTTTGGTGAATTCATTGTCTTGGCTTGCTCTGTTCACAGTGCGCATTTTAATTGAAGTTACATACAGCGAGATGACCTGCCAGCGTCAGGGGTTAGAAAGTCAAGCGTGAAGTGTAGGAAGACGCCTGTTTCAAGCCGGCGTTTAATGTAGTAAAATTTCCGATTGGTCATCATTTTTGTAAAATAATTTGTTACTTCACTGAGTGACGAAATGATTGCATGACGAGTTTCTAGGAAGCATGTTAGGTTTAAGATCATCTACGCTAAGAGTGTCATTATGTATTTGTAACTCCTGTGCTTATCTCGTGCGCATCATTTCCTGCTTTATCAGCGCGACAGTTTCATTAGGTCATTATTAGGGTTGTAATTCTTATTATGTTGCGTGTTTGTTTATGCACTTCAAGCATCTTATTGTGGTTTAAAATAACTCAGCTTCACGTCTTTCTGATATTGCAAGAAATGACACCCACGATCGCGTTAGTTTGTAGACTAGAATGTACGATTATTTCGAGAATAAAACCTGTGCTTCACTATCGTCATCGTTCTGACTTCCTCTGCTGTCGTCGTCTCTGCTGCCGAAAATTTTTTAAAGATCAATGAAACTCGAGTGAGTTGAAGGTAGGTCATGTCTGGAAAGGGTTTGTGTCGTTTAAGTACTTTAAATGTAAATTTTCTTGCAATGTATTACAAGGGAACGATTTTTTATGGTTGTCATGGAAGATATTCGCCTCAAGTGTTTGATAATGGTGCAAACGTTTTTTTTTTTACAATTTGGCCGTAAGTAATAGTTTGGATGTACTCGTCACCCACTCAGGTGTTTGAAAATTCAAGTTTTACGTTGGCAAAAGAATAATCTTTCAGTTAAAGTTAGCAAGTTAGAAAAGAAAATGTTCATTTCCAATAAAGTACAAACATGAAATATACATTTGATACATTGGTTGAGGTACCACCAAACATCGTTTTAAAAATCGGAGTAAACGACAATAAAATTATCAAGTCAAGCTTCGAGAGCGTTTGCTAGATGCTGGATGTCTGCCAAAATTCAGACGACTTCTAACGTGTATGTTCTTTAAAGTCTCGAAAACGTGAGCACGTTTTTAAAGTTTATTGGGATTTATTCTATGTTCTCAATTACCAATTCTGTGTTTCAAAAAGGCACCGTCTCTTCTGTGCATGTTTTCTTGAGGATGCAAAAACATATAAATTTCATTTAGACTTGAGTTGGAATTGCTACTACTAGCGTGGAGGTCAACAAAATATCTAGAATTTATTGAAGTGTTTGATCGTTTGAAATTAGGAACGCTCAGCGCTCCCAGGGATTATGTGAGGGCCGGAGCTAAAGATTAGGTAGGCTCTTTTTTTGTTGAAATAGAATAGGCTTTTGTTTTGTTACGGACTATCTTTTTTCGGTTCTCTGCTGTCCTGTTTTTCAGCACCTACTACTTTCTTCTTCAACTTTTTCTTGTTTCATGAACTTCTTTCTTAGCTTACTGTTTCTATGCACCTTGTGCATCGATTCCGCTTTCCCTCAACTCCAAACTAAATGGTGCCTTCATGCTTCCTCTCTTTGAACATCTTTGTCGTGGCAAAGGAGGCTAAGACATTCTTATATATTAATAATAATAATAAGAATAATTATGAGAATTGGGAACGCTGAACACAATGCAAAAATGATTAAACAATTGTATAAATTTTAGTTGCTTTGGACTCGGCTGGCGAGAAAGTAAACTCTTTTGAGAGGAGATTCCAGCGTGGGTCAGGCGCTTGGCCAAAGTGAGGGGGGTAGCTATTGTTGATGAAGTTAAAAACTCCCTGATAATCCCCTTCCATCCTCAAATCTAATCCAAATTTTTGAAATGTTCCCAATTTTCATACTTCTACTTGATTAATTGAATTTCTCGATGTAGTTACCTCAGAGGTGTCCTCAGTCACGATGATAATAACGATTAACAATTATAAAAACGATGATAATGGTTGTGACTGTGAAGGGAGGTGGTGATGTGACACCGTTGTGGTGTCTTCTACGGTAGAACTTTGTAGGTAGCGAAATAATGAGAATGAACGGATCAAGCCGTTATTATTTGTGAATGTTCTTTGAAACCAATTTTCTGTGACGACTGTTATCCGGTTTCGTGTAGTGATGGTTTTTATAAGTACCGAAAAAGAGACCTATGGACTGCATTGTTTAGCATGGGGAGGTAAGACAGTTGACACTTGAAATTCATAACCTATTGCGCGATTTGGTGTGAGCTATTTAAGAGCTTTGAGGCCTAAGTTACTGTTACTAATATTACTATGAAATTCTCATTGCATCAGTATGAAATTATCTTTGACAGAATTACCAAAGCGACAGCTAAATAGTCTCTGACGAAAGTTGTCAGTAACTGAGTTAATTATTATTATTGTAGAGCTAGTGCCAAGTATGAGTATTGGTTCGATTAGACAAGTGGCTCCATGCAGAGGTGTGGCTTGGGTGCGTTACTCAACAAATCAAACCTCAATTAGTATCCTTTGTTTGGGCTGGTGACGTTCACACATCATTGGTTACTTAACTCGTCATTTATGTGTTTCGCCAGCTTGGGTATACTAGAAGTCGAATTTTAAGCGTCGTAGTAGTACAGCCCCACTACATGGTTTGTTCTAGGCCAAATCATCATGGTTGAACATTATTCAAGTTATATTTGAGAGCTTAGGTCACAAAATAAAATGTAGCGTAGCCAAACCAATAGAAAAACTCGCTGCCAAGTGCACCTTGCAATAGTGTAAATTCTTTGAAAATCTGTGACCTGCTGCTTTTACTTCAGTTGCACACATACATGCCTCCGTATGACGCCTCAATTGATCAATCGAGAACAGGATTTGATTTAGGTTCAATTGTGCGTGCTCAAGCATGATGCTTCAGGTCCCTTTCTCGTACGTGAAGATTTTCATGCACAGTACTGTTATTTTAGGTGAGGATTAGAAAGCGTAAAGTTCTCAAAAATACATCAATGTAGCCCGAACGTTAAGTCTATAACGAACTAACTGCTTCGTGGATTTACATATTTCTTCCTTGTTAGACTCGAAAACAACAAAAAATACCGTGTTCGATTAAAGGCTCGGATATTGGGTCGAATTTACTCGTGGACGAGAAAGTCCATTCAGGTTGGAGTGGACGAGTGGTGTTATTTTAGCTCATTAGAGAATCGAGGCCAGTCTTTGAGCTTGAATTCGTACTCTAAGGTCCGCTAAAGAAACCCGGGACCAGGTCTGGCAGCAGCATCGCGGTCGCCGACGCATTTTCTGCGACTTTTTAGCTGTCTGCAGCGAAACGCCTCGTAACTCCTGCGAACCAGCGTTTGAACCTCGTTAGTTAGACTCACCGACACCTCGCAAAATGTGAGGCACCGCTTCAAACCCCGTCTGTAATTACATATAAAAAATTTACGCTGAAATCAACACACACTTCACGATTTTTGTGCGTAGGTTGTCACTCATACATCTGCAAGGAAAACTGAACTTTGTATTCTGGCCAACTCTTTTGCGTAGTTTAACTAAGCGAGTTTTCAATTTCTTTAAAGTTGTAGAGTAATTCATGTTACTGGACAAATGAAACGACAAGACCGGAGTTATCAGCCATTTGCTCTGTTTTCTAGTTCAACATTTGGTGTGGTTGGCTTGTTGGGTAGCGGCAAGTCAAACAACAAAAGAGCCTCTATAAGGCTCGAACTTCTTTATATGATACACCTTGTGCGCGTAGGGAATTGATCGTCATTACCTGGAGTCTCTCAAAAGACAGTGTTACTGAACGTTTAACTTTGAGATACAGTTTTCATTTTTATTATTGATGCATTAATGAGACCTTGGCATTCGACACAACATTTGATCATCAATAAGACTGAACGCCGTGTGCGAGCCGATGAGTAAGATATTCAATGCCTGCCCAAGAACGAAAATTTGGAGCATTCTCAGTCATATTTCAACAATTTAAATGTTTGAGCCACTCAACTTTTTTTAAAAATACTGCTAGAGTACACAATGAATAGTAGACCGTAATAATTCTGAGAAAAATAATATATTTCATTGAAGTCTGCATTCACAAACTAAAATATCCTGCGAATGCGAAGAATATGCAGAGCAAAGACATTTTAGAACTCCATAGCCCAATTTTACGGCTCACAACGTTAGGTATGAATTTCTAATTAGTTGGAATTCATTTTGATAGATGACAGCGACTGAAAAGCGCAGACTTAGACTACGCAGACTACGGCGATGAAAGGGAAAGAATATGAAGCCATTTTAGTTTCCCAAAGTGCTGTGTGTCAGCGAGGTTCACAGTCGCAGAAAAGAATCCAGTGGATTTCCAATTAAGCTGACTCAAAAATTGTAATACAACACACTTAGGTTAAGAAAAATCCCATCGTTGGTAAACATGGCAAAACAGGCGAAAAAGTAGCCACTCACAAATTGGAAAATGAGAGAAAAACATAAAAGCGTTTTATTCCCTTAGGTTACTTCAGCAATAACAAAAATGGGGGTGAGATGTTCAGAAAGAAAGCCTTGGTGGACACATTTTCAATTTACTCTGAAGCTTGAGTTTTATTACTATGCGATAGTAACCAATGTTGCCCAGAGTGTTGGTGGAAAAAATGACCGTGAATGTAAAAACAAAGCGATCGAGTGCTCCGAAATGTGCTACTAACTTATACCTATAAATGTAAATAGGAGCGCACACAAAAATAATTCCTCAAAACTTTGCTGAAAAAATCATCAAACGTGTTGGTTAGAAAAGTCTTGATCCACAATGGAAAAATGAGAACTATTGGAGCTGTGTGAAACGTATCTATGTTCCCTTGAAAAACACGATAAAACTTAAATAAAAGTTCGTCGTTTCGTTCAGTTAAACATGTTCAGATTTGAAAAGAATTCCACTTTCTTTTTTGAATCCGTAATTAGTGAAATTTCTATGCAAAAAAATTGCCTTTCCTTTCATGCTAAAATGACATTGCTTTTGAGAATTCACGTGCACTATTCTACCATATTTTGCCCCAACTAGGCCATGAATCAAGATAGCATTGCTCGTACATATATTTCCTAAACTAATTATTGAGTTATACTGACTGCTATGTGAAGCATTTTTTCTCTCCTCTATGTTACTGATAAATGTCTTCCGCTTTGCTGGCCTCTTTGTTGTATCATATATCATTTGTGCAATCAACGTCTGAGTGCGAGGGAATGAATTTTTGTACTTTAAGCTCTAGGGTATCTCAGCATCGTGATTCACACCGTCCCAAAAATTTCCTAGCAGCCCTCTTCATTCAATGATTAGAGTCGACGCTAACTAGTGCCATAGTCTCGTTAAGAAAGTAATAATGAGGAATAACACTTAATACGTAACATTAAATTTAAAAGCTTTATAGTTGAAACTGAACGTTTTGATTCAATGAGTCATTCTCAACAAATGGCTCTGAAAACATCCAAGGTAAATGTAAAAAGTAAATACAACAGAGTAAAACTAAATAAATTGCTCTGAAAAGAATTGAAACATGTAAAAAGTAAGTAAAACTAAATAAAATCACTAAACCACTTGCAAAGGAAAAACGGATTGGGAGTCATCTAAAAAAAGCTTTCGTTGTAAAATATAAAGGGATTCCATAATGAATTCCATTACATTTACTCTAGAAACTGAACAGAACGGTAGCATTTCTTTCCTGGATTCTTTAATTACAAAAGAGAGTATTCATTTCTGAGGTTTAATTTTTCGTAAGTGCAGTTTTACCGGCCTTGGTACCAGTTTATTTAGTTTGTGCACTTTTCGATTTAAAATAAACAATATCAAAACGATATTGTCAAGAGCCTTCGCAGTTAGTTCTAAATTTACCAGTCTTTATCAGGAATTTACTTTTTCTTAAATGTTTTTTCATTCGAGTGGTTTTCCAATGCGACGTTTTGAAGGAACATTGAGAAATTTTTTCAATCGGATATACTACCAAACTTCTACTGTCGCTACTGTAGAAAAGAATTATTTGTTTTGTATCCTCCCTTTTTCCGGTCAGCAATCGGAAAAACCGAAGAAAGAATTGTATGTTTTTTTATCCAAATATTTCACTCACATTAACTTTCATTTTGTGCTAATTAATAAAAATCGAATTGGCACAAAAAAAATCGAAATAGAGATTCAACTACAAAGATAAACTTCCAAAAGGTATGCTCTCTTCGGTAATTTATCAACACAGTTGCGCACAGTGTGCGTCAGAGTATGTGGGATCTACCACTAAAGCCTTGCATATTCGCGTAGCAGAGCATGCCGGCAGAAGCTATCGCACGAACCGTCCTCTAGCTACTCCTTCTCACTCAGCCATACGACGCCATGATGAAAAATGTAATCTTTTAATGAAATTAGACGATTTTAATAATTTAGCCGCTGCTTCGAATCCCGTTGACCTGCACATTATGGAATCCTTTTATATTTTACAACGGAAGCCTTTTTTTAAATGACTCCCAATGCGCTTTTCCTTTTCAAGTGGTTTAGTGATTTTATTTAGTTTTACTTACTTTTTACATGTTTCAATTCTTTTCAGAGCAATTTATTGAGAATGAGTCATTGAGCCGAAACGTTCAATTCTATCTGTGAAGCTTTTAAATATAATGTCGTATTAAAGCCTCATTCCTCGCAATATTGGCTCAGTAAAACTTAGTAGTAATACAAACCGACATGTGCTTCCATACGTCCGAGATATGCCTACATTCGGAAAGATCTGAAAGATTTATTTACTACAAGCATGTACATTGCTGCAAGTAAAATCATAGAAATATACGAAATATTCAACGGTCGACAATATTAGCAATCTGGGCCCAAGAAAGTGCGAGGCTACTACGGTAACATATAGGAAGATGAACAAATTCTGTAACAAGCGAAGGTAGGGAACTTAGTGTACTTGCGTTTCTAACTTAAAACTAGATGAGCAAATGGAACAAACATGCTAATACCAAGCTGAGAGAGAGTAAAGGTTGGTATTTTGGTCAACATTTTCCTTCATCGGATGTCCTTTTTAATAGTAGCTGAATATTTTTCGGTTCATCTCGCGTTAAAAGACGAAGAAATTTGCTTTTCATATTTACTAAAGCACTCACTACGAAATTTAATTTCACTGTCTATTTATAAAAAGCAACGTTTCGATGTACGAACATCATCTTCAGGCTGAAATATACAAAGTAAATTTTACAACCACAATAATAAGAAATTTAAATCAAATGCAAGCACAGAATCAGAATGATTCTGCTTTTTTGATGATTGCGGGGCAGAAGTGCAAGTCGGCTGCTTTTTTGATAATTGCGGCCGAGGAAGTGCAAATCGGCTGCTTTTCCGATGATTCAGCCGAGGAAGTGCAAATCGGCTGCTTTTTCGATGATTGCGTCGCAGAAGTGCAAATCGGCTGCGTTTTCGATGATTCAGCCGAGGAAGTGCAAATCGACAGCTTCTTCGATGATTGCGGGGCGGAAGTGTAAATCGGCTGCTTTTTTGATAATTGCGGCCGAGGAAGTGCAAATCGGCTGCTTCTTCGATGATTGCGGGGCGGAAGTGTAAATCGGCTGCTTTTTTGATGATTGCGGCCGAGGAAGTGCAAATCGACAGCTTCTTCGATGATTGCGGGGCGGAAGTGCAAATCGGCTGCTTTTTTGATGATTGCGGCCGAGGAAGTGCAAATCGGCTGCTTTTCAGATGATTCAGCCGAGGAAGTGCAAATCGGCTGCTCTTTCGTTGATTGCGCCGCGGAAGTGCAAATCGGCTGCGTTTTCGATGATTCAGCCGAGGAAGTGGTTCTGTTCCTCATGTGAGAATACAGGGTGGCCCAAAGGTAACTGACCCTTTTAGTTTGCTAATGAAAAGAAAACTATGAACGCAAGAAAGTTAAAACTGGTTTTGTTTGTAAGAATAACATTTTTATAGTTTATTATATGGTATCCTATATACTCAGCTTGCATATAAACTGAAGAAATTTTCCTTCATTTCATAACCTCAAATTTTCATAATGGTTTGCTACAGCAAAGAAGAAAGAATCAGAATTCTGCAATCCTACATTAATACGACGTCAATAACAGGAGTGCAACGTGACTACAGAATCCATTTTCAAACAAGGATCAGTCCTTCTAAAAACACAATTAAATCTCTCTATAGAAAATTTGTGGACTCTGGAAATGTTAATGACAAACCAAGATTCGGAAGATTGAAAACAGCGCGAACTGTCAAAACCCCAGCCATAATTTGTCAAAACAACCGTGGCGGCCATTTAAAGGATGTTATATTCAAGACATAGTGTTAATAAACTATAAAATTGTAATCTTTCCAATAAAACAAGTTTAAACTTTCTAGCGTTGATAGTTTTCTTTTTATCAGCAAATTAAAAGGGTCAGTTACTTCTGGGCCACCCTGTGGTATATGCATTATATGGTAACATTTATACAGGTATGACTTACTATGTGCCAGTGTGAAACGTTCTTCAGTGCCAGCTTTATTTGGTAGTAAATTTTGCGAACTTTTCTAAGGAGAAACTTTTTGATGATGTGCTGTCATCCACAGAAATTATAAATCTGGAGATTGTTGTTAATTTTAGGACATAAAAGTAGAAATAGAAGAGGCCTAAGAACTGGTCTTTGTCGGACTTCATAGGATTTGTTTTGCAGCTTTGAATTGGAATAACCAGTAACTACAAATTGTTACAAATTACAACAAATTTTCACTGTGCTGCTTTGTATAATTTTCTTTTCACATGGTTTTCCAAGTTCTTTTAATTTTATTAGACATGAAACTTATTTTCTGCATGTAATTTTAATTCTGAAGGAAATTTCACGGGAAAAATATTGCAAAATTGGTTTTGTGTTCGAACTGACGCTCAATCGAGAAACTTTAATGTTGCGTAATTTTAACAGCTGTATCAATTTAAAAGTACTCTTTGAATCTTGTAAAGGAATTCGTTATATGCGATAAGGATGAAAAAACATCCTCAAAAAAATTATTTCGAACAACAAACTTCCAATGTGAAAAGTGAGATGCAAATTTTATACAGACAACACAGTGAAATTTAGGTATGGCCGAGATCACAAACATTGAATGGTTTGTACAAACTTGGACCTGAATAGCTTAAGGTAAGAGTGGTTCCCATGTCCTTGTGATGTAAACAGTGAAACATGATACTTACATGCAGGAGCTATGGCAGCCACACGTGCACTACGACAATGCAGTACTGCTTGTATTTATACATTCAGTGGGGTTGATGACATCCATCACAATAAACCTTCCATTGTTTTTAATTATTCACTCCCGTATTTCAAATAACTCATGGGTTTGATAGCCATCTCTAATTTCAAAAGTAAGGATCTAGTTGTGTGGAGAGTGAATGGAATTGAATAGAATAGAATGGAATGACAAGGAACGGAACGGTACAGAAGGGAAAGGAAAGGGAAGAAATGGAATGGCCTGGAACGGAACGCTGAGCTGAGTGGACCAGAGTTAACCAAAGCGGAGCAGAGCAGAAACGAATGGAAAATGAGGGAACGAAAGAGAACGGGAGAGACCGGAAGTGAACAGAAAGAAAAAGAGAGAACAGAAGAGAAAAGAAAAGAAGAGAACGGAAGAGAAAAGAAAAGAAGCGAACGGAGAAGATAAGAAGACAGGAACAGAAACCGGCCAAGTATCCCATTCCTGGGTAGTCCCAAAGTCCCAGGTTATCTGACATCAATCTCGCTCTGATGCCCAAAAAATACATTTAGTCATCAATTTTTACGCATGTGCACTAGCACATTCACGTTAACACATCTTTAAGCGCAGCCGTCACATTAAGTGCGGTCCCGTGGTTTGACCGTTTTCTGCGCATTATAAGTAATATTAGTGTCTAGATCACCTCTTTTTTCACACCATGTTGCTGCTGCTGCTGCTAATGGAACCGTTAATATATCGACGCAGAAACGTGGTTTCTGATAGTGCCAACTGAATTCCCCATATAGTTTTGCTCTTCAAATATCCCTGGTATTACAGTTAAACCCTCGTTACTTTAGAATACTGGGCGATTGCCAACCCAGTTATGGTCACGACTGTTTTTGAACGTTTCACTGTGCTATCAGAGACATTATTTTCTGGGAACTAATACCAAATTCGAACAACTTTAAATTTCGATAAATTTAGAAGAGTGTTATACTCTCCAGTATAACTGTCTTTGGTCTCCGACCAAAGAAAAAAAAAGGAAACAACGCTAAGAACTGGAGGAGATGACTGGCCAGCATTGCAATCCATTAAACGTTCTAAAAGAACAATTTGTAAGCCTGAGTCTGCGAGAACATCATCAAGAACCTTCTAGAAACATCGCCTCAACTAGGACGGACATCAAACATCGTTATGACGAGGAAGAAACTCCAACAGCATATTGCCAGGAACTTCAACGTACGACTACATGTTGTTTTTTTTCTTAATATTGTGTATTCTAAACGGGATTTTATTATAACTATATTTANCTAGGCTCTATATTCAAACTTCTAAGTATGTAGGATGCGTATTCTGTCATAGAGTGATAACATTCATTATTATGTAATATCCCTTTCGATTGGAGATGCCTTTTATTTGACCTTTTGTGGTGAGATGAGTCAGGAGAGAAAAAGAGACGATCGTTCGTAAGAAAGGAATGAAAATGATTACCGCAGATCACGTTACCGAAGATTACAGAAAAACATGCGAATATAATATTAATAAATAATAATATTCCCTTAATGGGTGGTGGCAGCTTCAATTTGATTAATAAATCATAGAAAATATAATAATTGTGACGAATATATATATGTCACGACGATAAAAATATTTGAAAGATCATGCTCCAGCGAATAATCTGACACGCGAATTATAACAACGATGTTCCCATCAGCGAGGGAGAGGAAACCCATAACAAGAGTGAACAATAAAAAGCCTGAGCTATCTTGAAAATGTCTTTACCAATTTCCGGGCGTTATTCCTGGTCCAACATTGTCTTCAGTATAGAAAAGCTCTGAGTGAAATTAAGGTGTGTGTACGCCTATTTTCTTTGCTTATATGAGATAGGCTTAGCCACTTTGAAACGTCGCTCGTAGCTGAGATTGCGAAGTTTTGAAAATGTTTTCGATGCTAGGAGCTTAATTTTCTCCATTTTGTTCATACATTGTCTTAGGATAGCGTACCAATGTCGCATTTTGTATTCTAGGAATAGTCAGACTAATGTTTTATGAGAGGGTAGTATAATGTCCTTCAATTTGCAGTCGAAGTCTCTTGCTATGAAGCCAACAGTTCCCCCCGTTATCCAATTGCTTTTTTTACTTGTTTGTCATGCTTGAGATATTTGGTGATAGTAACACTAAAATATCTTAGTTAGTCTTTGCTTCAATTGGAGTATCATTCATGGTATGTAGAAAGTATCTATTATTATTTCCAGTGTGCATTACGGTGTATTTTTCAATGTTAAAACTCATTTGCCAAGTTCTTGTCTATTGGAGAAGACGGTTCATGTCTGCTTGATTAGTAATTCTGTCTTACTCAGTAAACACTCAGTGACAATATTTCGCGTCATTTACAATTGAGATAATTTTACTGATGATTGCGAGGTCAAGGTTGTTGATATAAATGATGAAGAGCCTGAAACACTTTCTTGGGGAGTTTGTGAGGTTTCCGGAATCCAGTCGCTAAATTGTTGGTGAGTCGCTACTCTCTGAGTGTGACTAGTGAATGTTTCGTATTCGTCGAACCACTTTAGTCCTAGCCTAAGCCTTTCGTAGGGAGCTTCATCGAAAGCTTTTCATAAGTCAAGAAATATGAGCTCTACGGCCTTTCTGCTGTCGAAGATTCACTTGACTTCTCCAAGGAAGTCAAGAAGGAGAAACAGCAACGTTTTTCCCAGAATCTGTGTTGCCTGCAGTCAAATTTGGGGTAAAGAGATGTTTTGTCATTCGGACTTTGAGCACTCATTCCACTGTTTTACTAAGGACAGATGTCAAGCTGATTGAGCGATTGTTATTGGGTGCTTGTTTTTCTCTTTTTTTGCGATGTGGAGAGACATTCACCAGCTTCTCGTCCCGCAGAACTAACCCAGTTGCGAGAGCGAGAGGCCGATTGGAGATGTTTGTCAAGGGCTTGTCGATTCTTCGGCTGTTTTTAAGTAGACGAGGAGCCAGGCCGTCATGTCTAGTGAATTGGTCGATTAAAATCGATTAATAGATCTTCCACCGAGATTATGTAGTTTGTCAAAGGTAGTTGGACGTTCATGCATGGCTTGAGGTTGTGAAATTTTAGTTAAATAATTTCAAGGAAAATCATATGAAGTACGTGTTTAGAATTTTGGTTTAACTTCTGTCATCTGTTCGGGCTTGACCGGCAATGTCAATCAATTATTCAAATGGATCTGTTTTGAGTCATCTCCCATCAACATATCTGTAAAGCTTTCTGAGCTTGTTTTGGCTTGTACTGCATCTATGATTCTTTATTCCGCTCTGCACGTCTGACTAGTGGTGACTCGGGGGCTCCATGTGACGGACTTCTGTTTGCTATATTTTTAGTCCACTAAACGATTATTGCCTGGCTCTCATGAGATGTCTAATGTCGTGTGTAAACTAGAGTGGGTTACTGATCGGCTTCAGACGCCCTGTCGAAATATGATGCTCTGAAGTTGTGAGAATTTATATTTTTTAGTATTGTAGGGCGATCTTGAGCGTCTTTATTCAAAATCAACTCTGCCGAATTTCTCTGTCATCAATTCGAAGTTTGCTCGTGAGTAGTTTGGAATGCATTTTCGTTTCTGTGTAGCGTTATAGCCTGTGTTTCTTCATTACAATGACGAGATGCTTTTCTGTTGCGAGCGTTTGCTCGGTTAGAGGTGTGAAGCTTTGTTCTGCAGTAAGCAAACACACAGCGGAGTCGCTCAAGCATTGCCGACCCTGTTGTAAAAGTGTAAAGTGTGATGTAGAATTTCACTTTTTACTCCTAGTGTTGCATTCTGAAAAATCCTTGTATCATTTTCTTGAATGCGACATAATGTAAACCTGGAGTACTTTATTTACTCTAGGGTATCTACAACTTCATTTTTTTCTCCGTATTGTTACTCCGCAGAAAATGCGAACTATTTAGCTACGGTTTTTCTGCGTTTCCACGACCTCTGACTATCAACAAACTACAAAACTTAAAGTTTTTACAGTCGTCTTTCAATGAAAAGTAACATCAAATAAAAGCGAAATAGGTCAATGCAAATTAGCAAAAATCTTGGACAGGAATAAGCTCTGATGAGAGGTATGCCCGGAGCTTTAATTCTTAAGAATACTAAGTAGCTTTTGAGACTGTCTATAAACAGTCTATAAACGATTATAGACTGTCTATAAACACTTCGTACGTCATTCTCTGATGTCACAAAAGCCGAAGCTCATCTATCAATTGCCGTGGAGATTCAACAGCGCTTCACTCCACTTAATTCATCTTACTATTTGGGTTCTAACACTTATCAAGTTATCAATAAACATTATCAAAATTAAGATAACTTCCTACGGGATACATTTATGTTTTTCTCTCTGTCTTTTGTATAAGCATTGATATGGGCTATCATGCACCCATATATGTTTTTCAATTAAGGACCTTTGTACCAAGACATTTTTAAAAACGATGTAATTTCTTGGCCGATGTAACTGTATACGTGCGTGAATGCTAGCACACAAGCAACCACATGGCATACGCACACTACAATAATTTAGTGTAATGTAGTAACATGTACTGAAATATAGGTAATGAGTGAAATAAATTTACAGCTACTTTCCTGCACGTATTGCAGCACAAAATTATTGCAGAGACTCAAAGTGACGTGTGGATTTGTTCTTGAGTCCCATAATTGTTTGAGGGATGGCAGCTTACAATTATTGCTGAGACGCAAGATAACGTGCTATTTTGATTTAAATTTTTTTCAACGTTTGAAGAGTTTTGATATTCAGGGAAAGTTTGTTCCACAGTAAGGCGTCTGATATTGACAGAGCTTTCTGCCCAATGTCAGATGGACGGTAGTTGAATAATACGATGTTGATTCGGCTTTTGGTTGGTTGCAGTTGGAGGATAGAAGTTTACAGTGTCTGCGTTGCTCTGAGGGAAATATAAAGAGGAAAACACGTACTGGAATCTGTCTTGAATTGAGGTCCAGCCGAGTTTATTTCAGAGAAGGGTTGCGTGATCACTCTTCTTGAATTTACTTGTGCACGCTACCTTGGCTGCGAAATTCATACATTTTTGGAACTCTCTTCGAAAATATTGGGGTATGTCTCCCTAAACTATGCTGCAATAGTTAATACGTGATAATACTAAAAAGTGAATGGCTAAAAATCTGGTTTCAAGTACATAAGAAAGTCTGCAATGGACGTGCGGACCAGCTTGTCCCAGCACAATCCTTAGATGAAAAATCACCGTATAACGAGCGTAAATAATTTCGTTACGTTCATCCAAGTTATTAATAGGCATCGTTTAATTGTATAAATATATATGAGCATCCATCTTACGAGGGTGAAAAAGTTTGAAATAAATAGAAGTTTCCGATAAAAATTCCTGAAATCTCAGTGGGAAGCGTACTTCATTAAAAAAGGCACTCTCAAAAGCCCGTACTGTATCTACACTACATGGTTTGGGATTAATATGGCTAGTTGGATTAGCAAAAGTGTAGATTTCTCTTTGCGCATGATTGAAAGACTCGAACTCGTATAATCTGTAGCATGAAAAGAGGAGTTGAATTTTACCCCATGTACTGACTAAGAGCAGAAAGTTGAATTTTGTCCCATAACCTGAATCAGAGAGTGGACGGTGATGACCATACTTACAAGCATGAGAATCAATGTTTTACCAGCATATTGTATAGAATTACAATTAAACAGAAATTTGCAGTCACTATGTTGCAATTAAATATTCACTTTAGAGCGAGTGAGATATTAAGGTTATTCCCCATGTAAATTGCCGTTTCCATTTAGGGACGAGAAATACGGGTATACGTATAATTAATTAAATGTGTGAATGAACACACGATGAAATTTTTACGTACAGTGCTATCAATGAAGCTCCTATAACTGAGTACATCGCGCAGTATTGCGTGTGTACTGTATGGAGAGGTAGGCAGGTTACCGAATCTAGTGATAGAAGAATTGTAGAAAAAGAGAGAAGTGAGTGACGCTTTGAATGCGTGTGGGCCTGACAGAAGGTGTCTGATGTCGCCATGGCTGTTTAACGTATATATGAGCAGCCGTGTGCGAGACATGAATACTAAAATGTGGTCTCGAGACTCGCTTGAAGTAGATGACACAACAGGCAAGTTGGATAAATTGAAAAAGTTACAAGGAAGTGATACAGAGTAGCCACATTGGAATTCTTATCGAAACAAATTGCAACATACAGAATGATGTTTAAAAAAATGATTAAAAACTTGAGCGATAGAAAAGTGTTTGTGAAAGTAGTGAGTACTTTAAATGAAGATCGAACGTATATATGACAAAAGTATTGGAATGTTTTCAAAATTTGAGTGCGGGCGAGCAGTACTGTGCGTGGCGGGATACGAGCGCAGCGCTGGTAGGGAGACCAGGCGATGGGAGCGGTGATGAGCTCCAATAATTAATTGAAGAAAAAGCAGGTCGTCCACTGAATGGACTTCGAGAGGCAAATCTAACAGTAGATGGATAAAGAATGGAAGAAATGAGACATGAATTGAAGAAATGTTTTGAATGAAATTTCAAAATCATATCCTCTTTTTTCTTATTAACTTCGTTAATAATATGAAGATTTCGTAATAAATGTGTAAATGGAAAAAAATGATGGATGTACAGATGACACACACGTTCTACAGTGTAAGAGGCGCATGATAGAGATCTACAGGAATGAAGAATGTACGTGGATCTGAAGATTTTTAGCACAACCTTACGAGTAAGATGATCTCGTATTTAGCTTTCGTGTTTCGGAGGATGAGTGCTGATTGACCGTGACGCAACTCGAACAAGCCAATAAAAGTTTTCGAGCATAAATGTCGTTAGTTTTGAAGCCATGTCTGCTTCCGAGATGGGCTAAGGTATTGGTCAATACGGGGATTAATGCTTGAGGCATGTGTTACATTAGGTTATATTTTTAGATTTCATCGGTCTAATATGAAGTTGTATGAAATGCGGTAAATTGTTTTACTAACGAATTTACGCTATTTCATTGATTTTAAAAATATTGGTGACCAGAAATCCTAAATTTTTAAACTCCTGCCCACTTAATCATACATTAATCTATGCCCGTTGTTTTGAGACCTTTAAACAAACGGTGTTGCACGATGCGTTTTAAAATTAATGAATTCTACACTTATACAATAAAACCCTAAAACAGCCGAAATTCCTTCAGCGAACCGCACAAATGTATTTTTTTTTAATTTTGGATATCTCTAATGAAATAGAGCGAGAAGAAAACATTATTGGCTCACAAATGTGTCATTTGAGTTTACGTTTTTTAAGAAAATTGTAAAGACTAAAAATGTTAAAATGTTTCTTAAAATATTTTAATCGTCATTAATTTTGATGAAAATTGATCCTTCATGATACATAGTGCATTGACCCAAAATATTTCGTGGCATATTTTCTAAATATTCTGAACCGACCCTAAAACTTCTCATGCTCGGACCTGGTTACTATTTCCCTTAATCCATAATTATTTGAGCGTGGTACTGATAATTTAATTTGAAAATATTACTCTGATTAAAATAACAATAAATAGCCATAGCAAAAACAGACCTAAGCCAATTTTAAACTTACAAAGTAAGTTAGTTAGTTAAATTGTCAATCTTTTATGTTCTACCTGGAATGCTGTTCGTTTTGCATAAATGTGCACAAATTTCTCATATCATTCGAACCTAGAATTTTTAAGATTGGGGATCTAGAAGTTTAATTAAGAATAGAAACTCGGGAATTTAGGAGAACGTAATCTAAAATGTTTTTTAAAAAACTTAAAATATAGAAATGTAGGAACTGGAAATTTGATTGTAAAAGAAGAGGTAACTAAGAAATTTTTGACTGAGGAATTTAGAAATTTGAGAATGGGAAATCTAAAAATTAAAGAATAGGCATTCTAGCGATTTTAGAATTAGTAACCTAATATTTTTTTGGAATAGAGAATCTATAAATTTCAGAAAGTAGTGGAAGAAGAATAAAAAGATTTAAATGTTCTTAATTACGAAACTGGAAATATATTTCTTCATAATCGGTTCACTTCACTTACTTGAAACTCCTCTTACAATCTGTACAGTGGCTCTTTCATGAAAGTACTTAAAATCTCAGGGGCCTTGTTAACTACACTTCGTATGTTTTCGTCTTGGCTGAATTTTTGAACTAGTGAATTAATTGAGCAACCTCAGAATGAGTACACTGTGTATTGTACGCATGCTGCAAAGAAATCCTAAAACCTCAGTGAACGAGATCATGGCAAAATATTAACGTCTGACCAATTCAAGTAACCAGAAAGAAATGTTTCAAAATCTCATTTTTTTTCATCGATGAAAAGAAATAGTAGGCGAACGCACAGTAAAATGTGTGTGGAGTTTTGAGAAAAAGAGAAGTGTTTCAGGCTGCTTTATTTTAGGGGATTATCAATTTTATCTGCCCATAATGAGCATTCTTTGAAAATTACATACTTTTTGAGCCTTGTGGTATATGCAGGTAGACAAGGAAAACAATTTGCAAAGTTTAATAAGTTGAATTGCAAAAATATTGGGGCACATTCTGCACGAGGGAAAATGAATCACATTACTCAATACTACACACAAACATCGATTGAATTCATTTATAGGTTTTAAGCACCTTCACCCACCGAATTTCATGAGGGCCCCAACTGGCAAAATAATCTGTTGGCAAAATTCAAATTTACGGACTTCAAAATGCAAGACTCTAGTTGCTCCTGAAGATTATACTAAAGCTATTTGACGATGTGTTGAATGTAAACGCAATTTTTACTCCATGAATCACCAGTGTCAAAACTTCTTAATCTCAACTTACATGATCGCCGACGGATGTGTTCTGTTCTGAGTCAGACCACACCTTCAAGTCGGTCACGGCTGGGAATTGTTATGCTGACATAATTTTGCCTTTTTTTGTGGCTTCAAGGCCGTGAAAAGCTTAAACGCCGTAAAATGTTCGTAGAGCTACCATGTAAATATCCTCTAGAGCGGCCGTGTAAATATCTTGTAGAGCGGCCGTGTAAATATCATGTACAGCGGCCTTGTAAATATCCTGTAGAGCGGCCGTGTAAATATCCTGTAGAGCGGCCGTGTAAATATCCTGTAGAGCGGCCGAGTAAATATCCTGTAGAGCGGCCGTGTAAATATCATGTAGAGCGGCCGTGTAAATATCCTGTAGAGCGGCCGAGTAAATATCCTGTAGAGCTACCATGTAAATATCCTGTAGAGCGGCCGTGTAAATATCCTGTAGAGCGGCCGTGTAAAGACCGTTCAAGGCTAAGCCTGAGCGACTCACGCTATTGCATTGCTTATCTCTATAGCTTCAACTCCAATTCTTTAAGTTCTTTCTGAAACGTTTACATAGCCCTCACAAGTCTGAGTATATTATCCACAATTTATTTATAATAACGCTTCATAGTATTCGTTGTGTGTGTGTATGTATGTTGGACTTTGTAATTCTCCCTAAACAAATGCATAAATGAGCAATCAATTTATTAATAAATATTGTCGTAAGACATACGTTCAATTTTCCACATAAGGTAACAAATTCCCCAATTTTAAAATACTTAATACCAAGTCACAACTGATGATTCACATAAATACCGTTTGTATTAAATTGCAAGAGAGTTTATGACAACGGCTTTTGGTGCAGTGAAAAAAATCTAATAAAAGAAAAGAATGGTTTCAAGAACGCTTGGTAATAATATCAAATGTCAATTAATTGTTTCTACTAATACTTCGGGTTCAGTTTGTTGATGTAGGGGTTTACCTTTTTGTATTCAAAACCTACCTCTTGAATATGATAGTCCAGAGGCTACGCGAAACAGCATCAATTGTGTGTATAAATATTTCTGCAATTTCCTGAACCAAAAGCTTCAATTATTTGAATCCTATTCACAGTCGGAAACAATACACATGAATTTTCCTACATTTAAAACCTTGTAAATAATTGAAAGTACAAGCACCCGTTTTAGTGTGAGTGATTGGTTGTATCGAGCTAAGAACAGACAATTATTAAGTAGCATAACATTCGCAATAAATTTTGCAGGTTGATCCAAGGCAAATGACATCACTATTTTATCTCAGACTCCATAAAATAAATAAGGGTAGTTCTTAAGGACGAATTTCTTACTCATTTTCATTTTTACTTGATGCACCCAGATTGGAAATAGCATAAAAACGCCGCCCTGGCAATTTTCTCCCAATCAGCCCGAACGAAGGCACGCGAGGCGATCTGGCTCTATAGTTTGTTTCCGTGAAAATCAGACATCGTCTGAGAAACAATCGATCTACTTTCCATCAAATCTTCAAGGTCAGCTCATGCCGCCTTCTTAGATCGTGTAAGAGCCTTAGTATTTGAGTTTTAGATATGAGATAAGGCCCGGTCTGTCATTTGCGATAGTTTGAGTTTCTGGTGCTCCATACAATTGTCTCCTGTGATATAACCAGTAATCCCAGCTCTAGCGAAAGTTTAGCATACATGGTGAAATTAGAGATCTCAGCAAAAAATTATTATTTGCAGGCTGCCGAGATTTTTACTGAGTTTCTGTGATAAAATCGAAACAGCGTACGAAATGGGTTGAAAATAGGGTTTGCGAGTTCTTCGTGTCACCAATGCGAGCAAAACAAGTTTCAACTCTTTTCTACTGGCCAAGTATGGCTAAACAGAAAAACTAACTTTATTGCAAATGTTGGTCTCGAAGAAGACCGATGTCTGGGGCGCCTTTTGCAGTAATTTGCGAGTGTAGAGCACGGCGCTTGAGCAGATCCACCCCTTCAGGGATGGGTGCACGACTGACGTCTCGCGGTTGCATGTGCTCAGGCATTCCGTGCAGTCCAGACCGAAGTAAGGTGCCAATCAGTGAGTCTGTCCATAGGCTCTTCAATTCCTTCCCACTTATCAACCCCACATAAATTTAGCAGTGTGAGGGCGCTCGCCTCATCACTCGACGATCTTGCATCGCTCTATGCTAATTATCCTCTCTTGCTCGAAAGGTCATTTCCAGATCCCCCAGAGAGACCAACCTTCCAGACTTTCATGATTGGTCTCATGTTTTTTGCGCTATTTTTTAACTTTTCATAGATCGACCTCGCCTGAAGAAGAACCTCAAATTTCTTCTCACTCCCTCTAAGAAATGGAACCAAATGTGAAGAAACCAGTGATGTCTGCGTAGTTAATAGAACAGTTTTGCTTTCTTGAACATCTGAGATCTGAATAGTTCTAGAGCGATGATTTTTGCTGGAACACGAACAGGTTTTGAAATTATGAGAAATTCGTTGCTTGATGGTTAGAGCTCACTCAGAATATAGGAGAAATTTTGAAGCATTCTTCACAAGGTGTTATTACGCACGCCAAGTACGAGTTTACAAGGATACAATTTTGCAAGCTTTTCTGATATTGATGCTTTTTGATCGATAGGATCAAGTTCATTACTATTTCTGAAAACGAAATTAGCAAGCCGTATTCTTTGAGTTAGAGAAGAAAAATATTGAGTAAGGTTACGTTGAAAAGAATTGCCTCAAAAATGGGGAAACACCATTTCGACCACTTGTTCCCTCATCCCTCAATAACCTGACAGGACAGATTCGCTCGCCCAACTAATTGCCAGTACAACTGCTATTCACGTTTCTCGCTTCACTAACCTAAAGCAAATTTTTTCTGAATTTAAGATGGTTACTCGTTCAACCGGTTAGTTGTCTCCCTTCACAACTAACTTCAGCTTTAGTTTTCGTAAGTCTTCGAATGATTAAATGGTACCTCAAAAATGATATTCAACAAGCTTGCTGTGAGAAGTTTAAAAAAGATTTCACTGTAACTAGTCATTGATGTACAAAGGTGTTAGGTCCTGCGTCAGACCACGCTTTGAAAGGAACACAGCCCGAACATTGTTATACTGGCAAAATATCGTATTTTTTTGAGATTTAGAAGACGTGCTAAACTAAACCATTCTACATCATAACGTTAAAATTTGTTTTGATAAGGGCAGTTCTTAAGGACGAATTTTTAACTCATTTTCCTTTTTACTTGATTCCCCCAGATCGGAAATAGCATAAAAAGCGCCGCCCTGGCAATTTTCTCCCAATCACATGTAGTCACATATAGTCACATATTGTTTCTTTGTGTAGATGTTATTGTGTGTTGATTTGATTGCTGGAATTCAGTTGTATGTGTACGCATGGCTTCGAATGTTTAAGGAAATTTTTCTTTGTTTTCAACGGTTAGGCAGAGATATTTTCCGATATTAGTTTTTGTGTCTTTGATATTATAAGTGATATTAGTTTCTCATAGTTTTTTGCAATTTGTTCATTATCGTTTTTTGTTTTTTGTTTTACAGCACTGATGATGGAATCAAATATTCCGAAACGTTTGCAATTAAAAGAATGTTTCCTTTTATTTTGGTTCTCCATTTCATTTTATTTTACACATAGAGTCCAGAATATAAATAGGCATTAATGAACAGGAGGTCTCCCACAGTTTGCAGTTAACTGAGAACTTCGGCTGGTAATATTTCTTATTCTGGAGTGTTAAGAGTCAGTCATTTGCTTCACGCAGATTTCATCATTTTCTAGTATTGAGTGAGGTGTAATTTGACACTAACCTCTAGAGCTGGTACCATATTGGCGCCGGTTCAACGTAACACTGAAGGTTGTTGAAAAATTACTGCCACACCGAAACAAGTTTCGTATTATGCTTTGCTAACTGCTCGTGTTATTCTTAGCTTTTCATATGTCTTCAATTCTCAAAATGTTATATCAACCTAAATTATAAGAGTTTCTTTGGATTTTATTTAAAATGTCAGCAGGAATTTAAAATATGACGTATATATGTATTTCAACCACATCCGGGTGAACCGATAGGTCTCGAGTAATTTTCTTCATTCGCCGCGAAAACAGACAATCCAACCAAATTTCAGTAACAGTCTCTTGCGACTACATTGTGAATGGATGAAAGAGTTGCGCAGTTATTTCGTCATTTTTTGGTGGAGCGATCTAGAATACTAGCATGGAACTTAAGTTGGTCGGCCTCAGTTCTCTCATAATTAAGAACACACCTGTATTCGGGGTTTGAGCTAAGCCCTTTACAAGGAAGTGTAATTTTTTAGCAGCATTAGAAGATAATAAATTTTGACTTGTGTACTTGGCTCTTGCGCTAAATCGTGTGCACTCGGAACACTTCAAGCTCTACAGGGTATTTACGACGACGGAGCGGCCATGTGTGCTTGCAGTCGCGATCGTAAGTTAAGATGCTAGCAATAAAATCCTCCAAAAGGTTTTTATCTTCTTCCTTAACTCATCAGTTGACGTTGAAGGTATATTTCTTAGGAGTTTTCTCGAACGCTCCGGTGTTTAAGACTCCCAACCAATTTTCAACAGCACTCTGAGTTAGTGTTAAAGTTTGTGTTCAATTGAAGTGTCATAACTCGATCGGAAAGAATTTCTCCTGGATATCTGGACGAGCAGAAATATTTTATCGTGTAAATCAGAGGCGGTGAATCGTGTGCTGGAGTCTCTTTATTGGAGGTTGCTTCCGTATCTTTCTAGTGACTGAGATCCTCTGCATCGCCCCGTCTGACAAATATTTTATGACTGCATGGTCTTGAATTGAACTCAGACACAAAACAGAAACGCCAGCTCATAAGAACAAAACTAAACAGCCTTGTGTTCGAGATAAGTACGAAATGAGTGCCTTTGATTATAACTACTTTTTGTGAGTTTTGCAGAGCTCTCTTGGCCCAAAATAATTCGATAAATACACAATCATCATTGACAATCTTCTTCAAAAAATTTCTCTAAGCTATTAAAAATATTCTTCAGTTTACTTATTTCTTGAAGACACTGTGACATCTTAACGATAACTCTTGTTAATTCATTACTTTGCAGAAAGCAATTTTAATTCACGAGTATGAGGCGCTGTGGAAGGCTTCTTAAATTTGCATCTTGTGACGAAATTGGCATTTGTGGAGCTGCGGAGGAGGGTCCGGGGTGCAGAATTACGGACTACACCGTCGAATTACGGAACTGCGCATCACAGCAGCCCCTGGCCTGAATTATGCTCTCTACGAGACTAGCAAATGAGATTGTTGGGGTGCACCGCTGCGTAATTCCCTGACTTCTAGTAAAGGTCAGTTCTAAAGAAGGACCGCAGTAGTAAAAGTTGGTGGAACTTATCTGATTGATGAAATTTGTACGAAAATCATGGGTGACGATTTATTGAATTTGTTCTTAGCGAATTGTAGAGTTGATATTTTTTCGTGCTTAAAAAACTCGAGGCATGACGTAGCGTTGTCAAAAATGGTAACAAAATAGATGCCGCCACTCGCTGAAAAGGATCCAATGAATCATTCATGAACTTTCTAGTTTGATGACATCGAAGCAACTCAATGCTTAGAAGCTCTCAGGAAAGTTTGAGGATATTGCTTTGCTCGAATATTTGAAATGACTTTATGCTAATGAAGAAACATACAGTTTCATTGACGATGGTCGTTTCTTTCATGTTCACATCAATAAAGTGAAATATTTTCTAGAGTGCACAACATGTTTGTTGGGTAAATATATGATCTAAACTTGCCTGTTAGCTATAGCGAGCAAATGTTTGCGCGAGCTCATTACCAGATGTGCTGAGTTGCTCCGCAGACTGTTATGCAATGTACGAGGAGGTGTGTAATTTCTTCACTCATCGCGTCGGTGGATACTCGTGCATGAAACTTTGAACTTCACTTGTTTTCTCTTCTCTACCGAAGAATTGGTATCCCAATAATCATACAAAATTTACGGTATTACACAAATTCATCAAATTCGACGCATTAGGTTAAAGAGAATAATTCCATTTTGGTGAGTGAGCGTTTCAGCATCAACGTGACAATTAGAATGTAAAAATCAATAATGCTTAGTAACTTTTATAAAGAATTTACCATCATTATTATTATCAACACTTGGAATTCTGATAAAATCATTACTACGAATGACTGCTGGTACTGCTATGAGTTCCAATGTTTGTTTCCTAAAATTCCATGACTTTTTCAACCCTTTGAAACCTTGCCTAGACTCACTTAACCTAGCATTGAAGTTTACCATACCATTTCCTTCGTTCAAATTTGATGTACATGGTTTGACTTAGCCGAGAAAAAATGGTTTCATGTTGTTAATGGAAAGTGACTTTTTCATATCCTCGACGAAGTCCTCCTTATTTTGCGGTGCAGAATAAGAGGTGGGGGCTTCAAGACGATCACAAAAGACTGACCATAGTTGGAAACGCACTGGTTGCATGGGCGAAATTATGCCAGGAGGGGTGGAATTTGAGGAGCGAGGAGAATACGGAATAATGACATCAAGTGTAATAGTCTAAATGAGAATAAGAATAATCCCTACTATCCCTTCAAGATTATAGGCTCATTTCTATAATGTGTCAATTTAAATGACCCAAAACTTAATTTAGCTAACCTAGCCTATCCTATTCCAACCTAACCAAATCTGAAACTTTCGTCCGTGTTTCAACCGTAAACAAACAAGAAAGTTACATATTATGCTATCTGGTACACGCAACAGCTTCGGTAAATAAATTTTGGCATTGAGTTTAAGGTCTTCCGCGTGGGACACCTTAAATGCCGAAAGCAGGCGGACGATAGTCTTGACGCATGAAATGTTGACGTAGTGGATCTCTTAAATGTGAGATGCAAATAGTAATTGAGCAACAAGTTGTCAAAAAAATGCGTGGTTTAGAAAGTTATTAGCAATCGATTGGATAGCCTTTAAATCGAAGTAAGCTTTCATTTTACCTGACATTGATTCTACAAGATTATGGATCCTCTGCGGATCTATTTTTGGTCATGATTGACGTAATTTGTCCCCCAAAGCAATCGATGTTGAAGGAAGAGGCGATGAGTCTCTCAGGCTCCTTCAAAGACATCCCAGAAATTTTTCGTGATGTTCAAATCAGGAAATTTTAGTTTCCAGTCCATGGGTTCAAATTTTCCCAAATTTTCAATAAACCAATCTTGAACATCTTTAGATTTGCGGATGCAAGCACAGTCGTGTTGCTATCAGGAAAACAACTTCATTGAGGATTGAACGGGGTCAGAAAGTATGATACTTGTAAATGATTTTTTTTAATAGCAAAGAGTCGGATATCCATATCTATCCCAGCAAAATTCAGCCCCAGAGCATTACTCTGCCTCCAGAGACGTGAACAGTTGGGACGATGCAAAGTGTATCCATAGCTTCATGTGTTTGTTGCCAAACCTTAACACGCTCATCGTTCTGAAAGAGGTGAATCTGGACTCATCGGATCTCATTACATGCTTCCAATCCTTAACGGTGTAATCTCAGTGTTCACGAGCAAATAACAAACATTTTTATTTGCAGCTGAGACTTATGGCTTCCTGATAGATTTTCATCCATCAAAGTTCATTTCCTTTACATGTCAACGCACATTCCATTGAGAAATAGTTTTCGGGTCGTCATAAGACTCATAAGTTATCATTTTTGGTTGATAAATGCTGATTTTTTCTCCAATCGCTTCAAATAGTGACTGCCTCTGTCGTCCAGAATGTTAGGCCGTCAGAATGTTAGGCCGTCGGAAAGAGCCGAGTTTGCTGTATAGTTTCGAGCGTGCTATTATTCTTTGTATTGTTTTCATATTTGTACAGATTACTGTCCAGGAATTCCGACTTGATTACCAACTTAAATGAAACGCAATGATGGGTTAATTATCAAATGCTGACAGGTCCTTTCCACAGGCCTTAATTTCTCTGATATAAATACAAAAATTCAATTTCGATTTGCAATAAAAACAGGTCTTTACTGCTCGATGAATCCCGAAATAAAGTAAATGCATCCTGGAAGACAAAATAGCAATTGAACTCTGAAATGTTGAATGTAGAGTGGGTAATAATGGAGTGTGAGATTTTTAAACTAACTAATAAATGTATCAAATGCAGTACCTGATATAGTTCCGACGAGAAGAATGAAACAAAAGATGAAAAGCAATATTAAGAATTAATTGAAACTTTGAACATCAACACACATATGTGTACAATCTATACGTCACCAAAAACAGAAGGAATCTCAAAATCACTTTCGTGATAGGTGCTAAGAAAACAAATGAAAGAAGAAAATCGTTCAACTTGCTTTCTCCATCGAGAATTTTACATCGGTGCCTCAATTAATAAGCAAAGCGTTTTGTCTTATGAGAAAATTTTAATCGTGAAGTTTGTACGTACGCTTATAGGGATGTATCTAGAAGGGGTTTCTCATGTTCAATTCTCTCTTCCCTCAAGGGAATACAACTATTATATATTTGGGAACATGTGCTCCTAAAGGGAAAATTTGATTGAGTCGAGCTCAGCTTCTTCCCTTAATTATGGCACAAACCGATAAAACTTAAATAATAGTAGTCAATAATAATGATGAGAAGATGATAATTTTTCATTTTCTCCTCAACACCGATCAGGAAAGTTGCGTCACTCTGAGGTCACTAAACTTGCCCTGCGTGCCGATTGTGACAATTTGGAAGCCCCGTGACACAATATCGCGCCAGCACAATGCATAAGTGTAAGTCGCGCAGTAGTTTACAACCCAGGGGGCAAATTTGCAAAAAATTTGCCCTGTTTTAGAGATACATAAGACAGCCTAAGTTCTTCTGTTGACTTGGTCGCGTTACGAGCAGTTTTTTCTTACTGAAAACCTCGAGTTGGAAATTTTTCGAATAAGATTTTAGCCTTCCGCATATGGCAACCCATCGGGTTGGCAGGTGCCTAGTGCTTATATTTGATAAAATACTGCATAATGTGAGCAAAACAAAGAGCATTAAAGTTATTTACGAATTATTAATGATATTTATAATGAAAATGGTAGAGGGATAGCTTTGTTCTCGGAAAGGTAAGACTATTCCTAATTATCAACTGACAGTGAATGACGCATTCCCTACCTCCTCAAAAATATCACTGGAATCCCTTCTTCAGTCCAACGCGAGACTAATATTTTGATTCTTCATATTTCTAATTCAATTGAATGTCTTAATTGCTAGGAAACGTGAAGTGAGGTATTCGAAACGTTCGCCTAAGTTACCAAATTTGAAATTGTATTTGTTATAATATACGACTATCATTGGCTATAGCGGAAGATATAGAGTAAACACCTCCATGTACAAAGAACAAAAAAGAGTGAAAAAATATTAAATGTCATTTATATATATCGTCAAAAAATTAGTTCTTTTTAGGAGTCTCACTGTGAGCTTGCGTCTCCGGATAAAAACTTCAATTTGTAATATTTCATTACAGTCAATCCACCATCCGAATTTTTCTAAATAGAACAGATCTCTTAACCCCCATGCACCAATGGAACTCGGACTAAGATAGAATTTCACACTGAAAACAGAATATCACAGGGCCCTTCAGTCACCATATCTCGCTTTAGGGAACTTCTTTCGCCCTAAAATCATGGGGTAAACTATTGTGAGCCTTTAAAACACTTCAGCGTTTAAAAAAATATATTTTGCATATCCCTTGCATAATTTATTTCTGCTTGAAAACGCAGCGACTTAGTTTCAAGTACTTAGAACGCAGAACTAGTGTATATATGAAAGCAACACTGGACCATGATTTTCTCCTCACGCTCAGAAAGCGTAAGTTAGTTTTACTTTGTTTTCTCTCGAAGATCATGTCCCTAATCCTAGAAAAAGTTTAAGAACTATGTTATATTAAACTTTTAAAGCCAATAGGACTAATCTTTGCAAATTTACGAAACAGAACATCGAACTAAAATCACAGCACGTGTCCCGAAAAATACGCAAACTGACTAAAATCAGCCCGGGGAATATTTGTGAGAGGCTTCAGTTTAAGAACGTGTGAAGCTTAAAACTTTAGAATGCGAATTTAGCAATAATTTTTATTGCTTGGCTGCTCAGAATACGGATGCAGCAATCAAGCTATTGAACTTGACACGGTGCAACGGCTGGCATGTTCAAAATTTCCAGCATGCAGTCAGTCAAGCTTTTGTAAGTACAGTGTGAACTCAAAGAAAATTCAACTTCAATAGAATAAATTCATTGCTTGCAGCAAGTTTGATCTATAAGTGAGACAAATATAGGTACTTAATTTAAAAACGAACTCTAGGTTAAAAAGACGGAACCATTTGCGTCCGACTTTCAAGCAGCTGGCAAAGTAATAAGGCAAAAATATCTAAAAAATAACGAACATTGAATTTGAGAAATGGGCTAAATTCTTCGTAGTTAAATGCCAAAATACATGCTTTTTGCACTACTTTACTGAGCGGCATCAGTTTTCAGTTTCAACCGAATGTCACATCTTCTCTGTTAGTGTAGTCCCGCGTTGGCGCGACAGCGCAGCGAGCGGAGATCTGCAGCGGAAAGCCACGTCAACCCGGACACGGTAAAGAATATTTTATTCGTTAATGAAGCATGTTTCACGATTCGTTTTTTGTATATATATATTTGAGATTATCATTGTTGCGAATTTGTGTTTTCGAGGGACAGGAGGAGTTTCGGACGTTGATTACGATTTGCTTGGAGTATATTCAGAATGATTTAACTTTTAAATCTCACTTGAATATTCGATGAAGAACTCTTTTAAAAAGTCTTGGTTCAAGCATTAATTACGCTTGGCTTTTTCTTGTAAAAACGTTACAGATCGGAAGGTGTAAATTTAGATAAAGACTGATATTGCTGAACGAAAGAGTACTGATAAATCCGATTATACCTTGCGTTACGCTGTGGTGTTTTCGCAGGGAAAAACATGCAACCATGTATTACTGACGTGTCACCAGTGATTTGTTGATGAAAACGAATTGTTTCCTGCTGACAGTGTAAACTTAATGCACTTGATAAAGCACTGCCCAAATTTTTAGTTGTTGAAAGTTCCTAACTTTAAGAGAAGCATGGATCGGAACTAATAACAATCAAACCAATGTTCTCTTTACTCTACAAAAAAGAGCCATTAGAGAGGTAAAGAAATTAGAATTTAATGCTTACACAGAATTTTCATTCAAAAATTGTAAAAAAACTTAATCTTCAGGATCTACAAGCTCTCTGTATGTAATTTCTTGTATAAAACGATGACTAATGATGGAGACAAAGACCTCAAGTTATTACTAACTGTAGAAACTGGTCATCACGTCTATTCAACCGGAAATAGAAGTAACTTCATGCTTCCTTATTATTCAAACGCTCAGTCACAACGTAGTATTCTCTTTATTGGAACTAAGACTTGCAATTCAATCAATGCAGAGATCCGTGAAAGAAATTCTTACAAAGCTTTCAAGATGAATCTTGAATCCATTTTCTCATCGAAACATTAAGCATGTGTGATAATCAAGTCAAATCTCTTCTCCTGAATGGAGAAGAGATTACCCTCATCCTAATAGGGTATTTTGCCATGGTTAATGTCATTGATCTTCAGTCTGTTCTGAAGTCTTTTCTAGAATATACTGTTAACATCTAGCCCAAATAAACTACTTTGTAAAATAAAGCATCAATTCTCGAGTGAACTCGAGAGCATTGATCTAGAACATTGATCTAGAGCATTGATCAGTCTATTGTGTAACTAGGTTAAGTGAATTAGGTTAAACATAATTATACACCTTAGAATACCGTTGGTGGTAGGATGCCTTAGAAGTCATTGAACTTATTCGGACCAACAGGTAGCTAGGTTCAAATTTGACCATTGTACTAGACTTAAGAAACAGTTTACTTCTGTATAGCTTGTGGTAAATTAGTTGTTTAAATTATTCAAATTGTATTAGTTATTTACAAATTGTTTAAATTGTCAAGTGCTTCTACTGCTTTATGGTATAACTGAAATTTGCTTTGTAAATCAAAAGTAACTCTCAAAGTCAGCACCGTTCGTCATTGACGTCGTAAAGACACACGAGGATGGAGGGTAAATATCAACTATGTAAGAATTGCAAATTGGATTATACGATTTCATGCTGTAAATAACGTACGTTGAACTGCAGACAGGCTGAGCAACAGGTGACGTTTGGCACAAGGAAGTGTAACGTAAAAGTGCTCCACTGGGTTCACACTGTGCGCGACAAAGAAAAGATAATATTGACCTGTCTATTTATTATGCAAAAACAAAAGGTGGCTGCGTGTCAAAATAGGCTTATTTAGTGCGTGTAAATTCTGCTACAAAATCGTTGTACTTCGAAATCGAAATGCACTTTGCATTGAGCTTGCGATAATGCAGTTGTACCATATCTAAAGTGTGCTTTGGGTTCACGATAACGTTTACACATTAATAATATTTATCCCTACGCATGTCAAGCCATCAAGCATGAGAGGATGTTCATCATTGCATGCTTCCACAAATACCGAGGTAGCATGCACAGACTCTTAGATGCACGGTACTCATGATGAGCTAGAGAACTGAAATCACTTTATTCTGTATAAATTGCATGTCTTCTCTAAAACGACTTGACTCCAGTATTAGGAGAAAATGACTTAGCTTATTGAATAATATGCACTGTAGTATTATATCATATGTATTATGTAGTGTTTTAATGTAACTCGTTTAGTTACCGAAATGGTCAGTTTACTACACATATTATCTCAATGTTTATAAACACAGTGTCTTCACTACACTATATGATCATATTAGCTATCAATACACGGTAAGCACGATAATCGAAATAATTATCAAAGATCATTGTTTATTATAATAACAGTCGATCACGAAGTAAAATAGTTGATTTAACTATCAGTATTAAACAGTTTGTTTACTACATAAAAGCTTTGATGTTTTATTTAAAAATTTTTCACCTCAAAGTACAAAAGATTCTGAACCTTAACATTCACACACTTTGATCCAATAACTTATTCGGAACTTTTTTTCAACAGTTATTTCTTGCCACTCGTTAACAAATTAAGCACATGTCGTCGAAGAACCTCGTTTAAAAATTTGTTCAAAATTCACGCTTTCACACAAATCAGTCATGATCAGTAAGAAATATTGATAGTGCACGCGTCACTGCCGAATGATGCTGATATTTTTGAGCAAAAAATCAACCGTTTATCATGGAGCTTCTGGCGATCCCCTCATTTTCCCTTGGAAGAACAACAGCCCCCAACACATGAAATGAAATGGAATATAACGCCACCATATTGAATTTTTAGACTGAATTTTTTCCACTTCACCATTTATTTTGCTGCTCTGGGTAAAACTTTTCACAATTGTATTTAACTATATTTTGTCATTATTTCCCAATACTGGTAGCCTCTGTGATGGTCGATGATTTTTTACTCAGAGTAACCGAAGCCCTCTGATCTGTGCTTCGATGTCTGTTTACGGCTGAAGCCCTTAGCCCTAACTGAGTCAATTAAAAGGCTTGAGAAACCCAAAATTGAGCTCTCTTTCTAAAAAAGAAGACACTCTCATGTGTGTATTTTGAAAATAATTCGTAGTTAGAGGACGATAGACAATCTGTACTGACATCATTTTACTCTATTAGTTAGTGCTTTCTCTAATCTCGAGGCAATTTGCTATTGTTTCCATAGTTTAAAGGTGGTCAAAAAATGACCTTTTGAATCATTCGTCATTGCCTTTCAGTTTGTCCTGGTGACTGAGAGATACTGAGTGGTGGCTTTGAGATCGACTCGGTATTGTAGGGTTTTAGATCCTATGGCACCAATTGAACGATTTATACCAGGAATCCAGTTCGACAGCGCGTTAATGATTCTTCAACAGTATTCAATGAGTTTTTTTCGAGTGGATCTAGCTCTTGATCGTACATGATCCTTCACGCCAGTACAACACACCCTACGCACACTTAGAAATGATTTTCATATTGTTTTGAAAAATGCAGTTGAAGATTGGTCTCACGCTGTTGATGTCTCAGAGGTTCTTCCCAAGAGATCCTGGGCAGGTCATTTATGATACTAAAATTTCATCGGAGATCATTAAATTCTGGTGCGAAGGTACAATGACTTTTGAAACTTTGTGAACCCCTGAAACAAACAGGATCAAGTTACTTTACTTTCATGTGGCTTTAGAGAGTAATTTTTGAAGTACATCATTTATTAGTGATCACTCAAATTAACTTAGGAATAAAAGCGCAGAGTAAAATCCTACGTAATGATAATGCGCGACGATAATATGTAGTAATTTGGCATAATTCCACCAACAACTGAAAACAAGGTAAAACATGGTTTATGTAAAATAAGTACTCAGTAAGTGAATTGACACAGGTTTATATTGACACAGGTTAATTGGCACAGGTACACAGGGCAATACACAAGTAAAAAAATTAAACTTGTCATTAAGTGTCGGTTTGCCCTTCAAAATATGCCATGATTCTAAATATGTCGACACGTACAGATTAGATTAACTCGTTGGTCGCATTGTCAGCCGCCGTCAACATGGAGGGAATTTTCACAATGCTGCTGACCGAGAAGCGGTCACAAACTCAATTTTCATAAATACTTAATCAAAGATAAATGAAGGCACGATTCATTTGATGTTAGCGATTTTGAGAATTCCTTACAACAATTGACTTTAAATTTTAGTTTAATATTGAACTACAGTTAAAACCATCGCGGTCAACGTGTTGGGTTAGTTCTTTAACTTTAAGCTTCTCTGAAAGCAACAAAAGTGTTTCAAAGAGAGAAAAGAAGAAGATCCCATCTAGCAAGATTTTAGAAATGATGAAATCGATGAACAAAGTGTGTTTCCACACAAGATCCTCAGCCCATAGAAACAGTGAGATAGAAAAGAAGTTCATGGAACAAGGTTATAGTTCAAGAAGAAAGTTGTAGATGCTGAAAATAGGACAAAATTGAACCGAAATGGGTAGTTTGTAACAAACAAAAACTTACTCTATTTTAACAATAAGAAGGCCCACCTTCCTACTACAATAGGTGATCTCCCATGAGAAGGTATACCAGTACAGCTCAGATCCTGCCCAATAATCCAAAAATCATTTGAGATAATTTTTGAAGTACATTTGAATGCATGGATGCGATTGTCAGAATGTGGAGGCTGCCCTAGCACAGCTCCTGTCCGAGAGTTGACGTTAGCGCACAGTACATTGCTCAGCGATCCTCTCTCTCAGGGTACGGCCAGTTCAGCAAATGTACTTCGATGCACACTGTGCGCAGTTTTGTTCATAAATAATTGAGAACGCAACAGAATTTTTTTTAATAAAAAAGCGATTTTAAGCTGAATTTGTTCACAAGGATTACATGAAATGAAGTATTAGAGCACATGAACACTAAAGATTTTAATTCGCATTCAAATTTTTCTTACTGCATGAACGCCAAAATACGGAAGGGAAATTAATAATTTGTTGTCGCTGGCAATGGTAGGTGGAATGCTTGTGAAGTTTTTCACTGAAACTGCTTTAATTGACAATCAAAAATGGGAAACCAGTAGTCATTGTGAAATAATTTTTTTTAGGATTTCTAATTCCGCCAGCATCACGGTAAAATTTGAAAAATACTAATAGAAATTGTTTAAATAAGTGTTAATACTCTTCAATTCAGTACCAAATTTCTCGACTGAATTTCAGTTTTGACTGACTTTGCAGCCTACAACAATCCCATTTACAATTTCTCAAAATTTCCTCAGCCTGTGTTCATACCCTTGACGGTGATCGAGTACGCTGTGAATTATTCTCACCGGTTTTCCACCGAAATTTGCGATTTAAAAGTGCAAACCCATTTAACATGGTCTCTTTTGCATTAAAAGTCTTTTATTCGTGTTCCCCTGACAGAAATTATCGAAATTTGCCTCTCTAAATGGTTTACTTGAATTATTAAAAATGTTTTTCGGCCAACGATATTATCTTTTAAAACCCTATCAACATTATCGTTTTTAATTCGTTTTTCTTGTGTTTTGTGCGAATTTTTCAGCAAACAGAAGGTCTGGGATTGGGTTTTCCGTTAAGACTAACCGTTGTCATTATTTTCATATTGATTCATGGTGAAAACTTGGCTAGATGAATGTCCCATGGATTGCAAATCATATTTTTTAAATATAACATTGACGCCTTCTTACTTTTAAAGAAACATATTTTGCATCTCATTTTCTTGATTACTTAAATGCTAAACTCAATTAATAAAATATACGGTGGAATGAGTAAACAACAACAATGTTGCGCTTCTAGATTGATTGATCAGTAGAGAAAAAGGTAACTTCTAAACGTCCGGTGATAGAAAAGCCCCTTTTCTGGATTAAGATTGAGCTATTTCATTTTTGTGCTATTCGATTCAAAATGAATATCATTGAGACTCTTTTAACACATTGACTGCGATGGGTTAAACTGAAGTTTAATATTCAACTCAACTTTAAAGGCAAAAGTTTGTGAAAAATTTATAAAAAAGAAACATCAACTGGGTAAATCATATACGAGTTATTTGAAAAGATTCTTTTCATTTTTCAAACTACTCATCAATGAGTCGTTTCGCACTTAGAAAAACTTAAGCACAACTCAGTGGTGGGTCATGTCGCAACCAGTGTGTTAAGCCGTGTCTGCTTGATTTCCTCTGATTTTTATAGGATGCGTTTGGTTACGCGATAATCTCAAGCTGAAAGAATAAGTTACAAAGTGGGATCTTTATCATAAAATATTTTAATGATTAGTAGTCATTATACATTGTTAGCTTTCTTCTTTCACTTCAGAGACACAACTGCATGCCATGAGCTAAACTTTAATACTTTTTAGCAGTCATCCTTAGGGAAAATGGATGGAGCAATGGAGGTTAGGAGGAAAATTTGCTGAATAATTTACTTTCAAGCCGCCTTATTATTCCCGCTTAATTTCACATGAGAAAACATAAGTGCATTTAGATTTTACTCAACAGTAGAATTAATCTAACTTAGATCAATAAGCCACTGCGAACTGTGGAATTCTATCTTTATTCATTGATACGCAATTTGAATATTTGGAAAACTGGGGAATTAAAACTTCGATAATTTATTTATTCACATAATGATAGCGTTTTTGATGGCAATTTTTGCATGATGAACAAATAGTGTTTGGCTCTCTTATTGGCTGACTCGGAACCCTTGTGGAATAACTCTAGTTTTTTCTGCCATTTGAATGTTTTCATTCTGCATGAAACTTTCAGCTGCAGCCTTCTACGCTTCGGAAAATATTGTCAATGAAGTATCAATACGTAAATATCATCACAAACAGCATGCATAACGAAAACGAACGGCATGCATAACGAATTAAGTTCATGAAAACGAGGCAGCGAGAGAAAAAGAACGAGAGAGAAAGAGAGCCGGTATCTTATAGCCATGCGTCAAAAAGAACTATCTTCGCTGCTTCCATGAGGCCGAATTTTTTAAAGCTCTCCGTGGTTTTATTCCCTTTTGATGAGGTAGACAAGACTGAGGAACTACATCTGATGCCGCCCGCCGGCCCGTGCGCAAGAGAAGGCTCTTGCTCCATTGTGCTCTCGAGACAACTTTATTTGGCATAAAACTGCCTGCAGTTGGCCTGTCTCGACCGTCCAAGGGCTAAGGCCGATCACTTGCCTAATTTAAGCACGCGTGTTCTCCCTAATTAGTCCCGTCTAGAGAGCCTCCAAATCATTCTCTCTTTGATATATACACCATCTAATTTATAATAATAATTTTTCCCCTCCCAAAATAATACACGCCTGTCTCGGATGCTGTAATTTTGTCGCAAATTTGTCGAGCATAAATCGGAAAAGTGCTCAGCATCAGCATCGATATATTTTATAGGGCGACTCTTTAGGTCGGACAAGAAGTGGATCATTTTGGTCCGAGCGCCTGTCTCATTGGCCCTCGAATGCGACGTTACTGAAGCTAGAGAAGTAAAGCTGTTTCATTTTGTCTAATAAAATAGAACTATTATTTAGTCCTTCATATTTGGAATATACCAAAAATTCTTCAGGAAGAGATATTAATTTTTATCTTAAATAGCTTATTGAAGCCTATCTCAAAGTGGGCGCAGGAAAATTCAAGAGAGAAATCTTCACACTAATACCTTCCAAATTGACTGGATCTTGTACAATGCAAAATCTAGCCACCACAATATTCCTCTTGTTTGTGTGAGCATAAAGAAACAACCATGGAACACAGAATAGGTAAAAAGCAACAGGATAGCCTCCTGATGCTTCGACCAAGTGCAGCTCTGACATTATAAATTTGGTATCCGTCTCGCTGTTCGACGCTTCTGAGGAACGTGAGCGGCGCACACCACAATTTTACTAAAAAATAAAAGCAAAACGACAGTAAGAAAAGTTACTATAAACGATGTGAGAAGACAATCTAAGTACAAAACTGCTGAACTTTGTGGATTAAAGTATGATACTATCCCTTGAACGGTAGGGATAGTTCTTATAATCTATATCTGGTGTCAGATGGTGTTACTAAGCGATTTGGTAAAGAGTAATACCGTTTTAAGCAAGGAGAGATAGTAAGACGTTTTGATTAATGCAGTGTCCACATTATTTCCCATAATAAGGGAAGAATATCGGAACACTTTTCTCCTCAAAAACTGTAAATTGTTCAATGATGGATACGTATATCGACGCTACGAGTGCTTCATATCTATTCATTCTTAGTCGAAGCCTGAACATGACTAGAAAAATTGGCGTTGATGGGTCAATAAATTATTGGCTTTTTGAATCTGAAAACTGTTTTGAAAACGCATGAGTATTTGAAATATTTACAAACTTCAGATGATCGTTCCCAGATGTATAGAATTCTCTCTAATTACTGTATTATGATACGATCATACACCAAAACCTTTTTAAATGATGAATTGGCAATTGGAACCCTTATCCTTATTTTACAGATGATGAGAGAGGAATGGTCGGGACATTACTCATCACAGGTTCGGTAGAGCGGGTAGTGGACGGCCGTTTTGTTAGGCATTAATTAAGTGTACCTTTTCTTGAAATATTGCGATTTTTGCATTGAAATTGGTCGCATGTCCACGTTATCGCCCTTTTTTTTAAATTAATTAGTATTCTTACCGATGATATGTGTTTTATTTGTTGTCTTTATTTTTCCTTTTGCATAACTTAATTAATTCACAGTTCTACTATCAAAAACATTGAAAAAACACCGCAACCTGCATTTATCGCGATACGCTTCGCCCGTGGCGTGAGCGAACGCAATGAAGTCATGCTGTATGTGCCATCAATTTGGAGAGGCTGCCGTCCGTATTAAAGAAGTGCGCGCCCTGTGTTGAAGTACGACCTTGACACCTGTAAATTACGTACAAAGTACCAACACCACATTGGCTTCAAGTTAAAATTATTGAAATTCAAAATGAAGTTAATGTTCAAATTATGGTTACTGAAGTTCGAATCAAATTAATTGAAGTTCAAATGAGAATAATTGATCAAATGAAAATCACTCAACTTTAAGTTGAAATTACTGAGAGAGGTGTGAGTTGAAATTAGTGGAGTTCAAATTAGAATCACTGAAATTCAGACTAAAATCAGTCATGGTTGTATTAAAATTACTGAAGCTCAAATTAAAGTAACTTTAATCTCAAACTTAAAGGTGGATATTACTGAAATTCGAATGCAATTCTATGCTGACGTTTGTTTTTTAATTCCAGCATTTTCGTACTCACATTACCGTTACCGCAACACCGGCATTCAACAGGCACTGGCATCAGGTTGTCACCGACATTAGACTGAGGCGGAGACTGCCACTCCACAGTGAACTCCTAAGGAGAGATTAGGGAAGAAATTAACAAGGAATAGAATACAGTAGGGCTATTTTGGAAAGAGGACTGCACGGCCCTCAGGAGCGTTAAAATGTTAAATTAAAATCACTAAATTTTCAATCCCATTTACCGAAATTGAAATTAAGACTAAAATTTCAAAGTTCTTTTCAACATAACACACCTTATTAGTGAAAATTTAAAATGCACTTACTGGTGTATTGTTAGATAGTTTATTACATCAGCTAATCTTAGCTGCTTCTTCGACATTTCAGCTGCAGAGCGGATTCCTAATATTAACAGTTGTACGGTTGTATAATTTCTCCCAAGAGATTTTCTCCCCTTGTTGGGAACTCCGAGTTAAGCAATGGCGCCTCAGAAAACAAGACTACACACTCAAGTCCAGAGAAAGAATCAATACAAGGAAAATACAAAACTTTCCTATATGAAAAGAAGTTGAAATTAAGTACCATTTTGTTATAAAGTTGTAGGTCTTTAAATAGCAGAAAAAAGTATTGATGACAGAAGAATAGTGCCACAAGCCAATTACCTACAAAATTGAAAATTAAACTATTAAAAAATCGAGAACAGTGTCTAAAAAAGAGGAAGAGAAAAATGAATCTAAATTTTCCGTAGTGTGTATGAGTTATTTTCTTTCATAAAAATATTACACATTGTTTGTCAGGTCTGCTCGATTTTTTTTAATCCTGCTTACTCGACACATGAGCGCTGTAAAATTATAGAGGCTGTAAACATTTTTTGAATTACGAGTATGTTATTATAACATTCTTTCCAAAGTAATCGGAGCATTGAAGTACAGGAATTAAACAAAGAAATGACGCGTGTTTAAACCGATCATTTAAGAACAGTTTTCTGAAACAAACAACACTAATGTAAAAATGCTTTCAGTTTTCAATATGTGTGTTTAAAATTTTGAATCATTGTTTGTATATTCACACTTGAAGGATTAATATTGGAATAGTTCCAGAAGCAGTGGAGCCTGTATTACAGAGAGGGTCATAGCACGCTTTTAATTATTCAAGTAAGTTGTCAGGTGGTAGGTATTGCAGTTATTTAACATAAAAATGAAATTATTTGAATTCACTTAACATAAAAAGTGAGAACTCGAAATCAGAAAAGACGCACAGAACCGCTAGTGCGAAAAAACTTGCTAAAATCACAGCAGAGTTTCAGTGATGGCTCCCATGGTTGGGCCGTAAGCTCGGATGTGCAGGGTGGGCCAGAAGTAACTGCCCCTTTTAATTTGCTAGCTAAGTAAATAGGACACCAAAATAAATCAAAAAATGTCATTCTTTCAATTGAAACAAAGTTTTCCTTTCTTTAGCAAATTAAAAGGGTCAGTTACTTCTGGCCCACCCTGTGTATCTTAACAAGATCATTTCATTATTATTACTCAAACATATTGAGGAATATTTTTGCAACAATTCTACCCAGACTAGCCACATTTGAAATTTTTCCCGTGATTAACTAAATGATTATGTTGATGTTGGCTATGTTTACCATCCATTTTTTGATAGTTTAATTACTTTATACGTTTTACCGAATGAAATATTTATTTCATAAAAAAATATCCCTTGCACGATCAAAACATACATCTGCTCCATAACACACATCTGCTCCATAACATACATCTGTACTTGTTATAACCTAAATCTGGCTTCTAGAAAATATGACCTAGTCACAGTATTAAATTCTCTGTCTGTGTCTGCAGAAATGTAGCCGATGAAGGGTCAAGACCCGAAACGTTCTTTTTAGAACTGACCACATACAATTTTAATAATGTGGATTTCTTTTGTTTTTGTCTTAAATTTTTTATTGAAGTTACTCACCAAACAAAATTTACCTTCTTTTTCGAGAAACATGCATCTGTTTTTATAACTCAATAATGATACAGGCTAAATTATTTCAGCAAAAATTTTTAGATATATTCTTTTGAACTTCAAAGTTCTTTGTATTCTGAAACGATATTACTTATTTTGGTGTTCAATTCGGAGCGAAATCCTGGATATGTGATGTACTCGTGCGTGATCGTGGTGCCAGACCCTGGAAATGTGATGTACTCGTGCTTGATCATGGAGCCAGACCCTGGATATGTGATGTTCTCGTGCTTGATCGTGTGCTAGACCCTGAATATGTGATGTACTCGTGCTTGATCGTGTGCTAGACCCTGGATATGTGATGTACTCGTGCTTGATCATGGTGCCAGACCCTGGATATGTGATGTACTCGTACATGATCGTAGAAATGTGATGCTCGATACAAATGTGGAGTCCTTTGGGAAATCGCGTCTTATTTGACTTTTTAAATTACATTTTCTAATTATTTCCACAATGCAAGTTAGATTAGGAATTTTGAGGTAAAAATGGATTACACAGGATTTATTCAATCAAAGAGAAATAAGGAATTTTTGTGTGAAGAGTGATAATCTTGAAGATTAAAATTAAGGTTAAGCTTATGTGGAAGCATCAGCGAGAGCTTGGCTAGATGACGCACGGTAAGGTAGTTAAGTTCAACCACTAAGGAAATCCCCTTTAGTCATAGTAAAAAATGAAAATTTTGGTTAATATTAATGCTTCTAACTACAGCAGGGTAAAATTTCAGCTTGACTACCATAAGTGATCCTCAAACAGACATTGAAACATGACGATTCTTCTCGTGGTTTATGGGTTGTATTCATGTTTCTTACACTGGATGACTATTCGGTACGGATGTGCTCCAAATCACAGCCCGCTCAAGTTTCAACGACCACACTAACGCAAACTCGAGACGCGCCGATTGAATGTCTGATTGACTGTCGTTAATCAAACACATCCAATGATTCACTACCTAATTGAGCTACCTACCTTGCCTTAGAAGTACCAATTTTGTTTGTTAATTAAATCTAAACTCGTTCTTCATGGAAGAGGAGCGCCTTGTGAAACAGCCGCCTCAATGCCGACTTATATCTTCCATGGTCAGTATCACAATATACCTGCACAATGTCAAATTATTGACATTTCTTCCAGACAACAGCCCTCGCTCGGACGTAGACCTCATAAACCGACTTTCGTTATGGCCCTGTCTGTGTGATAAATCTTTATCAATTCTAGACCAGCAAGGTTATACCATCACCGTTCTTTTGCTGGATTATTACAGAGGTATAAGGGCACGAATGCTGCAAATTTGTTGTTACTTCTGTTTAAAAATACATTATATTTACTTATAATATATATTAAATAGACTTAAATAAACTGCACTGTAAATCAGATAAAGTTATGCGCATGTTTCGACTTTTAGACCAAACGTCCTTCAAAACTTCACCCCTGCCTCCATTGATCTTGAGAGCATCTCGAAAGGCTAAATAGATTAAAATATTTCATTTAGTTAATGCAAATTTATGTTAATATTGAAGTAATTATTTAAAAAAATTAATTACGACCATAGGAATAGCATTTGTGAATTTTCTGAAAAGCGCGTTGTTGGTCTTGAGCGTTACAGCTCGTTTGTCACCTTTGTGTCACGTTTGTGAGCAGTAGCGGGGCTTTCAAGTCAAGTATGTAGTTCAAAAAGTTCATGACTTTCATAACATACATACTCAGTTTTGAGAAACAGGCTTATTATGAAGCATTAGACTAATACACATTACTGCTTTTCCTATGTAAAGTCAACTAACAACAGAAGGTACACTGATCTCAGATTCCACCTCTAAATGCTCACTGCAGATGATGTGAAATGAGATGAATATGGCTAGTTGTCAGGACATAGTTCTTAAAGCTAGTGTTTAAATAGTGAGCTATTGGCTTGGTTTTTTCCGTGTCTAAAAATGAGGGGCAACTATGGGAAGGAGGGCTTGTACCACCCTGAACTGTGTGCAAGTGTGTTCATGTGAGCTGTTTAATTAAAAGCAATAGGGATTAGTTGGCGTTACAAGATTAAAGTTTTATGAAATTCTGCTACATTAACCCTGCAGAAACACAAGGTAAAGTATTATGCTCAAAGGAAGGGATGAACAGCACTGCGAGGAAATTACATGGCGGCTGTGTTTGTAAGCAAGGAACTCCTAAACTACATCCTTGTTAATCAGAGATTTTTAAATCGTACAGAGCAGTAGAAAGATGTATTTGAGAGACTTACTTGTCTCTTATGCAACTGCTACCTCATCGGTTGCCCATGAGAAAAATTTGGGCCCGAAAGGAGGTTATTAATAATGAATTGCGGGCCTGTACGTTACCAACAGAAGTCACCAAGCATGAGGCTAGCGGTGAGCTTGCAGGTTACCCGTGGATGTATAATGTGAGACAGTGTTAGGATATTTAAATACAAAAATATTAGAGTTATTCGGGGAAGTGCAGCTTTTGGATTGAATAGTCTGGTAGAATGAGATCGTAAAATGTCTGGCAATTTATGTGACGTACATTCTCGTGAGAAAAAGGACATCTATTCTGTATAAATTACAGTTTAAGTTATTAAACAAGCATGTAAGAGAGGTAGATGACATGAAATACCATGTGAGAGGAGGGAGAGAGTATCACCTTGAGATTTAAATAGTTTGACAGTTGTGCCGGTAGTACTTGTGCCATCGTATCTTAGTGGTCATGATGCAACTATATTGAGGTACATGAGCGGTAAACCACTCACGTAAGATCTTCTCTATTAATAAATACGTAGAAATGGAAAAGGAACTTTAGGCCTGACAGAACCATCAAACAGACCTTTGGAGCGAAAAAGCTGTGTGTTGAAGAGAGGTATCCGTAAACATTGTGACGTCAGGATTGATAACAAATTGTATAATTTCTTAGGATATTTTGTAATGGCTATGTATAAGAGCACTCATAGATAGAATGGTGCAATTTTTTTTCGAAAAAAATGAGGCAATAAGGTAAATTGAAGAAGAGAGTTCAACATTTTTGTGTAGCTGAAGACTATGACGGCGTGTGCAGAAGTCCATGGGCGGATGAAATTGTGGAAGGGAGGATGTTTGCGTTGTACAAAATAAATCAGCGAGCGAAAACAAAGAAAATTGAGAAATGATGGGAGTGAAAGGTGTTTTAAATAATATAGAATTGATATGGTTTAGCTGTATTTGGAGATTGAATGAGCAGCTCACGATTAAATTTTTTTTTGGTAAAATTTTGTTTCTTTTCTGACAGCACTTCTCGTCCTATAATATTACAAAAAAGTATTTTAGATATATATGTCGAAAATTAAAAGAACGGGAATTCACCCAATATTTTGTGTTACATGCGTTAGTACAAAAAGGACGATAGAGTGAATTACTGCTCTTGGTTTTTTCTAAGTTAAATGGATCTTTTTTTAGGTGCACATTACTGAAACATCAACACTGCTTTGGAGAATGCGGGTTGCCTGTGCTTTACTTCGTACATTTTTGGTCGCTACAATTGAGAACAACTATCTAATACTTGGCTTACAGTTGGCTAAAGTAAAAATGAAATAGTTTAAACAAGGTCAGAGCGTAATTTTGTCTATAATCTTCAGTTTTATGTACGTAAAGGCTCAAAATTTTAAATCAAATCATTGTGCATGTACGTATGAGCTTTTAATTTTCTTATTTTCTATGCAAGGTACTAAAACGTCAAGAATAAGTCTTTTCTCCCATTAGGATAACGGTAATTTTTTGAACCTAAAATCTCTCCTATTTTGATAAATTGTTTTCATCCCAATTAGGTCGTGCAAATTAGAGTCTGGGATATTCCCGTAAGATCTAATTATTCTAATTTTTCCAGTTCTGGTCTGAAGAACCAAGACAGACTAAGGCAGTATACAGTCAAGGGCGTTATCGCCTCATCGAAAATAATGTATACGTCAAAGTGAACCCTGTCGAGAAGGTCTGAGGATTTTCTGGTCAGAAATGAGTGAGGGGACCAACCCTTCATTTACTCCATTCTCTCCTCTAAAGATATTCTGATTCCGAGCAATTTTTCGTGGATTTAATACAGACCGGCTTTCTCCTTCTTTTTCTCTCTATCTCTTTTGCTATTGTGGATGTGGTTCTTTGAAAATGCAGTTTTAAAGAGAGCTGCTGCGTACGACCCGTCGGCGAGCTGGTGCGGTCGTGTGAGTCAGGCCGCGGTCGTGCTTTCAATGGACTCTGCGATTGCTTCTCAAAGAGAAATCTATGGCCCAAAAGTGTAGCGGCGTAATCTATTTATCATTTTGCGTTCAAGGGGGGTTTATCGGGAAGTTTATGAGCCCTTAACTCATGGACAGGCCAAAATCCCGTACAATTAAGGGAGCCGAGCAAAATTTTTGCCAGCAAGTCATGACAAAGGAGACGCCAATCGAGAAGAATTATTAAGCAGCGGAGAAATGAGGAGTTAACTGGGAGATATAGCAAGGAATTTATTCAGCAGATGATTCTCTAAGTAACAAAAACTCTCTGTCGTCTCTTTCCTCATGCATAAACTGTAAAATTGTAGAAGCATAGTCTCCTGAGTTCTTATCGACCGAGCCTGGTAGTTGTTTGGCTCATTCGAAATAAACATAGAAAAACAGTCTGCGAGCACACACACACACACACAGAATATGCAACTGAAAATACTCGCAGTGAAAATTAGAAAAGAAACTTTATGAGTATCATTGTTCGAAATTGTATCGCAGTCGGAGTTCTATTCGCCCTAATTGGTACGTTTCAAATACCTTATCGACCAAGAATACCGCCATCGAGATCTAGAAGAAACTCTCTTCAATAATTTTGCGTAATTTATTCTTATAAATCTCTGATCTTGTTTTGACATCCTGCAGGGGCAAAGAGGATAACGCAGAGAAATAAGATTTCGTGGACAACAGGCTTTGCGTTTTGAATATTTGTTGATCGGATCGAAGAACTATACCCTGCAATAGTCTTCACATTACAGGATCATACAATTGTACGAATTTAGGGTGCCATGACTCCTGGGCTATATATTAAGGCACAACTAAATCCAATGATGCAGCCCACTTATTTCTCTTGCAGTGCTTCGAAGTGCATTGACAGAATTTTCTTCACAAAGCGTAAGAGTAACCAATGAACAGGAAGTGAATAATAGTGAAAATATAGCCCAAGTTTTCTCTGTTTTTCAAAGAAGCAAAAACCAGGCGCAGCGCGGCCCTGGTTGCGCGCTTAGCAATGACACGAGCGCCGCAGCACCGCGGCCTCCAGCACCTCCTTCGCATGACGAGCGTTAGCTCCGCTCAGCCCATCAGTAATCGAAATCAAACACGAATGATCGGAATTTCCTTCTTGGAGTGATGCTTATAAAACTAGTTTATGGCTTCCCTTGCCGTTGTCGTCTATGTATTTATTGTTTTCAATAAAATTTCGAGGAGTTTTTACCGAATGCCTGAGGCAGAGTTGTACGGCCATGAAATGACCTTAAGTCTTTTACGAGTTGTCATTTTTCATAAATTCTGTGAAGGTGTTTCTTCATTAAACACATCTCTTGAAGTATCCCTCATCGAAAGGAACTTAGTGATGTACGCCGTACATTAGATAACACAAGCACAAATAATTATCACCGTTAAATGAGCTGGTCCTAACAAATTGCTTCAGATGCTAAGTATTGTGCTTCACAGAAAACTTATGATTAATCCGCTAATTTGTTTAAGTCTGGAATGAAAATATTTATCCGCTTCTAATTGAAAAAATCGTGCACGGCAGCAAGTAGCGAGTTGAAATAACCGGCATTGAAGATCAACTCGCTGATTGCATGTCTGTAGCCACATGCGGCTTACTTTTGCATTTGTTACCAGTGTATACTCTGTTTCTTCAGGCAGTGATTTGCAGGCCATACAGGAAATAAAAACAACACTAAATTACACGCTATTCGTCGCGTACAGCAAAACCTCCAAGCACCGTCGAGCGGCCCCATACCAGTGTCTTTTGCTACTTTATTTCTAATTTCCAGTGACCTACGATTCTCCAATTTAGGTTCATCTCGATGGTCTCAACAAAAGCCGAGTTTAAATGACGCCCGGTTACAAGCTCAAAGAATGAATTAGTGGGTTCATTTCAAGTATGAAATTCTTTAATCTGGTTTCAGGTGGCACAAATTTTTATTTTTATTTTTTTTTGTTTGAAAAATGATAGCTGGTTAATTTCAGAAAAAAGCATTAACCTCACATAATTTTAGTAATTTCACCTATTAAAGACTAATATAAAATTATGTAATAAGGTGGAATCGAACATAAACCCTAAAAGTCAACATTTTACACATTATCCCAATTGTCATTTTGCCAAAGATAAATATTTTATTAACCAGATGTTTTCATTCAGTTGCTTAACAAAAGACTTTGTTTACAGGCTACACGCACCGAGAGAAGAATTGATGATCATCTTTCTTTTCCTTTGTCTAACAGTTAGGTTTTAAGCCCTCATACTGTGAAAAATGCTGATCTAAACTGCTACAAAACCCGCATGATCTCGTAGTTCTAGTTATTCCCTTAGTAGCATGAGACAAACCGAATGCTTTCAGCAAAGGACGCTCAAATAGTCCTACGTATGGCGTCTATTAATCGCATTGTATCAGGCTAGTGAAATGTCTACAGTAAATATTTTGAGTCATTCGTTTGAGAGTTAGTAAACATTTCATTAATTCTTAACTGGTGTGAACTGAATAGAAGATTAATGAAAGTCAAATAACTACATATGTTCCACGAAAGTTACGTGCAACTTGGTAAATAAAAGTAAGCATAATAAACCATGTCGCACGTAGATAAGACTATACAGTATTGCCCAAATATTAATTAGCTTTACTTAAAATCGTACTTTGTTGGAGAAGCGTTCATTCTTAGCAGCAACTAGACCACCCGTTGTCCTTTGGGTGAGGTTTTAAATACAACTATTTTTCAAAATAAATTATGCAGTACTTTCTGAAAAGGCTATGAGGAGTATTTTTGCGATAATAGATAAATGTAAGAGATCATACCCATACTACAGATTTTCTTAACATTTATGAGCTACGTTATGGCTGAAAGCAGAGTGTTAAATTTCACTCAATCTAATTATTGAGAGCAAAGAGTTCAATAGCGGGAAAGCACACTGTCGGTAGATGAATCCGAACTTCTTAAATAGGATTCTTTTTCTTAGTTTGTTTCTGAAGAAAACTGCAAGACTGATAGTAGTATCGCGCTGCCATTCAGCCCCGTCACTTGTGAGTTCAAATTGATGTCAATAAACTTAGTTTACTTGCCCGTTCATCGAACTAAACTGAATGCCATGGTCTTGTGTGTCACCAATCTTAGTTTTTGTTCTGTTTGGTTGCAGGTCTTCCGAGCACTAATTACCCCTGTCGATCTGGCACAGCTCACTATTGTTCATTATCATTCAGTATAGCTCCTGTTTATTCAGTGTAGTTCAAGTAACTTAGTGTCGTCCTGTTTAACTCAGTGTAATTCAGATTGTAACTCTGTATAATTCAGTGAACCTATTAACTCAGATGTTGCGCATTCTTTTGCACGGTTAATTAAATAGCTTGCTTACTTTGTCATAATTTGTCAACTTGCCTTTGAGTTAGTCATTAATTTTGTATTCGTATAGAAGATTTCGTTTTGTCTTGTTTGTATTAAAAGCCACTAATTTTTGAGATTGTTTATCCTCTCCTAGTTGTACTATAAATTTTGGTTAAAACATCCCACAAAGATACTGTTTATCAATAGTCCTTCGACCCGTTAAGCTTTTTGAACTTAAAGGTCAGATTTTGCCGAGACACAGACAATCAAGCAAGCAAGCTCGCGAGTAAATCAACCTGATGATAAGAGTTTTATGACTACCAGTGCTTTGCACCATCGAAAACAACGGCGGCAATTCAAAGTTGGAGCTGCAATTCGTACAGGAAAACGATTTAAAAATTAACTGTTTAAAAACGTGTCTTCTCGTTTTTCGATTACTCCACCTTTTTAGAAAGATGACTTATGAATAATTTTCAGTCTATAAACAATTGTTGTTCAAATACGGAAATTTTCAGACATTATGAAGTATCCAAGTATCCAACATACGAGGTGATAGAGACGAGAAATCCAAGCAATCATGCAACCAACAAACTGTATTACAAGAGAATAAATTACTTAGGCAGTCAGGCATTAGGTTTAATTTCAAAACAAAAATGCTTTTATGGAATGAATTACCTCTGGTGCAAAAATGTAATCAATAATTATTGTTAATCAATAATTTTCATAGTTTATTTTCATAGTTTATATTGGCTAAATTTTCATAACATATACATGTTTTAACGTTAATTATATTTAATTGACATACAAATTTATGTTTGTTCTATGTACATTTGCAAGACGAAGGATAATTTTGGAAGTAAAAGTGATGCGGGAAGAAATAATTATCATTGGATTTAAACTGCCTTCCGGCAGATTAGTATTAAGCCTCATTCCTCATCAAATGGAAAATTTTTTGTTTTTACCTTAATTTCGTTATCTTTTCTTCGGAAAATGAGCATGAGTGTTTACGAACAATATGATTATTAGGCCAGAATATGAGTGCGGTAGAACGTACCCAGTTGTTTCAAGTGTTTTCATTCAAGAACTGTTCATGATTCTTGAAGAAATATTCAAACGCATTTGCATCTTGCGTACTTTTGAGTTGGGAGTACTGCAAAGTTTGCCCGTGATGTAACTCATTTTTCTCAGACGCTTTTCACAAGCCTCATTTTCACGTAGCATTTGAAGAATGAAAAGCGGTTTCCTATGGACATCTAAATGATTCAGACTTTTAATTCAAATTTCCTGGAGGCAGTGTGCTGTAAAATTAGTTAATTCATCGCTTGACTAATTATAAATATCTTTCTCACATTTGTGTTACGAACAAATATTGCTCATTAAATGCATGCTTCCATTTTTTTCTTTGAATTTTAAGCTTGAGAAATAATATAAGGTATTCTAAATAACTCACTAGGCCATTGTTTAACCGGTATTTTTATTGGAGATTTTGTCCAGTTTCCAGGTTGCACTTTGTGCTGCAGAAGAGCTCATTCGCTTGCAGCTGATTACGTGAGAAGACTAGAGTAGGAAATTATTATCGAGAATCAGTCGTACGCGATATGTCTTGAGCTGCACCGAATGATAAAGAGGTTCGAGATGTCTATCAGATCAAAGTATCACGTACTTTTCTCAAACTCAACTGTTAGGTGCTTGCGTTTAAGAATGCCACCAGCAAGTAAGTTATATCCGCGTCTTGCAAATTCATAGTTCTTGTCAAGGGAGAGAATGCTACAGTTCTAAATTAACTAATATCTGTACCGTGCCAAGAATAAACTGTCCTATTCAGGGTAAAGAAGTCTAAGAACAGTTCAATTTCACAGGAGCAGTCCAATTTACAAATTATATTGAAAGAGACTGCTTGAATCTAAATTTAGACATAATGAACACTTCCAATTCTGACTTGATTTAAATTAAAATATGGAAGATATTCTGCGCTCAAAATTTAAAATCAGATACTTAATTGAGCAGAGTAAGACAATTTTTTCGCATGTAGTTCTCCAGCTCCTCGAAATATTAAGTGCACTTTTAAATAAAACATAAGTCGGATACACCTTGCGAAGACTTGTCATCATTATCAGGAACGTATTTTTTGGAATGCAACGGCTAACGAAGATCCGATAAATGGCGTGTTTAAAATTATTGGACCGAAAGCAATGAATTGGTTGAAGGAGAGAGGTGCGTCTTGAGTGCAGTGACCTCGATGACACCGAAGAAGTGCTTTCATCGTCGCAATTACATCCAAATCCATTATTAAGGGAAGCGCTCGGCACCCCATCGAGTAATACCCGAAATTGTTCGTGTCGCCGGATCCACGAGACATGTTAACCAGCGGGCGCGGACGCTAGTGTCTCGCTTATAATTGTTCTAGGACCGCATTATTATCTTTGATTATGATCATCTTAAGATAAGTTTTGTGCTTTACTTGATGTACCTTTCCTGTAGCAATTTATCTCGGACCAACCGCGGTATTCATTATACTGCTGGGTCACTAGCGTGATCATAATGTCTCTAAGCTTATACAGAAACTGTGCAGTTATTTATCGGCATTCAAGTTGTTAAATATTGGTCTCGCACAGTCCTTTTTTTTCGATGTAACAAATGTTTCTCAACTCCGTGCTTGAATTCTATTAATTCTTGAAAATGGGTAACTATAAAACTCTTCAACGAGTTGCTCGACCTTGCAAGGAGAGACCAATCATCATCTGCGGCAGAGCAAAAACTTTAATTAACTGTATTCTGGTATTGTATTCAAAACAAGTATATGATACAGACCTGGCTTACAAGCGGAAATTACCAGGTAATTATCATTTCATTTTCACACTCACATGAAGCATTCCTTAGCGCAATATTTTCGTTATAGAAATTTAATTTTGAAAACTCAAACATCGAATGTTTTTCAATATGATAGGCTTCTAAAAAAAGTCTGCACCATTTTTGCGTGTCTCTCAACATGCTCAATAAAATATTGAACAACGATCGCTTTCTGTAAGTTAGACTTCATAATATTATTGTAAAACCTTCAGTTTGTGTGTTGAGTCATTCGTTTTTATTATATTCTTGACAAAAAGTGTAGCATCTTTGGACGGAAAGCGGCTGATCTTTTGGTTGTGAATGTTCCACAGTAATGTGAGCAGACGACCAAAATGCGTGAATGATGCACCGTGAAATAGGCGGAACAAACTGCCCAATTGCGGGTCTGTGGAAGTCATTCATGCTTTGAAACAAGGGCATCAAATCCTATCCTGCTCACTGCGTATTCTTAAAGAAGCCCATTCTCTGGGTAGTTTATTTCTACAAATGTAACGTTTCATTTTGATAAAATGTGTGAGTTTGTATAAACCTGTAGCGCAAGAAAAGTTCACTCGAAATTATCGGGCGAGTCTATGACTGGCTTGTGGTGGTAGGGTGTGTGCAGAGACAGACAGCAGGGGTGGGCTCTGCACCCACAGAGGGCGAGGGAGATGGGTAGAGAAGGAGTGGGAGGTGGAGGCGAGGGTGGGTGGAACACGACTAAAGTGAGGAGGGAACCAAGGAGGAAGTGGATGTAAAGGAGGAGGGAGAACAAGTGGTCCAGGATCGAGAGAAGCTGGTGTTCAGTCTGGTGACTGAAGCCACATCGCTAGCATGCGTTAAGGTAGCAGAGGTGTAGCTCTCGCGTTCCTGCCTCACCGAGGTACATCACCACTTTACTAGTAAACTCTCCTCGACCGAGTGACTTGAGATCAGTGGTGACTACTCACGTCTCTTAACTGCTGTCTTGATCGGAGTGTTTGATGCTGCTCTCATTTAAATAACCCTCAGTGCGTAATTTTTTGATGGTGATTGTCATACGACTAGAGTTACGAGATTCTCCAAGTACTTGGAGCTTTGACTGACGAAGAAGAGATCGAAAAGTTTGTAGGTGTTAGTTTGCTGGCTGTGCTTGCTACAAGGTCCATTGCTCGTCTGGCAGTGTTTGCTGCTGCTTGGTCGGCTGCTTGTTTGAGAGGAGCGTTCGTGCTATGAGTAGCCGCATGCACTCAGCTCGTAATGCGGCTGCTGCCGCTGCTGCGCCACTCGTGCATGGAGGCGCGACGGCCACGTCTGCCAAGGGAGGGGGAGCAGCAGCTGTTCTGGGGGGACCCCGCCCTCCTTCAGCTACTTCAGGAGTTCACGATCAGCGAGCAAAAACCATACTCAAAGAAGCTGTTGATGCCGTCGTCAACAGCTTTGCCAAACACACACAAGGATATGGAAGAGGTGAGTAACTTTGGTCTTAGATTTTTCTCGTCTTGCCCCAACTCATACTTTGTTCTAAGAATAACTAAAAAGAGGTGTTGAAAAAAACTGAGTATACCGAAGTTACACATTTGGCTAGCAATAGAGAAGAGAAACCTGATTCTGAGGTGCGTGGTCTGGATGGGCTGGCTGCCTGCGTCACGGCACTGATCTTGGCCACCTTCGGCCTCCGGAAACATTCGTCAACTACAACTCAATTTGAGAGCGACAATGCCTTTGCGACGAAGCACGCTCTGCTTGTACTGCCTACGATTATCTTCTCGCGCGTAAAACGTGCCGCAGATTTAAAAAGTCCATTAAACTACTTGATATTTCTCTATTATTATATCATCTAATACAAAGATGTTGATCGAAAGAGCACTTCTTATAACAACGGAGTGTGAATGCTTTGGAATTTATGGAGTTAAGTATGTACTTGTATTAATTTGCTCATGGGTTTGAGGATTACTGTTTGCAGCTCAAACTATTTGTGCTTCCGGCATTTGTTTCAGTTGCGTGTTAAAAATGAAAAGAAATAATCTCTTCCGTTTAACTTTTTGAGACATTTGGCGTTTATGAATCACATGTTAAGTAGAAATGAAGTTTTTTGCGGTACTTTCTCTGTTCTGTAAAGGTTATTTAAGCAAAAATATTTAACAATGCAAGATAATTCTGCGTTACTAATTGTTCGAGCAATCAAGTTATCCTTGATTTTTTCCTTCATTGCTTCTAAATAATACTTTTAAATTAAGGAATTTACAGTTTACTCTTCACTCCTACGCTTTTTTTGCAAAAACTGACTCGAGTTCTTCAATTGGAAATTACGACCTCACAGGAAATCATGCGGGCCAAATTCAACGCTTGTCCCACAACGTGAAAATACGAGACGTAATTTTCATTGGTGTGGTTACTTTTAACCTATTCAGGAGCCGTGTTTTATGCGCTTCGTAGATCCCATGTAACAAGAGAGAGCGAATTTGAAAAAATTGTTCTCGGAAAAATTCGCCTTCAAAATGAAACCAGAGGTGTAAAACATGAACACTGTGTTCTATTTTGAACTCATAACTCTACGAAGCAATTCTAACGCCGCTTCTGCGTTTTTAAGAACCTCCTGTTTCATTAATAATATTTGAAGTTTTTGTTCAGAGCTTGTTTAGTTATTCAAGGTACCAGAATTTCATTAAAAAATATTGAATTTCAGCGTAACTTGAAGCTCTTCAAATTTTATTGGGAATACACTTCACTCCTATAACAACTGTTTCATCGCAAAGATAACAAATGTTTTATAAAGTATCGTGAATAGAAGTTTTTTGCCCCCACGTAGTTATTTTTGTTTGTCACACACATTTCATTCTTCGTTCGTATTTGAAAGCTTGTTAATTAATATCCGTGTAGCCATGCAAGCCACTCACTTCACACCGCGTGTTTCCACACCTGTTCATATAAGCGAGGTTATGCTCCACGTATTTTCCAGCGTGTTGATTAATACATGTGTGCCAATGCAAGCCACTCGCTTCACTATACGAATTTCTAACAGGATAAATATATACGTGTTTATGCAAGCATCACAAAATCATTTTTTCAGATTTCAAAACTGGAACACCTGGAAAATTTCCCTGCGACTGGCCTGACTTGATTATGAAGAAGTACATTATTGAACGAGAGCGGACTTCTTTTTTTACTGCACTAATAAAATTTTCCGATTTGCCAGTCTTTTCAAAAAAAGCTTATGTTTGTATTCTAAGCGATGTCATTTTACTAATAGGTGTGAAAAATTGCATTAGATTTTTCCGATTAGAGTTTTTCCATTTTTCTCTTTGCTTTGAGTTACAATCGTCTAATTCTTAAAAGTACGGCAGCATCGTTCTAGTTATAGTTTCATTCGACAATTTTTGTTCGGCTCACATGAAAGATTTCATCCAATCAATATTTTTCAATTGGCTCATATTTGAAAAAACTGCGCAATGCCATTTCCTAAAATGGAATGTTATTGCTGACGAGTGTTTTCTATTCTATTTCCATGATCTTTCAAAGATGTAATGATTCAACCCCTACATGAAGTCCAATTTATTAGCAATGTTGATTCGATCGCCTGCAATTTGACGGTGAATTATTCTTAACGCCAGTGGATATCGTTGGGCAGGGGCCGCTTTTTCTGCCGTGTCTTCAGTGTGTTACTGAGCTGGTGACACAGCCACCGTAGAAATTATCGTTTGCGTCACCTGTGATTTTCTGACAAATAATTGCGATGACATGAGCGTTCGTTACTATTATTGACATTACCGTCATTTCAGAATGCATTATGTGATAAAAGTGACAAGCATGGTAAAAATTACATGCAACTGTTTTTTCTTTGATTATAATAGGAAACTGTTATTCAGTCCTTCCAGACAATTTTCGAATCACACATAAATTACGACGCTGTAAATAAATACTGGTTGCAGCACGAATATCTTTGCGTTTAAACACTATTGGAATTGCGAGGGTTGAATGTACGGACGGAATCTATCCCAAGTCATCTTCTCCGCTAATGACGGCTACTTCTGGACTCGACTGTTTCGTACAGTTTGTCTCTTCAATCGCCGTTCTTCGGCGACCTAGATACAACCAACAACACCATGCTCAACTACAACTCGATTATGGTTGTAATCAGGTTGTTGAAAGTCAGAATAATTATTTAAATTTACGAGATACTCGTGGGCAAAAGTAAAATCTCCTCACTAAAATAGCATCTCAGTGACTGGAGTACATTTTATTTTTCCCTGGGCATGAAATATGAGAGCGCTCAGAATTAGAACTGATGATAATCGTAGCCTACGAGTACGAGAAAATTATTGGCTCTCTAATTTGAGTTAATTTCACGGGCGATGAATAGTCGAGAATACACACATTTTACAAAGTAGTCACTCATTAATATATTTTTAGCCCATCCCGTGTCCCCTGGCGTTTTCGATGTTGAGAAGAAAAGATGACAGCGTCCTTGGTGAGGTGATAGGAGTACGACACAAGCGAAAACGATTGTTCTTCAGTCTTGTCGTCCTGATATTTTTATTATCAAGTTTAGTGGGGGTCGCCAGTATTCCAAATAAGCGCATCACTTACAGACACTATCTTACGCTGTAGAGCTTCTATTTTCCACTGAATTTTCAATTGAAGTTGGAAGTCAATATTTTATTCATTGAACTGAAATGCTTTTGCTCAAAGATGTTAATTAAGTACTAACTGCGCATCCTTTAATTTTTACGACATAGTTTAACCGTAAATACCAGTCATTTTCGTTGCCATTTCTGAAGAAATAGCAAGGCAGTATATGGTTGCTGGTATTTTTAGAGGGGAAGTTTAAGATCTTGAGGATCTTGTCACTGATCTGATTTCTCCCACTGCTCATCTTGATACATCAATGCAGAAAAAAAGAATTAGGATTGCTCATTAAATTCTGAGTTAGTTTTGAATGAATTTGTTAATGAAGTATTTTATGTGTAGAGAAGATTGTGTGCGTCAGTAACATTAATTTATTTTATTTTAACACTGGCACAGGGTTATTGATCAGGGTAATTGCTTCTTGAAAATTCGGCGTGCCATTTGGCCATTTTCCCCTTTCATTTTCCCTTCCTTCTCTTTCAACTGAAATATCCTCATGGGACACATCTAACTTAGTTCAAATTGATTTATTCATGTTGACAGACCTGTGAAAGACGCAGACATAAATCTGGAATTTCGGCCGCAGAAGTAATTTTTCTTGATCTGTAACTTGAGAAACTTTGTATATCTGTGTTGATCAATTTAGTGAGGCCACATTCATGAGACTAGATGGATATTAGAATTTCAACTTTGTCATTCTTTGTAGGTAATTTGGAGACTATAGCTGGGATTGAACTGAGATAGAAAAATTGCCCCTTGTCTTAAATCAAACATTTTCCAAGTAGGATCCAAATGCTACAAAGAAATACACGTTTCGTTCAGATGGAATCATGCACTTTGCATTGTATTGAAATATATTTGACAATAATTTCTCTCATTAATTTTCTCACGCAATTAGTTCTGAGTAGCATATTTGTGCTGCATGCCACTTGGACCAGCTGGATCGTCTGGATTGCATTGGCTTAATTAAAATTTTGTCGTTGCGTGGGTTTCCTATCACATGGACGCAGATGTCGAATAGCTGACCGGTGTGTGTTTTACGTAGACTGTGCCATCATTAGGTTCTGTTTTCAAGGCAAATAACGCTTCGCCGTTCATAGTTTGAGATGAATTTTTGAAGTAAATGTGATTTCTTAAGTGGAGAAGGGAAGGGAATATCTATTCTTAGAAGGGAAGTTGAGTAATTTTTCTTGTTCTTGGATAATTAAAATTGTATTGTTTCTACCCAGTTTTCCCATTCGACTTTGGATGAACTATAAAATAGCGAATTTATAGTCTGCTAAGCCGATTGAGTTTTTCTTACATTCGCCTCTTCATCATTTCATTACTCATCTATCTCATGTCTCCCGCCTTCGTCCAAATAAAATATTTTCGTCTACATAACAACCTCTTTCGTAGGTTAACCGTTACGTACATTTCTACTAAAAAAAAAGATGATGCGTTTTTGGCCGTAAAATAGACATTATTATATCATGTAGAACTCAAAAACATTAGATTATGAGTCCGTGTTCGAGAAGAAAAGTTGAAAAATGTTTTAGTTATAAATTTCAAGTACCTCTGTATGCGAAATAATGAATGCACATTTTATTATTTCCTGCCAGCGATGCTAACGTGTTGCATGGATTGCTGAAAATCTACAAGCCGTTTTCTCTGGAGACTTCAATGCCTCTCGTGTAATTATCTTGTCTCGAAAAGTTCTTTGTATATAGGTTGGGAAATAAAATTTCAGGCTACGAAAGTCAAAAGAAAATCCGACCTTTGTAATAGTCTAAATATTGAGGTTTTCACTTGATAAAGCACCGTAGTAAACTCGAAATGAATACTTTATATATAACGTAACATCTTGTTCAGAAAAACGCTATTTTTCTAGGTTTCAAGTTCTGACGCAAAGCGACGAGTACAATATGTCATTGAGTGCTTCTGCCTGCAAGCTAGTCGAACAGCCATAGTTCGTCGCGTCGATTAACTATGTCGAATTATGTCACAGCGAATTTTGCAAGGTTACAGTGTTAATATGGCTCTTGTATATTCCAATTATAATTTGAGTTAGTGGATTAAGTACTTATTTTTATTAAGGAATGTCAAAGTCACCAATTTTGACTAAGAAATGGATTTCAAAGAAAACGAATACTCGTTTCAATAAAGGAGCTTGTAGTTAACCAAATTATTAGTTCATATTAACCAAGCACAAACGTGGTATAAATGCAAAAATGAAATCAGCTGTAATTTTATCAACAGAACGACCAGCAAAGGTTGATATCGCTGTTTGGAAACAAAACTTGCGTTCCTAGGAGTACATTTTTTCATCTTTGCTTTGTTGAATTAGACATCGAGTGAATAAAATTGTGCAGAGGATCTATCATACCTTTTTTCCAGTACGTAAGGTAAGAAAAAATCCTAACTGGTGAAAACGTAAAGCACAGACCAAAGAATACTGCTTTTATGCTCATGAATTAAGTTTTTTCTATATATCAAAAACTTTGTAATGTTTGAGATCGAAGGTTTTTCTCTTACTTGTGGGGTTACTCCTTCAGTTCCTAAATTTAATTTAGCTTCTTTCGTTTGGAGTTATTTCAAAAACGAAATATTTAATAAGCTTTTAATACGTTCTTTCAAGAGAAGCCTGTGTTTAAGAACCATGTAACACCATTGTAGTAGTATATTCTGAAAGATCTTTGCCAAAGTCTATACGTACGAGTAGAGTTTTCGTACGAGTTCTCAGACGCGCCTAACGCAAGCGTCTCTTCATCACGCATGTTATCTCAAGTCTAATATTTTGTACCAACACCTTCTTTTTTGAGAAAAACATAGACAGCACATGAAAAACGCTTTCGCAAATGTATGATTGAAAGTCTAGCTTCTTTGCAAAAGGATACACACAATTAAATAATCTGCTCCTCACACACGAAAGCTGATGGCAAACAATAATTTTTCAGATCCAACATGACGAGTCTTAAGAAACCCAGCGACTCTGATTTCTCTAAAACAAAATGACCGAGTTATAAGAGCTCTGTCAGTGACCTGAATAAGACACAGCAGCTTTTTCATTCATTTTTTACAGCGCGTAATCGCAGCTCAACTCTGAAATTTATTCCGGTGCGTTTCCAGAACTAACACACAAAGAATATAAATGCACTGGCCTCAGTTGAGTTTATTCTACTTAAATTAGAAGTCATATCCATAAGTGAATTTTCGAAGCGGAACTTATTCCGTTCGCAGTTAAATGAAAACTTGCGTTCCTTCTAAAATTGATCATAATTCTATAAAAACCAAATGAAACACCTAAGTTTGAAAAAAACGCACTTCTGTACGCCATTAATGGATTACTAGAAAACTTCACTGGGAAAATATGTAACTTCACTATTACTAGCAATAAATTACAACCACTGCTGTTGGCCTGAGACTATTTAACGTTGCCTTCATCACTTACAACCATACATACTTCCATTTTATGGTGTTTGTTCGAATATCTGAAATCACTTATTCTCCACTCCACTTCTAACACTATGATGCGCCAGTGAAATTCTTCAAATTAATTACTCAAGTTTTGAGGCACTCGTTTGTAATCTGTCGCTACTTTGTAATTCAAAATCCTAAGAATTCATGCACAGTTGTGTCAAAATTACTACCGAAGTAAACCCTTTATCTAACACAATTCATTATGGGATCTATCAACCATGAATAAAATATAATGAAACAAAATTGCAATTCACTGATATAGTTAACTTTAAATAAGTGCCGTTCTTTATTCATTGCACAAATAATCAGATAACTTGCTGTCCATGCCGTGCTTTGTAACTTGATTTAATGAATCACTTTCGTATTTTGACGCAGGTCTCTACTAAACCGCATTTTACTGACTAAGTTCTACGAGTTAGTTTCCTTTTCTTTTATGAAATTTAGCCATTTAAACAACTGTGGCAGAAATGTATTTGACATTTAGTCGCACCTACACCGAGAGCGTGGAATTCAATCAAATGGAAATACATTAGGCTTCGATTAAAAGTTTAATTACAGTTTCAGCAAGGATTCCGACACTGAAAATGGAGAAAACTAGGATCTAAAACACTGTAAAACGGTGAAAATTATGTGAGAGTCAAGCCTATGAATGTTTTAACCCACGAGAGCTTGTAGCCCACATCAAGATATCAAGGGCATCGTTCGTCGCTGTTTACTGCCATAGTCAGAGCTCGCTAGCTCGGCCAGGGAACAAAGTCTTGCTGGTGGAAGTGGTCTACAAGTGAATGGTGCTGCTGATGATGGTGGTCACGTTGAATAAAATGGTGCTGGTGTTGGTTTTGCTCGTGGAAATGTCCTCGGAAAAGTTAAGCGTCGACTCGGAAAAGTTAAGCTGTTGCTGTCGACGCCAGTGTTACGGAAATGGATGTGCCGATATTGCTGATGTAGAATTGTTCCTACAGCTATTGCTACAGATGAAAATTACTTCAGATTCGTTGTTTTCAAAGTCAATGAATGACAGCAAGGGTAGAGAAGTTACAGTTTTGTAACTGTAATGGGAGCGGAGGGCTATTTCAAAATAGAAATTTAACATCCTTCTGCATTAGAGGATGTAACTTTGATGCTACTCTCGCGTTGCGAACCGTCTCTATGTACAAGCATCCAGCTTCTCTTCAACAATTGTATTCGGTAATCGAGTTTTTCTTTAATTTCGTTCTTCTTTCGTGTTCAATTTTCAACTTAGTACCTGGTACATAAAGAAATGGTTAATCTGTCGACTGCAAACGATAGATTCCGTGAGGTGTGTGTTTTAGCTCATTGTCTTTCAAAATCGTGCACCACTTCATAAAAAGAGTACTCTGGTTGATAAAAATTTTGTAAAAATTCGTTGGCGTGATAATTCTTACTCGAAAAAATAGTCTGTAAAATATAGAAGCTAATTTTCAATTTCGGTCGTTCGAATGTTGCTTAGGTGAATATTTCAGCAATCTGAAGTGAAATTCGCTAAATCAGTTCATCAAATGAAAATCTGAAATACTTAAGAGAAAATGATCGATGGAAGTAAATACACGTTGCATAGTTTTTAGGCAGTTTTTTACGTTTTTCATCAGGTGTGTTTGCTCACTAATTGCTTCTATCAGTACATGGCTAACACTATTACTGTATCAAAATTAATAAAATTACACGCATGTTTCTTGAACTCCTGACTGTTGTAGGCTTTAGGTGGGGCTTCCAAAGGTTTAAATCTTTCGAAGCTTAATGCAGAAAAAGCTGAAGCTAGCACACTGGTGCTTTTAAAGAGTGACATGTTCAGATAAAGAGAGAGAGGGAGAGAGAGAGAGGGGGAGAGAGAGTCAGAAAAGTAGAAAAAGGGGTCTAAAGTTTTTCGTCTCTGTCAGAATTGTTTTTGAATAAGCTATTTCTCTGATTCGATGCTGACATACCTGGTTAAAGCATGGCAATGTACTAAATAGCTTGCAAATAATAGGTAACGGAAAACTGAAGGAATCGTATTTTAATGACTGTCACAAAGTGAGCACTACAATTTAGTTGTATTGATGGTTATAGAATATTCTTGAAATGGAAAGATCTAAACAGATTATGTCTCACGATTCTATACCTCTTTTCTTGAAGGATAATTCATCGTATTTGAATGCTATGATCATTGACCAATTCATTCTTTTGTTCATTTGCTGCTTATTTCTAGTTTGGTTCCCGAAATCACGACCGAAATCAGGCCCATACTATGTAAATTTGTTACCTTCACACAATCGTAATAATTATCCCATCTTGCCAGTACGTTTTCTACGTTCTAACTCACTGATTGAATGGTTTCCAGTAGATGAGTAGATTCAAACTGTTTTGTACGTCAGAAATAATTTTATCTGTATTTTAATCTTTAACTAATTTTAGAAACTCTCATGGACATGTGTGAACTATTGGAGGACGTAATGTTGTCTTTCGGCACTTGTTCTGACGTAAAAGCCTTGTTTACAATTTGTACCACTATTTTCATCTCGTAGGACGAAGTTTGCCCTCATGTGTAGTGGGTATAAAAATATGTGGGAAACCAGGTCTCTTTCTCATTGCAAGCACGAGGTAAATGCTTCCTACTGTGAGTATAGTTGTTCACTGTGAAATTTCAACAAACACGATAGGAATTTTACTCAGTTCAGATTTAGGTTTGATAAATAAAATTTCTTTGCATTAAAAAAACGGGTCACGAATTGAGAATAAAAACAGTCAGTGGTAACAAAAAATAAATTTAAAAATTATTATGACGGGCGTTAAGAATGAAATAAAAATGTTACCGTCCATATTGCAATTTTTTTTAAATTCATCACTTTAGTTGGCGAAACAAGAAGTAAGTAAGAGAAATCCCCTAATCTCATCCCCAAAGCTGAGCTGTAAAATGAGAGGAGCGACGTTTGAGCGCGAGTTTGAGAGGCAGGCAGCGGCAGCGCTGGGTGGGCACTGTCTGCCTCGCTGGACAAGGTCTCGCGCTCCTCGTGTCCTTATGTAGCGCTGGCTGGTCTGCCCCCCGCCTTGTGTAGGGCAGGTCATGCTCCAGCAAGTGGTTCCGGAACCTTTGAGTGTCCTTTTAGAGAAATTCAAGAGTAAGGCTTTATTTATTTTACAAGCAGGACCTTTCGTAAAGAAGCTTCATTGCTTTAGTCATGTCGTGAATCTCGTCTTCTCTCATGCTAGAACCAACGCGGGCCTTCTAGCTGTGCGATAATTCGGGAGTCTGTTGCAGTATGTGATTTTAGCCTCTGTCTGTATACATAACTACCTTGAAAATACACAGTTGGAATGATGAATATTTATGATAACAGCTACATACACTGAAAATTCATCTCCATTTTAGAATTCTTTGCCCATTAAACCTTGATAGATATAGGATTAGAGGGAAATAATTCTGTGAAAAACAGTAGTATTTGCTGTGTTATATCATCTAAAATATTTCTAAGTCTTTGTATGGGGTCGAAATGGGAGAATGAAATATTACAAAGAGAAGCTTCTGAGTTTTCTCGCACTTATGGCCTAATTTTTGTGGATGTTCTCGTAACAGTGTGGAGGCTTTTTTGCAATGGCAAGGCTCCTATTGTGTGCTGGGCAAATCCAGATTTCTGTACAAATGCTGCTATTGTCCAATTTAATCTTATGCTATTTTGGTACCTAATACGAATTTTTTTTCATCGTATTAGGAGCAATAAATAAATATTAAAGTTGCACAAATCCTTTTTTCTACCAAAAAATCCGAAAACATTGAGGAAAAACAGTCCACTCATTAATACAGCGATTATACTTATATCCAAATCCTCCACTGTTGCTGTTTAATATTTTTATTGATTTTTACTAGTATTTCACAATGCAGGGATTAATGGGTAAGAGTATTTACTTATTATTTTGTTTTTTCCTCAATTTTGATACCATGAATGAAATGCTTGTAACAAATGTTTAGCTCCTATCAATTTCATTAAAAAAAATTCTCGACTAAAAAGTGGGTTCCGGGTGCTTCATAAAGTCAGAGCGCAACTTGAGTCGTCTAATTTTTTTAAGGGTAATGACATCACTTCTCTTCGATAATATACACCTCTTCATTTGTCTCTCCTGATGGAAAATAACCAGAAATTCAAAAAAAAAAACACTGTTACTCTGCTACTCAGTAATATCAAGTCTTGGAATTAGAATTTTTTAGACCTATTTTTATGAGACAAAATTGCCATTTGCCAATATTCTTCTGGGAAGCAAGTTTTCCTGTCTTCTTGTTGGTTAGACGACAAGGCGTTCTTCGTGATGCTCTTTTATGCAAAATTATAAAGATATAAGATTAAGAATCTGATGAAATAATCAAACTTCATGATATAGTGAATAAAAATATGTTTTATCGTTGGGATAATCATTGGAAACAATCACAGAAGTATGTCATTTTTTGCAAGAATTTTTGAATTTTTTAAAGCGACGGCATCTCATGTCCCTAGACCAAAGTTATTTTGTGGTAGTGGTTTTTCGCGAGAAAAAAGTTTTTTTCTGAAAGATTTTTAAATGTACGCTCATCAATATAGCATTAACTATTAATGTTCTTTTTTGATAACTTTGGTTTATAGTTAAGACTCAAACAAAAAAGGCTGCAAGGAAAATTTTATCAATATATTCGAATTTCCAGTTTTCCAAATATTCTGCCTGACACAGCGCTCATGTTTCTTTTTTCTGTTCCACAGGTGAGGACTTAGTAGTGGGCTGCGACACGCACGCTGGGACAGGTATTTATGTCTTGAAAATAGTCAGCGATTCATCGTCTTTGCTTTAACATTCACAAGTACAAGTTTAATTGTGAGCGTCATTGTCAAACTCTAAGGAATCATTTAGAATAGATTATCTATACACCAAATACACCTCTACTGCGTTGTTGACTTGAGATCGTTTAGCCATTCAAACGACCGTATTCGCGAAGTAGATTTCAAATTATCCTTAATTGCGGAGCGATTTCGGAATCGTTAACTTTACGGGACGATTCTAATTAAAATTTGATCTATTTCCAAATTTAATAATAATTGTTAAATCTTCATTTATAGTTGTTCTGAGTTTCTGGGTTTCTTTTCATTGATGAAAAGACTCCTTCTCCTGAGGCAACGTTTCTCGGTGCTATTGTTGACGCATTTTATTGAAACTTGGGGTTGAATTTTCCAATTGAAAATGATGAGATTGGAACTAAAGGCAAAGAACTCGAAATTTTTTTGATTATAGTCGAGATATAAAATATAATTTTCAAGGTGTAGTGTTGGAAACGAGCTCGCTCCATAAAATTTCCCACTTTCTCAATAAAAAGATTTAAGACTTAAAAAATGAGTTGGTGATTTCGGGACGTTTCATGTGTAACGTACAAAACGTAGATTGTGGCCAAATTTTATTATTCTTTGCCAAAAACGTAGCTAAACAGCGTGGGGTATGATGAAATGAATGCTGTCGTTTTATTAAAGTAGATGAAACAAACTACGAGTCCAACAATTTTTTTAAAAGTTTGCGAATTAATAGATCTTTTTTTCAGTTTCAAGGTGAACGCCTCTTAAAGTAGGAAATAGAGGTTAAAATGAGTTTTGTGGATTACCATAGACGTGAAAAAACTAAGTGACTTACGCACATTGTTTTTTCGAACCATCATTACGCTTTAAAATGTTCAAATAAAGACTGTGTGTATGAAACCTTTCGAACGATGGGAGCGACCTGAGAAGAGTGCGCGGAGGCGGTGTCACCAGCCTTAATGGGTCCGGAAAGAAGCAGGTTTGTTACCATCGTCTCCTCAGCTCCTCTTCTTGAGCTCGTGACTCTTCGTGCGACATTTAGCTGCTTGGCTCCCCATCCGTCCGTCCGGTGGTTGGTTGGCGTTCGCTCGAGTTACTTCTTCATCCTGTGCAGGCGCACCAAATTCCAGAAGCTTTTTTTGTGGACTCATTTGATGGCTCAAATTGAAACGGAGAAAATGGAATGAAGAAAGCAAACAGCAGACTTATAACACAGATTTATACTGATATTCATCCACATATGTGGTTGGTGAGGTAGTTCCGAAATTAAAACCCCGTGAATTAACCGTGCATAGTTCGTATTTATTGAGTGCGTATCCAATACTTATTTCCCCATTTGCAGGAGAGTAGCCTTCATTGTGGCGGCAAGATTGGCTCGTGCAGAAGAGATAGATTCCCATTTTTCCACCTCGTTCTCCCGGTTAAGTTTTATGGTAACGACCGGCCTTAACTGCTAAGTACGTTCGCGGAAAACTTATGACGGTAAACGGCAAGGGAGCGACCAGGACTCTCTCTGTCGGAGGCTCTCATTCATGGCTCTCATACTTTGCCATCGAGTTAATCGAACAATCTCACAATCGCTGGGAATTTTTTGATACATTCGTCTGTAATTTAATTTTAAATTTATAAAAATCAACAAATTTCAAAACAATGATCTGTAAAACTTGCTTTCGGTATTTTAAATTTTCAGACGCTCTGCTGCCGCTTCCACAAGAGCAAATAGGCGGTTTGAAATAAGTGAGCTGTCTAGTTTCTTTACATACTTGACGAAAATGTTCAAAACGAGCTAACGTATTTCTGTAGGTGAGAAATTGATCAGTGTGCTTCTTTCTTCAGTAACAGCTCCAAGGATGAAAATCATAATCTGCGATACTCGAAGTCGGGCTTAAAACATCTCTTCTGTAATTGACTTGGCCAGTTATCTTACATGTCATAAACTACAACTTCAGATGTCCTTGTTCCTGACAAAATATAAGATGATACAATGACAGGCAAAAAAATTTCTCTTCCCCTTCGAAAACATTATATGAGCCTCATCTCTATCGACTCTGAGGAAAACCGCAATGCCTTATTTAGCCTTGGATTCGTTGACACGTCGGAGACCGCAGTAGTACGACTACAACATCACGACCGGTGCCTTCACTTGTAGAGCAGATAAATATATAGGGACGAGTGTTTGTAAATGCTGGGTTAACTTGACAGGTGCGGACTGATACAGTAAATGTGCTCAGTGCTTTCTGTCTTAATTAAAGAAAGGAGATATCATAGATGAGCGATTTTTCTACCTTCACAACAATAATTCTGCCCCTTAGCAAAAGTATGTAGGAGCGTAGAGCAAAGTGAAGTATGTAGACTCGTGTTTATTTCCAAATTATATAAAAGGTATATTGAAAAATTACCTTATATCTTTATAGAGGATGTGTCGACCACATTTTGTGAAAATTGCGACCATTGTATTTACAATTTGTTGTGGGATAGTAGACAATATTTGGCTACACAAATATTTTAGACAAACGTTTTTTCAAGAAGTATTCATGACTGCCATAATCTCAGTTAAAGAAATAAATGAAAATGATAGAAAGATTAACCAGGGAACAACGAGAAATACAGATTAATATTTAATGAATAGACTAAATCGCCAAGCCTTAAATTTGCAGGTAACTATATTTGAGTCAAAATGTTACCATTGTTGGAAATAAATTATCAGTCCAAGCTGAAATCATTATCACAGATAAGGAACTGTTTTATACTTACTAAAGGAATGCTACTCCCTAGTAGTGGTATCTCAAATTACTTGTTCAGGATAGTTTTAGGCTTAAATCGATAGTCTTACGCTTCCTGATTAATTTCTCAGGACAACATCATTTCACTATCGTATTCAGTCCGAGAAATGCCTTTTTGTCGTACTTAATGTGCCTTCGTTTGGTGATTTTTTACGTAGATGTATTATTTTTAGTACATTCCGTTTCATAGCGTACTACATATCTTATACATCAACCTCACTTATGAAGTTGTCAGGATAATCGGTATTCCGACTCTTTGTGCCTTTGCAATTTGTTTCTTGGTTGTAGCGATGAGTCAAGTAGCTGATGCTGGATTTTTTAAAGGTTGACCTCTTACCGATTGAGCATTGTTTAAACTAGAGCTGTTGGAAGACTGAAGACATGACCTGCTAGTCTGCTGAGCATGTTTGCGAAATAGAGCTGCATTGTTCTGCCTATCTCAGCACAGTAAAGCACTTATAGTTTGTGCGTAGTGCTCACATACTATTGTGCTTTCAAATGTCAAGCCTGAATTTATTTTTTATTTTCTGTAGCATATAAAAAAAATTTGAGGATTTTTCTCCTCATTCACTATCGGTATTTCTCTTCTAGCTCCCCCATTTTCTTTTTTCCTAAGTTTTATTTAAAAATGCCGCAGGTCACAGCTTTCAAGCTTCATAGTCGGATATTTTTCCTACTGACTTGATTTTATCCTTGATTTTTATTACTGACAGTTTTATATTGTGAAATCATGGTGTACAATGAAAGTAAACATTAAACATCTAGTACTAATAAATTTGGAATGCTTTAGCATAGTTTTCGAATTGTATACAAAATAATGATTTTTTAAAAATTGATGTAAATTTCATGATTGATTCTCCCAACAATCATTGGACGAGAAATGAAAGCGCTTCAAAAAATTGCTAACTTTTTAATAAAAATGTGGCTAAGAAATTCACCATGACTTGAAACAAATGAAATCTGTACGAAGTCTTGAAATGGTGATGATGAAAAACCCGTTTCTTTTAAATCGTCATTTACAATTTTAATTTTCTCTTATTTTATTTCATTTGCATTTTCCGAATTCAGAGAATTTTTTGTGTATTTTTGCTTGACGTAAAAATTTTTGAAATAAACATGAACGTGCATTATACCATTTGGACTGAAGTGTATTGCCTCACAATAATTAGAAAATAATCAAAACACACACTATTAACGTTTCGTGTTCTCAAATAACAATAACCTCTTGTATTTTACCATAAAAAGCAAAAACTTTTATCATTCATCACACTTATCGTTATTTTAGCTTTAGGTGGACATGCAGAGCTATGATTTCAGAAGCAACTGCGCATTAGATTTTTCTCTCGACTTAAATTTAAGTGTTTGGTCCCCACAGTTTCTTTTGATGAATCAGTAACATTTGGTTAGGTGCGTTTGTACTGTACATTCAGTTACTCTACCTATCAGTCATAGAACGATGAGGCTATTCACTTTGATTGCAGCAATTATTACAATAGGGATTTAAATATTCCTCCCAATAGAAAACGAATTTTTCGTTGTTAGAGCCATCCGAAATCATGCTTTTGAATGCGACGCAGCAGTCAAGAAAAATAGCTTCAAAGTCATAGCCAGGGCACAGTTGTGCTCGGAATTGCGGATTTTAGAGTCTCTGTTCATTTTTAAAACGAAACCTGTTTTAAATAATCATCTTCGCTCAATTCCTTTATCCCTAGTCAATAAGTAATGTCATACATTTTTTTAAGTTGTTTTCTTTTTGTATTTTACAGATGACTTTTTGTTCGAATTCGTATTGCTGATGATGAGCGAAGGATCGAAACGTCCATTTTTACGAGTCTTTCACAGCCTCGAGAATATATTTTAATGAAAAATGTTTTATACCATTTTCATGATTCTCTCTTTTTTATTGAAAATTCGTTCTTAGTGTTTGTAAATCCAAGGTTTAATCTATTTACTTGAATTTCTTATTTTCTCCTCCAATTAGAACTTCTTTGCATTACAATTTGTATCACTATTCCCCATTCTAAGCAAAGTTCATATATGAATAACGAGTAACCAAAGCCCTTTTTCCACTCTTTTTCAATAAACCTGTTTGTGTTTTGTTCGCTGAATTTTGTCCTTCGAGTAATAATTTCTCCCCATTTTTGGAACACGTTTTGTCCCAAAATTTTGTTTCAAGTAATTAAATTTCATCAATTTTTTACTGCGCCTCTTCATAAATTTCGCTTATTGTTGGGCTTGATGGGAGCTTCATGTTTCTTGGGCAGCTGTCGGGAATAGACTGCGTCTAACCCAGTGTAATTGAGCTGTGAGACTCCTTCATTAGGTGTTTACCTGCCCCTAACTTGCTTCTTTTTTCCTTAATGGACTACTCTTGTGCTATTCTGATGCCGATATTACCTGTCAAGCTCGCCCTGGAGCAGCTCCAAACGGGATGCTCCGCGTCCAGTGACTCTGATAGGTTTTGTAGGAGGCATTGCAGCATCGCTCATTAAGGTGATCTATTAACATTTTAAGTGTTATAATAAGCTTGCTGCCACAAGCTTCTCCGCGCCAAACAGACAGCTTAGTTATGACTGTCGTAAACGTTGAGCTGAAGTGCAGCCATTATTGGCGAGAATCTATTGAAATAGCTCTGGTAGGTTTGGTGGTCGACTGCGTCAAGCCGAGTAGCAACGTGGGCCGCAGTCAGCTCTGCGAATATCAGTTGCAAATATGGAGTGAGATCAGCGGGTTCTCGCTGACAGTAAATTGGGTGAATGAGGGGCGTTTGCTGCAAACTTGAAGTGCTTGCATTTGTCGATGGTTTTCATGAATGGAGCTCTCCTTCTGGCTCTCGCCGCACCTCATCGCAGAACTTCTGTGCTCAGCATCTCTACCAATGTTCACTTTGAATGTAGAAAAAATCTAATGCGAAAAAAATGATAAACTGCCTATCAATTAATGTTGGGGTTGAATGTACTTCACGCGAACGTGAGAATGTGATCAAGGGTAAAATATCGCATGTTTCGCTGCATTTAGACAGTTGTGCATGCTAAACAATGTTGGTAGAGAATTTGCATCACTATTTGGTTTCTTATTCCTAATTAGAAGTTTTAGCCCTTCCCCGCAGCATTCAAGATGAAAGAGAAAAAGCACCCCTTTGAAAAGTGCATTAATATCAGCCATGCCACAGTAATATGCCTTTCATTTGTTAAAAAATATGATTTAAATAAATTGGGTTAAAGGGCTAAATAAACATTGTACCAACTTATCAATATCGTATTTTGATTTGGGTCGCGTATCTAAGTTTGCGCCACATCCGGCACGCAGTGCAGCAAAAGTAAACGTATTTCATACCTGGATTCCATATTCATATGTACTGAGTGCAGATCTGGAGGTGAGGGGCGAAGAGACGCAAAACACAGATGGTTTCTTTGGATTTACACCAAGCTCTGCGGCGAGTGATGGCATGTGAGCTGAAGAGCCATACAATGAAGTAAAACTGGATGCAAAGAGGAGATATACTCTCGTAATTGATAGTTGTCTTCTCGGATTGAATAAAAATTTCATCTGTTTTTTTATGAAGCGTCGAGTTAGCTCACCGCTATTTCCCACTAAAATTGAAGGTTGCCGGGAATGTTGCATAATATAAGCGACTGGTTCTCAATCGTCACTAAGTACAAACTTTTAAAGAAGAGTATTTTTGTTACGTGCCGAAAATTTTGTTCCAACCAATTTTCCTTCCTAATAAGTTAGCTACATTTAGATTGTTTGTGAACGAATAATTTATAAAATTCAATGTGCGAGTATAGAAGGCGACAAACTGTTTATAGCCTGTGAACTATCTCATTGGTTTTGCATTGGAAACAATGGGAAGTTTCATAAAACGGAATTAAACTTAATAACTTAAATTCAGGTATCAGATGCTTTAGATGAATCAGTAGAGTCACACCATTTCAAATAAGATGCTCCATAAACTCAAACTAACAACAATATAAAAATTCACCGTCAATACTTTTCTTTGAGCAAAATTTTGGAATTGCGTGATATATAATATGTATTAACAACTATTATAAGAGAAGTTAAAGATTTAACGACTCACTATTTCGTTCGAGGACTTATCGGAAACAAATATAAGATGCCCTTTTAACATCGCTGTCTGAAGATGTGAAAAACTGTAGCTGTCTAAATGACACAAAATTTAAAAAACGTGCACTGTTTTCTTATTTTGCTGCCTTAGAGGTACTCTTTGAAAGGCAATTTACCAGGCATGCAATGTTGAAAACCTCGGAGTGTTTCGTTTTGAAAGTAATAAAAAGGAATGTTTTTCGATTAATTTATTTTATGTTATCGTGCACTTGATAAATTTCCGGGGATAATTCGCTGAAACGTTGTTTCATATGCAATAAAGAAAAATTAGATTTTCCAGTTATAAATTCATACTTATCTAACCTAATTTTACGAGTTAGCAAATAAATCCTTTTTTGGTGATGCAATGGTTTTGTGACGTTATTTCAGTTGATCTTCAAAAATTAAGTGAAAGAAATAGAATTAAAGCGGTGAAAACGATCTAATGCTTTTTTTCTATCATTAACTCTAAAGTACATTTTCCAGATTTAGCTTCGGAGTGAAGCTTGAATTATGTGCAGTGCGGCACATACGACATTAATGAGTTATAAATTAAAACAATTTTTCTTTTGAAGTATGATGCATATCTCAGCAAACCAGGATAGATATTTAACAAACCGTTTCAATTTATCGATGGTTTCCGACATATTTTCTAGCAATAAATTTGAGGACTGTACGAAGACTGGGCTGAAGTAAAATTACTACTTCAACGTTCCCTTAGTTACTGCTTTGGCTGTGGTCGGCTAATATTTTCCAGGTAGAAAATTACATAAAATTTGCCTCATAAATGTTGTAGGCTGTAGGTCGACGCAAATAATTCGGAGCAAGTGTATAAGGTCGAAAGATTTAGAGCGGCGTAATTACCAATCATTCCTGGATTAAGAAGGGGAGCAAAGGCTGACTCCCTGCATTAGGACCTGCTTCAGGGTGTTCATTCATATTACACACGAGCGGACGTTAATGATTATAACTATATACCTCCATGACTTGTTTATGCTTAACCCATGATGCGATTATTGTTGTAAGCCAACTTTGGAGAAACCATAACATTTGTTGGAAATTATTACAAGCACACACTCCTCGCTCAGCGCACTCTCACAAGCACAACATTACTCCAGGGTTTAGAATGCTGTCGAGGGAGAACATTGTTCACAGAAAGCATTGTCTATTCTTGCTTCTTCTTCTTCCAACATCGCCACGTTCATAGATTTAGCTTATTGGTGCGACCATAAAAAGCAAACATTTGCAGCCGCGGTCATCGTTTTAGCTATATGCCTGATAAAAATACACCCTCTGCATTTGAGTGTATTTATGCAACGTGGTTAGCCTAAAGAGAATCAAAATTTCTTGAAAGCAAACGAAAATATAAAAGTCTCATCGATAATTTAAATTTTCTCTGTTGTTCAACTCATAGAGCTATTTCCTAAATTAAATTTGTACCATCAGCGCTTGACCAATTGAGAAAGTGTTTCAATAGTCAGAACTGATGCTGGCAGGATCACAAATTATAGCTGCAGTATTGCTGCATGACGCAACTGTTGCAGCAGGATGGGCACCTGGACGATCGAGGGTCTTGACTAGAGTGTCGACATGCCCATGGGTGGTCATGGTTACTCAACTCTGTTTCCTCTCTGCTAGGAAACCATTTAATTTCTAAGGTAATCAGAATATAAGCGATGTTGTTAGAGTGACCGTAAAATTGAGGGGATTGTGTCAGTGACCTTATGTTGAGTTCTAGAACTTGAGAGAGACAAAGAGAAGTTCTTTGCACTAAGGAACAAAATTAACGCTGAGTACAAGATTGCGTAATCAGAAGTTATTAAACTGCACTATCGTTCATTTCAACTCTGATTCACCGAATGCTAAGAGTAGAAAAAACAGGTTAGATTAGGTTACGTAACTGCAACAAAGATCTTGAGACTGGCGCTCTAAATTGCTGCTAAAAGTTTTCTAGCTGGAGATATTACTTTATAATTGACGCTGTAACATTTCTTTCAGCCGCTATGGCCTCAACTTTAGCTTGAGAATTCATGTAATGCAGCACTAGTTATATTGAGAAACTACTGCTTCTTTTTTTCAGAAAAATCTAATTAGTGAGCAAACCCTAAGTTTAATGACTAAGCCATTTTTTAAATTACCGTGTACTCTGGCTAAAATACCCCATAGTAAACTAATAACTGCACACCATATTCAGGACAAAAATATCTCCTGTTTGCCTCTCACTCTCTTAGTGTGCATGAAAATTTCGGAGCTCTGTTCTGTACGATGCCGCAATGGACGAAGAAAAAGTGCTCGAAAGCCCTCCCGGGTGTACTGGGGTCACTCAGGAACATTTCGAAGATGTGGATGTGGCTTCAGCATGTGGGGCAAATTGGGGCTGGAGAAAGTACACTCAGCTGTGATGGACGTGGTTTTATTTCTTCGTCTTTTAAATGGTGGCATCACAATAAAATACTTTTGTAGTACTGCTTTACATTCATTTCCCGAAAATTTTGGAGTTGATCATAATTTCAGGCGATGGTCTTTACAGTATGTTCGCCTACTACATCGTATTTACATCGTACTGTTTTGCAGCCAGTCATTTTTTGGTGAACGAGTACACCCAGCTTTCTCGGGTCACATCTTTCTGGTGTGGCGGCAGCTACGTTAAAATCTTACAGTGACATAAACCATTGTGTTTAGAGTCAAGCTGGACTCATTATACTGTACAAGAAATTTGCTGGTTTTAAAATCCTCTTTGAGAGAATTCAATTCTACATGCGGCTCAAAGCTTTGTGAGGTGGAAGTCTTTATTCATGGGTAATGATGTGATGCTTGCAATCGTCAGAATTGATTCTGTAAGATTTGTGAAGTTAAATTTTTCAGACGAGAATTTGGTAAACAGGTTTTAATCATCACCTTAACTCATGAGCTGCTAGCTCTATGGTAAATTCTATAGCGAACTTTGGTACAATTCATTTTGCAAGAAATTCAATGTAACTATCATAGGTTGGAGAAGGAGCTATTGTTTTTTAAATGCGCAAATTCAAAACATTTTTTACTATCAGAAATCACTTCAGTGACATAGTACCTACCCATCCGCATTGCAGTTGGGCTGCCGTATGTGAAAACATTGCAGTTCTGCAGCATTGCTACAGCTCTACGATGTGACGAACCAGTAATGTTACGGCGCGACAAAGATATTATGGCTCTAAAGTAACAACACAAATCCACGGTCTCTTTCCAGCTGCCCGGGAACACAGCAGTTCCACGGTAGCAGCGCAGCTTCTTTTCGTCTTCAAAATAACTTGGGCTCATGCAGACTAACGTAGATGAGTAAGTAATTATATATCAGAGATTTATCTAGTACAAAGATTTACGGGCCATATTTTAAGCGATTTGAAAACTGCTTTATTGTATAACAATGAATGTTGAAACTAATAAAACATTTTCATCGTTATTTTCCCATTTCAATTTGTTTCGAGTTTTGAGCATTATTAACCTCAATTTTCTATACAGGGTGGATTGCACTGATACGCCCTCCGTTACGCGGTAACATTTCTTTCGTGGTAACGAGTTTCGAGTTTGTACGCAGTTTTCGATGCATTTCTGTCAAAATCGTCTAATTTTGAAATTGAGCTACTTCTCACGATTTCGTTTAATGACCCATAGTGGACCCACTAATCAACAGCGCTTATGAATTTGAATATAATCAGTAGAGTGTCACATGTCTTGCACTGAGAGCATCTTACAGGCAACAGTGAATTGCGATAAGTGATAATTATTAACCTTAGCTTAGTTTAACGAATAGTAACTGAATTGTGCATAAAAATTGGATGTTTAGGGCTGTCTCCTTTAATTTTCTTGTCCACTGTAGCCATTTTGTCTTAGCTTGTAATTTGTTCATTAAAAACATGTATTTTTTCATTCTAAAACAATGAAACAAAGAATACGATCATATTAAATAAAATTATTATAAATTGGATATTTTCTACGCTATGTGATTTGCCGACTCGTTCTAATTGTGAGATCAACTTAATTGGAAGATAATTAAAGAGTGCGAGTAATTAAAGAGTAATATCTGCTTTCAATCATGCACTATGGAGAGAATCTACGTATGTTAATATTATTTTGTAGGAAGTTAATCGAACAGAGTACGGGGAATAGCTCGAATTTCTAATTTACTGTCTTCTCGATTGTTATTCGCTTCAGCATCCTAAGTTACGCAACATCAAAGTCTCGAGGTAAATTCAAGCACACGTTACTGAGGAAATGATGGTGAATAACTCCTCCACCAGTCCTCAATTGTTGGACTTGTCAGGTACAGTCAGCTGTTAGGGACCTCGCATCCCCAGATGCTGCTGACCTGTCCCGCTCGAACGAAGGCTGAAGTTACTCCAAATTGATTAATTTCAATTGATTGCATTGTTGTTTATTTATTTATCTAAATTTCGTGTTCGCTCAGTGTTAATGATTTATTGCTCAAAAACTACGTTGATATTTCTCCCAAACTTTGTTTCTAATTTCTGGGAAAATGCTTCACTTGCTGACGTGTATTGCTTTAAAATAATGAATAATCCATCTGTAACAGTCAAGTTTTAGACGATTAATTTTGTATGTTTCCATGCTTAAATCAATGGTACAAAGTTCGATTACCCAGAATGGATTTGATTGTAGTAGTAAGTTAGCCTTAGGTAAATGGCAGGAAATACTGTTCACAAGTGTAGGTTTAACCTTTGAAACCATTTCAAACTAAACTTCAACGTGATTTCATTCCGATTTATTCGAAAATTTTCAGCGGGTGAGTAGTAATATTTATGACTTTGGACATGACGCGGACGGGCAGACTCTCCCACAAATTTTCAAGTTCCGAGTTCCTTTCCTCTTTGCAAAGCGAGCCCTGTAGCTGCCCAAAGAACAGACGATCCTCATCACGACCTCAGAGACCAGATCTTGCATGGCCAGAGCTTCATGGCGCCATCTAAGCCACAACAAAAACGAAGAAGTCGGCCTCATGAATATGACGTTACTACTTAAAGAACAATCCAGAATCGAGAGGTACACAATTTGCAAGCACCGCTGCACGAATTTCTCCACGGACCGCCTCACGAGGGCGACCACCACACCAGCCTAAGCTCTCCATCTCGCTTTTGCAGTCATCCCCTGCAGTGCGACGCTCGCTTCAATTATGGCTTGCATTCAATATCACCAAAGCTTTGGCAGTGTTGTACCTTCTTCATCTGTCACGGCGAATAATGGCCTCTATTATTATTATCTGCTTCTCTGTGCATGCCACGGCCAACAGAGAACTGCGCTCAACCCGCGGCTGGCGTTTAACTAGCACAGACAACACACAAAACTTCCATTTCTGCTCTTCGAAATTCATTTAATAATGAACGTACTGTTCCTGTTATTCTTTGAGTTATTAGGAACACTGCAGAACTCACCATGCCGAAAACGAAATTACGCTAGGATGTCTGATAATGCAAATGTCTTTAGCGAGCAGCTTCCCTTACAATACTAGGGCAGATTACGTTAAGAAGGTTCGAACCATTGGATTTATTCCTAAATGGTTGAAAAAAATTTATGTGTTTGCTCACATAAGGTAATATTTCACAACTGCATGCATCAAACTTTCTTTCTTCGTAACTGATTGGCTTGTGAGCAAATCAATTTTTAGCGCGACAGCTGTTAACTTGTTTCATCATTCTAGACTACTGTCTCTTTTCATCTCAGTATTCGTTCCTCAACTGATCTAGTGGTATTTAACACAATGTAACTACTCTGTTGTATCATTAAAACTAGGGTTCGGAAATCTTGTATTTCCCCGAGTATTTCGATGCTGCCGGCGACATCTCAACACGATTCTAGGCTGAAACATATAAAGCGGGGTTGTTCACGTCCTCCAATGTAGTCTTCCATTAATCTTATTTTTTTAAGATTGGAAATCAAAGCACAGCAAGAAACTATCATGACAAAGTTATCGAGCACGACGGTACAACACATATCAAGTACCTGCAACCTAGAGCAGCCTGGTAACGCCTACTATGGTCTCACAGATTGGGTTGCACAAGCAGCGTTTGTTGTTTGTCGAGTCTGTTGTTCTCCTGCAAGCAACAAGCGAGTGTATATAAAGACCAAGTCTGAGATGACAGTTTTATGGCAAGTCTGAGTTTATTAAGAGCACAGTAATGCATCGAACACTTATGGCAAGTCTGTGGCAAGCCTCGCCGCAGTGCACTATCGTGATGGATCGGGCGCACTTTACTGCGAAGACAATCTCTCCCTTAATTCGGACATGCTTCGAAACTGTAATCAAAGATCATCGTCCAGCGCGCATGCAACCGCTCCAAGATTTCGTCGTGCTGCATTCAATCTAAAATTGTTTCGCAGAAGGCATGTTTATATCCTACTTGTGAGAGATGCATCAATTGCACAACAAAATTTCACGCGGGAAAAATGGGCGCAAAGTTTTCAGATGTTGGACACCATGGCACTCTAAAATGTAACAAAACAGGCTCAGAATATGTGGATGTTTCACCTCGTTCAATAACATAACAAAATTCCAATGAGCGATAGCCGATCAATGGAGGTTGAGATTTTTGTAAAAGTATATTTTAATGAATGTTAACCGGGGATAGATTTGCTTATTTAACGATTAAGTTAGAACTAAATTATGCCTGTAAAATAAGTGAGTTTAATTCAGAATTAAATTAAAGTTACGGCCCTGCTCAGTGGCCTTCGAAAATCAAAAGTAAAAAAAAATTATGTACACTTTTCTTCACTGAGCATAGAATGTTAATTTTAAAGTGCCATGTTGTCCTTAAACTAAAGAAAATTTAATTCTAATTGATATTGCAAATTATCGTTTGCATAGGCGACTACACTTCGAAGCTGACCAACGTAATTATGACATGATCATAAATGATACTTGAACTATAAAGAAATCGAACGCGAAAGTTTCACAGGATGTTGCAATGAAAATTTGAAAATTTGTAAAGTGGAGATGACTCCTCGCAATTTGACGCTGTTTCGTTTGTATGCTTGCGCAACGACCTAAGCTTACGTGTCTTTAGCAAAGCCTTGACGGCTTGTCATGAAAGCCAATTTTAGTAGAGCACATTTATCAATTTATCATTTAAGTGAATAAAAATTGAAGTCGAGACATCTTTCGCCAATGTTTGCGTTCTAGCAAAACTTATTTCGGAGTTTGTTGCTGCGTAGCCTGGCCAGTCTAGTAATCTAAATACTTACAGGTAGAGAGTTAGCCTTACAGTACAAACGAAATCAAATAGTTATGTTCCATTCAATAGGTTGAAGAGTCAATGTCTCAAGTATATACAGCGGCGAAAAAAAACAGAAGTATTAAGAACGTTTTTTTCAAGTCTCCTGTTAATGTTTTAATTTTTCTTCACCAAATTTCAGTCACTTATAATTGACTGAAAGCCGCATGATCGTACATGTGAGTAAAAAGTTCGCTTAAATGACCTCCTGTCCTATTAATTTTGAATCATTCTAACATCATCTAACATTGATTTAATTGTTGAGCGCAACAGAAATAATAATTTCATACCGTGAAAAAATGTTCGCTATTGTAGTTACCTTCGCAGACTTAGAGTAGCTGAAATTTCAATATTTTCTGTGTACGTCATCGACCGACAAAATTTCATTTAAGCTAGGTGATTTGTTGTTTCTAATTTATGGAGTGTGCTGTAGCAATGAGTGTCTCTTAATTCTTTGTATACAAGTAAAGAATATAAATTCAAGATGTTGCGAAGGCGTCACTCCGACATCCGTCGTAAATCTAGTCTTCAAACGACGTTTGAAGTCAGCTTGCTTAACATAACACTCATCGAACACTTACCTGCTTATTCATTGCGACTATTTTCAACATTCATGCTAAATGAGTAGTAACAAAAGCAATGCTTGATTCACTCAGTTTAACAGTCTAGGAAATAAGGAATGTACGTTTCTGTTGTGGCACTGGATCTCCATATTGAATTACCATGTATCTCGAGCATTTACTCAGTGCCACCACCTGCCGTGTCGAGAGCGTCATTGCAGATAATATACCTAAAAAATCCCTCGCACGAGTACAGAAACCGAAGTAAAGCGATTGCGTGTCAGCCCTCCACCCACCAATGAGAAATGTGTCGAAGATAGGCGCTAAAAACTTGCCTAAAAGCATTGTCTTTTTGCGTCAGTATTTTTGTAATTGAATGCAGTGGATCAAATCGGCGATCTAACCAGCAAGCCTGTCAGAGCGTCGTAGTCATTGGTTGCCGACATGAGTCGTCTTCGACGGATTCTGAGAATGTGGATGAGGCATCACCGGATTTCGGTGGATGTGGTGGTTGTTGGTGTAATGTGTTGAGCATGAGAGCATAGTGTTGTGAATGATGAAGAATAATCACTTTCAGATGTAAATTAAAGTTTAAAAGAGTGTTATGAAAGTTGGTTTTAAGGGTGGGGATTGAGTGATAGCTTTAGTAAATGAGAAGCTCATGTTGAGTGCTTCACATTTCGAACTGTTTTATGTGAATGTGTAAGTCAGTGCGTATTGTTTTTCCATCGGATATCGAGGGAATAATATTACTCATTTTTTATACTTTGAAGGCTGAACATCTCTATCACGAGCAGTGCTACGCAGGCACACATTTTAGATCTGTTGGATTTGAGTCGAATGATTTCCATTGCTAGGCTTGATAGCTTTTGCAGATTTGCTCCCAACGCAATATAGCAGCGGCTCTCTTTTGTGTCTAGGTTTACCTTCAGGTGTGACTCGCTGTGTGTAAATAAATGGGCGGCCTGAGGGACGATTTGAAAATCATAAAAGCTCTTCTCTCACTTTTACTTCAGATTCTAATTTCTACGCATGAAGATCTCTGCCATTTCAAGTACCTTGCACTTCGTTTGAGAATTACGGTGTACTCACAACACGAGTCTTAAGAAAATCCTGACAGCAGAAAGCAAAAGGAATAATTCTAAATTTCCAACAAAATTTTACGCTCTTGAGTGCTCTACGTATACTGAACTCTTCATTCTAAAGTATCCTAACAAAGAAGCTCACGTATCAGCTCTAGAATCTGTTTTTTCTCCATTCTTCCATTGCGAAAAGTTTGTGAAATCGGTCTCCTAGGCAATCAAATCGTCGTTGTGATTATGTCTTTTTCGTTCTTCAATCTTTCTTCTGCATTAAATATACATTCGCTATCCTCTGATATTTGTTGCATTTTTCAATCTCATGCCCTTTCAAATTCATCAAAACTGTATCGATTTCTTCTTTTAATAAGACTCGAATACTTTTCCAAGCACAAAATGAAACTGAACTGATTTGGATGTCCTAAATTCCAATTAGCTCAAATTCTCTATCCGCTGCTGCTGCAATCATGTCCTTTATAACTTCATGTTTGAATTCATGTATCAACTCAAGCGACATTGTATTACTCTAACTTCATCCTCATTGAGGAGAAAAAATTTCCCTCTTTTAACCCTCATTCTTCGACACACATGAAGCACTTCAAAACACCCAGTCAAATTCAACTCTCTCCATGTCAACCAGCCCAATCCAATGATGGTTAATAAGGTATGCGAGCGTTCGTCGCGGTAAGAGTGTAAGATGAGTGCGATGTGGTGGTGAGGGTCTGCAAATTGAGGGAATTTGATTTGACCTAAAGAGAAGGAATATTCGACAGTCAAATGTTTGCTGCAATGTGTGTAGAGACAGAATAGGATGATGGAGTTGATCTTCTAGTGATTTATTTTGTTTAAAGTATTTTCCAGAAAAGAAATGCGGGAGTGATGAAGCTAGTGTAGCTCTTTTATTAGAACTGCGACAGAAGAATGATTTAGGAGATCGTTTTTATATTTATGTGTAGTTGCCATTGATGACTGGTGAATCGTATTGTTATTATCAAGATTTATTCTTTCATCACATTTTGTCACACACAAAGTTGACTGGTTAAGGATTTAGATCACAGAAAATGATAGTTCTGAATTTCGTATCATCGATTGTTCAAACTATCGTCTTCAACGAGCGACCTGAAATTCAGTTCGATGATGCTCTGAAGCAATTTTTTTTTTGTTACAGAACTGTCTCTTGGTTTTCTTAATTTCATTCATCGCCATATTTTATTGAAAAATAACTGTTCGAAAAATTCATACATACAAAACATTCACCTTTCAAGTTATCGAACATGATATATGTTGATGTAAAATACTCCTAGGCATTTATAGTATTTGTTCTGTTCAATTTAATGGGTGTTCCTTAAAATGAATGGAATAATTCAACTAGCTGTAGAGCACCCACAACTGCCAGAACAATCTCCTGACATCGTTTACATTTTTTATCATATAGTGCCCCCTCTAAAGCTAATTCTGTTGAAGAGGTTTTGTTCATCATAAGTTTATTATGATCATGAAATGAAAGAGACTCAATATGTTGAATTAGAGTTTGCTCCTCACTTGTACAAATTCGTTTTTATTGTACCTTTTAGGCATTTTGGGAGGGTTGCTTTGGAGGGTTAGCACACGTAATCTCCATGTCTGATGAAGTCATTCCTGACGTTCTGACGTTATTTGAGATGAGTTCTCGTAATGAAAATACACAGTGAGAGTGTATAAACTTATTTCGCGATTATACGAAGCTGGGACAATTTTATTGGCTCATCAGGTTTTTGCAAGAAGAGGGCACACAGAATGATATCGTTACCAACAGTCATGGTTTTGTAGGACTACGCTTGTGTGCCTGCCGTGATTGTGCGGCTAGCACATACTGTAGTTAGAAACAGTGAAAGCGCCTCACTTTATTCTTGCAGCTTGTGCGTCCGGCGCTGCTGCAACAAGTGCAGAGGATATTTCTCAGCTTGGCAGTCAAATGTAGTGAAAGTTTGCGAGTCGGTCGAGATTGCAGTGGCTGCAGTGCAAACGCCTACAACTGCCCCGTTTAAATTGAGAAAATGTGCTCAAGAATAAGCGGCGTCTCGGATAGTGGACAGCATCGGCTCCTTCGAAGCTCTCCAACAATAGAAGTGGCGGAGGTACCGCACTTAGGTCAGATTAATTCATTTGGTGTGGTGCATTAGGAGCGTTTAGAGGATTATTTAATGCGGACTCTCACCTTGCTAAGACGATGAGTTATTGTAAAGACGGCAATATTTCAAGAGCTGTGCCCGGCCCTGCAGACACCGAACTGCGAGGTGCCATGCGCCAAGGGAACGCCCGATGCAGTTCCCGTGCCAACGATGTCCGCCATGCTCTGACCAATCTTTTCTTTTGAGTGTATTGTCAGGCCAACAAAAAATGAAGCTATGGTCGATCAACGAAATATACGATATTATTTTGAGCGATTCTCAACATGCACGGGCAAAAATTAATTCGAATAATTCAATTTGTACGATGCTTGATGCAAGTTATGAATTACGTGGACAAATTTCATCCACGGGAGTTGAGGTTCTCGTAAGACGATGTATAACTCGAGAATCCAGTGCATGGCGCCGCGGATGCTGTCTGCCGGTAGTCGCCACCCAATAATTGATGTTCGAATTAATTTTTCCCCTCAAATGGAAGCTTGCTGCTAGTACATCCAATCACCTGTGCTTGTTGGCGGCACTGTTTTCGAGACCTCTATTTACAGAGTTTTATTTTCTCTAACCTCAGGGAAAGCTTCCGATATTTAAGCGTACATCTTTGTAAATTTTAGGTTGACTTACCATGGATAAGTTGAAAAATGAACTATTTTTTATTAAGCGTGGAAAAGTAATTATTCAAAACATGATTGAAAACACTTTCAGGTATTTAAATACAAAGAAACGCAAAAGCAATCCAATGAAAAGGCAAAATAGTACAGAGTTATTTCTCAAATATTCGAGTACAATTATTCACAGTTCAATGACTTTCAAGCAATGATGAGCTTTCAACAATGTCGAGTCAATTTAACTCTTCATTGGAATCCCTTGCTTAAAACCTAGTGAAGTTTATTCATTGTTGGTGATTCTCTCCACGATCATTCTACGATTTTACGATCTTATTTCGTGTTTTTTTTTGGTTTACATTATATTTTTAATTTTCGTTTTCTATGTAATTTCATCTTCAAATCATTCATGATAATTTTCCTTTAGTCAATGCCATCCTACTAGAAAGCTGTGATGAGCTCTAAATTTACATTTCTGCATAAAACTAGATTGTTGGTAAAACGTTTACTATCTGTTCTTTGTCACAATTGGCGATGCTATCCATGCAATTTCGAATTGGGTTTTTAAATGCAGGTTGCATGAATAGTGATGTACCATGATTATAATTTCTACTTCAGAACTCAATTTGCTATAAATGAGTAGACAATAGTATTTTGCAAGTTTTCCCTGATTTTGATTTTCAATATCAGAAGGCTAAATCATTTATTTCTTTGCCCAGATTCCCAATTTTCAAATTGGTATAGGCTGATTTGTGAACAAGCATGGAGACTGTTTCAAGCACAGTGTCTAGTATAAATGCACTAAACATGAACGCAACAGTAGCCACGATACAGAACTGCTGTTGAACGCAGACCAAAAGCATCCGTCTTGCAGACCTGGAAACAGCAGACGAGTTCGCACAGTGAAAGTTTCAGGGCTAAGAAAAAACACGGCGCTAATTTGCGGTACAGACCAGACAGTCCATGATATTTTGAAAGCAATATGGAAGCTACAACATCAGTGCCATACTAAAAGGAAAGAAACAGAAATGATTTGCGGGCAAATCTTGAAAGTTCAATTCGGGAAATTTTAATTGCTTGGAAAATGCCTCTTCATCAAACTCCGTTTATTCCAATGATAGATAGCATCATTCGTAGTTGTTAGTTTGGAATTGTCATATTGAGAAGTTCGATTTTTTTCCCTCAGAACCAAAACCCATTTACTTTAGATTTTCATTTGCTCATATTTAGAGCCAGAATTTACTTTACAATTTCATATCTATCTTTCATTCTTTTCGTTTACGTGCAGCAAAATGGCAGTCAAGCAGCTGATAGTAGTGGACTGCATGGTTCCACGCTGTTCTGTGGGGAGTCATGAGTGTCAAAAAAGTTGGGAATCACTGCAATAAAAGTTATCAAGGAGTTGAGGTTGCAGTTTTTAAAACCTGAATTTAAAACTCGGTCTTAATAGAACAGGGACAAAGAATAAGAATTAAAATTTTGTATTGAATTATTTTTGGAATTGATCAATTGATGATCTGTTGACAGCGTCTGTTAAACATTGCCTTCTTCATTTCCATAAAGCTCATATCAACGTGTTTTGCAAGTGCAAACACCATTTAAAATTTCATTATCTATGGCAAAGTAGTCTCCAATGGTAAGTGGGAAGAGTTGGTGTACACCGACTGAAAGAAGTCACTTTGCAATTGTTCTGATGTCATAAGGGCAGCTCTTACTCTCATGCGTTTTGTGCGTGTACGAGTAGTTTCTACTTTCTAGGAATAATTTCGACTTCATGTCCGTGAAAATGCTGCAGGAGCCCGTACAGCCAATGGAAAGGTATGATTTATTTCTAAAGTTGGCTAATCACGGTGTCATTAAAGGATTACTGTTTGTGAAGTTTCAGACACTTGTAACGAAAATGTTGTTCTTTGTTCATCGCAATGACCCAGAGTATCGTAAAAGAAGAGGATTAGCATGATTTTCAATGAAATGTATTCATGTTTGTCGCTAAAAAAACTTGCTTTTCAGCATGAGAAAAAATTGCGGGGAAGTAACTTATCAAGAGTTGAGCCTTAAATCCGCACGTGGAATTTAGATAAATTGTCGATTTTCGAGGTCCGAATGTCAGTTTCAGAATATTTTCCCTCTAAATGAATTACATTGAGGTACGTGCAAAATCGATTTCTACGTTAAGCAAAAATCCCCATATTCTGTGAACTCGTGGAGTGCTAGGACAAAGCTACATTGACCTCGATTTACTTTGTTCTCCACACAATTATCTCTTTCTGTGCTTAAAAAAATGTAGTTTAGTTCATAAAAAACGGTGCTGGAAAATTTAGTAGATGTTGTGATTTTCAGAGCAAAAAAAATAAACCTTTGATAGACGCAACAGTCGAGGCTGTTTTTTAAACGAAGTTTAAACATGCAGCTCATTTTTCAACGTCTTCCATCAAGTTCAGCTCATTTCTCAGCTAGAATCTAGAAACTAAATCGGTAGCATGCTTTCGTTTTTAAATTCATTCACCATCTCTTCTATTACCTAAAATATTGTTCTAGTTCCTCGAATTGTTTACCCAGTAATAAAATTACCATTCAGAGTGATTTAACTTATGATTATTGCGAAACCGTGTTCTAATATTTTCGTGAATCTTTACTGATCTACCAATCTAATATTCAGATTTGCTATATATGTATGAGTGAGAGGTTTGCTTCTCATGGTTGGTTCACATTTTCTGTTCTGCAACTTTATTTCAATTGCTTCTTTAATAATGGATGAATTTCGTGTGAAAATATTCTCGTTTTCCTGTTGCGCAAAAGCAAAATGCAGGAGCTTTCGTTTTATTTGAGCAAGAGCTTCAATGTGAGGAGTGTTTGGACAACCACCTACGAACAAATCCTTTCCGTCCTTGCCTTTACAAAATTTATCACTGCAAGCAAAAATCTAGTGCGTTGTTTCTATTTATGTAACGATTCAAGTTGAGATATCCGCATGTGTATGATTTTGCATCACGCTTGTAAAGCAATGGAGATAATATTCTCATAAATCAAAACTTTTAAAATAAATATGACATTTAGAAAAAGAAGTTATTAAGGCGCAGCACCTTCCACTACCGAGATTTTAGGAACGGTCTGTTCGCGTGCTATCTTCCCAAGGTCTACGGGCTAATCATAACCCATTTATTCCTGGCCAATAATCAAAGTTAAGTCCTGGGCACGCATGCGCGACTGCCCAGTGCTTCAGGTCTCATAAAGCTGAAGCTATAAGTCCTAATAGCGGGGGCAAAACCCCTCATTGCACCGGGGCTCGCCATTATTCTACAGAGGGGATGAGTACGAGAGAGACTCTCGTTATCTTAAGCAACTTGGGCTGCGCCTCGCATCCATCGCATTGTGCAGACGCCCTCTCACTTCGGCTCGGGATCATCGCCAGCTCACTTGCATATACAGGCTCCTTCAAATGTTCTCCTCACCATGACCAACTTTCTGGGTATAGATTGTGGCCATTTTTGCCTAGTCATGTTTACGTTGTGTCATACGTGAGGTTGAAGTTGGTTACTTCAGCAAATGATAAGTCAGTGATTTTCTATGAGGAATAGTTCATGATTATTTTATGGAAATTGATTACCTGACTCCTCTGTGCCAGTGAATTTTCACACGAAGGGAAAATATTCAGCAAAACAACTTTCTCAGACTACGATGAACAGTCATCGCTGCGGGATCTAATCAAACAAATTAAAATAAGAAAATACAGAGTAACACGCACATAGACAAAAAAACGCACAAATAAGTTGTCGAAAGTTAATGTCGGTAAAGTTTTATGACTGAGTACAACGCAACCAGCTTTCGACTTTCTCGCGGTAAACACTTGCCTTCGACAGAAATTGAGCACCTTCACTTCGTGTCGAGTATTTAAAAAATTCTAAAACATAATCTCATTTTCTCAAAGTGCTTCGAATATCATTTATTAAATGACAGAACAACCATTTAAAGAACGCGTTAGTTTTTTATTGTTAATACAACTGGTTGTTAGTTCGCTCATGACCCTAATTCGAGACGTGAAAATTTCGGAGCAATGTTTCTATTCACAAGTCACTTATTATAAATCAGAGAAATTCCTCTAACAAAACTTTTCAATTTCCAGCGGAAAGTTGGATTTAAACTATGCTGCATATTATAACGCAATTTTAAAAATCACATTTTTATATACAGTATATCACAATGTTGACTACTTCTTCCGAAAACTAAACATCAGGGTGCCTAGATTTAATTTCTCCGAACTGATTTCTTCCTACGCAGAAAAGACTATGTCAATATTTTGTGTTACTGCATTTCAGTGGGTTTTGCAGTGAGATTCCATAAACATTTTCCAAGTTCTTATGTTCTTAGGCATAAACTGTTAGGAAAAATATTTTTCGGTTTTTCAGGTTACCACACAGATCCTGCTTTCCTAACCTCGCGTTTTGGCGGGGGTTGAATGGATGTCACTCAAGATTTGAAGAACAGACATTATGTAAGGGGATTTGAAATCAAATAAATAAAAGCTTAGTGTATCAGTAGATTTCAAGTATTGGTACTAATGGTATTTTTAAAAGGAGTAAATAGTTATATATTATTTATAGTTCTCTCCTTTTTTACCGAAGATACGGAAGTTTACATCAACGTGTTTCAATGTGTGAGCTTTCGTCATTTTGCACTTCATAATTTTTCTATCTTTTGAGCAAGTTTAACCCCATTTTAAATAGTATCATAGAAATTTTTAATCTAATTCCGAACAATTTTCAATACAATGCAATTATGACGCAATTATATTTCCATAATAGTCACGCACTTCATGCCTACATTTCAATCATTACACACAATGGAAATAAAATTTAGACGTTTCATTCTTCGGACATAAATATCGTGATGGTTGTCGTGAGTATCGAAAACGATTACAGAAGGAGCTCCATGCTCTCGTCGTTCCGATATCTAACTGTTGGTATCATAAATGCCTCAGAAATGCATTATTTCAGCATCTGTGAAGCAGCCCCAGCCCGCAGAATTGCAAGGTTCACCTCTCTAAAGAATCAGCTGTACGCGCTTTTTTTGGACGTTATGCAAAATTTAAATAAAAACGGTGTTTTTCGACTTTCAAGCTTTTTAACTTTTTTAACTTTTAACCTTAACTTGATATCTATAAGTCCCAAGTATATCGGTGTTTCGGGTTCAGGGAAGGGAATAGCCTTTTAAAGTTATTTGACTCTAAGGGAGCATACTGGGATAAATAGTAATATTTAGGGTAAACAGCAGTGTCCAAGAAACTTTACTTTGTGCAACGACCCTCCTTTGTCTCGAATTTTTCTTTAATTTCCGTTAACTTTATGCATTCCCCAACAAATAAAGTTTGTTTTATTTGCATCAAACCAAACTTGTGCTTTTTTTTGTTTCCAGTAAACGATTATTCAAAGTTAAGACTTAGCTCTTGCCTTTTTATTTGAAAATATTTTTCATTGCATTAGAAATTATTTTTATGCTCACCAATTTGACGTCTGCAGATGGCGTCAATTTTCGTGATAGTAAATGAACAGGCATCTCAATCTGCAAAAATTGACCCATGTAAGGCTGGTTTCAAATATATTCCAAGGTGCTGATGACTCCATTACTTGAATTCTTGTCGCTACAGTAACAAGGTCTTGTAGTGAAAGAGTCAAAATAATGACATCCTGGTTCTCGATTTATTTAGTTGCTCTGCCTTTCTGACTCATGGTAAGAATATTGTACTCAGTGTAGTATGCGACTAATTTAAGACTGGTCGGTTGGTTTAAAGACTGAAAACTGAGACTCTCAAATTAGACTGACTAGAGATTTGAAGTACAACAGTATGCAACGTTTGGTAGTGCAATATAAGAGAACTAACTTAAAAAGTCCGTAATGTAGAACAACACCGAAATACGACTCCTAGAACTACATAAATAGTACAGCTCAAAGATCAGCGGCACACAACGCTAGTTTAATGCAAGTCTGAAGAACTCGTGTAATATATCACAAAAAACTTGTATGATGCTGAAGACTCGCTGGGTAAAACGCTGATCAGCAACATTAATTTACAACACTCGCCCGCCAAGAATCCTCGCAGCATCGTACAATACAATGCTGGCCTGCGTCGACTCTGTTGAACTCCGCCATAAAATTCGGGACATCGGCGACTTTGCTAAATCGCACCCGCAGAATGATGATCAGTCGCGACTCTTTGAAGAACTCTCGACTTTCAGCGAGCATAGCTGGGCATGAGCAAGCACGGCTCGGGAGGGGTCAGCTAGAGCTATGAGGTTAAGGGTTGAGGTACACATGAGTGGTTGAAGAGGGGGAGAGCTGAGACGCTGAAGAGGGTTCAGGAGCAAAGAGGGGTAAGGAAAAAAGTTGAAGAGCGTTTGTCTAGGATAAAGGAAAATTGAGGCAGCAGGGTTGGAATAATGAGCTTTGTGTTCATGGGTCGAAGATGGAAGGTTACTGACAAAGAGCTGTTATTCTCAGCGGTCCGGGTGTAGAAAAAAAAGAGAAAAATTTTCTTTTCTTTCATTCTATAGCTTAGTTTGGTTAGCGCAACCAAAGTCTCCTGGCGTTACACTTCCATGAATAATGCAGTATGGAGGAGCCTGTATCAACAAGAAAGGCGAAAAATTGTCGAAAGATTGGTAGAAGGGCAACAGACAACACAGACGTCTGCGCAGAGGGCGATGGTAAATGGAAGAAACGAGGGTGGAAAAAAATCAATTAGAGCAAACAAAACACGAAAAAAGGTTGCAGAGCTTAGAAAATGGAGAAGTAGGGTAGCTGGAGAGGGGGAGGGGAGGGACAGCCTCAGGAAAGCTCGCTCCCCTGCAAGGCCCCAAGTTCGTGAGAGCCGCACCGGGGTCGTGGGAGGTCAGCCGCCGCTCTGACCCGCCCCTCATCCCACCCTGCCCTTCATCTTTTGACCCCACCCTTCACCTTGCTCCTCTTCTTTGGGTCCCTTCCCTCGCTATGCTTCTCCTCTTCAGACCCCTCCCTTTGCCCTGCTTTTCCACGTTTATCACATTCCCTCGCACTGCTCTCCCCTTTGTTCTGCCTCTCACCCTGTCCGAAGACCCTCACCTTCTCTTCTTTTGTTCCAGTTCTCTCATCCTTCATGTTCTTTCCGAACTGTCCTCTCGCCTTCCATTGTTTAAATCCTTTGCATAATCATCTGTTCTCACCCTAATCCTCGCCGTTAAACTTCCCACCATCCGTAAACTCCATTAACACAGTCGTATTTCATGGCACCACCTACATCTATTCTCTTCTTTCATTATTGTTTCATGAACTCATCTTTCATTTAATTTCTCGCTTACTACTTTTCAACTCTAAAGTCTCAAAATAAACTTTTAGCCATTATCTCAATCTGTCCTCATTCCTTTTCTGTGTTACCTTTCAGTCTCTTTATGCAAAATGAGATCGTTAATTGATCTCCACCTTACCTTGAGCCCTTCTGTTTCGCAGCCCTTCATGTCATGGGTTACGGGTGTGTTTATTGTGGGTGTATTTAACAACTTGTAGCATTCTCTTTTCGGGAAGAACTTATGCAGTTGACTAGATGTATGAGTGGTTACCAGCAATATAGGAATGAGCAGAAAAACTTGATTTATTGTATATATACTGTTTTATTTTAGGATATAGCTTATGAGTTAGCGTAATTCTAACTCAACGCCCAGTCCTAAAAGTGGAAAACGATAAAATATTATTATCAAACGTTTCGTAAATATCTTATAAGTAAGGACCCGTCGTATAGTCTTATGAATGTTAATTTAAAGTTATCAATAGCTACGAATGAAATTTCTGATAAATCTAAAAATCCATAAATTAGGATAATCTAGAGTTATGTTTGTCCAATTGTAATATTGACTCCATCATCACCTTCATGTACGCAAGTAAAGTTAACTGCTTTTCGGATCGTTTCGGATCGAATGGTTCACTCGATTAACTTCGGTTTCATGTGAGACGAATCATTTTCTAGATCCACCAATGAGAACATGAGCCCGTATTGTTACGTAATATCGAGTGGCCAAAGATTAGGTCGGGCTTCTGTGGGGACAGAAGCAAGATGTTCAGTGCTACGCCCTAAAGCAGTTCATGGCAGAATTCGTCCCATTCCGCTCAACAAATACGGCTCATAAAGAAGTGTCATGGAAAGAAGTATGTCTTAAACCTTTTTTTTCACACTGCGTTTGTCTGTATCTTACATCTCGGATTTCATACGTAAAATAGTTTACTTTTCATGGTTTCTTTTTGCTGATACATGATTTCAACATGCTTCCACATGGTTTTATCGTTGCAGCATGTTTTCTAACAAATTTTTTTACGTATCATGTAATTTATTTTTCATATAACTTTTCGTCGCTAAATAGTTAATCGTTGAACCGTAAGTTATCAAGCGCAATTGATGTTGCTGAACAACTGAGTTCGAGTGCATCATTATTTAAATCAACAGATTTAGTGTGTCAACATCACACAACTGGGTATGCCCTTTAAGTATTCACGTTTTGTATCAAGCTCTATAAATATAGAGTAGAGTAGTTAAAAACATCCCTGAGCGCCAATTTTTTCATTTTCGCATCTTGCAGTAAGCACTAAATCCCAGGAAATGTTACAGCTGAGCACTGAACTGTTTAAATTCCCATTTATAATAGTTTAGATGCGAAGTAAACTTCTTATTACTATGTTCCTTACTTGCTTCTCTCCGTGAGTTTAATTCTGTCAATCGTGAACGGTTAAATTTTCCCTTTATTTTGAAAAACAACCGCAGTTCATTTACCGGAAAGATTGTATCTCGCGCCTCTTTTATGAAATTTGTGCTGCTCACAAACAAGTTTGCCATTCCAGTCAATCCATCATGCAGCCGTCAAAGTAACTTCAGCAAGTGATCATTTCTTGATGCGCCTCGAGACAAAAATTTTGCGAGACAGTCAATGAAGGTTTTTTAAGCAATCAATCGTCCTAAGTTGGCTGACGCGGTGCGGCTAACTTCACTCTTCGTAGATCTGTAGCCAACATTTCTATGTTAGTCATTCTGTTGTCAGTAATTTCCCGAAAGCAATTGGTTGTCATCATTTATACTTTAGGATTAGCGTTTTTCTTTAGGGCGTTATTTTCACTAAGATTGGGCTTCTTGCCCAAATTGCCCATGTGGTTAACTGGCATGTGGTTCAGCTCTCTCGGAGGAATCTTTCTAAAATCTAAGCATCTTTTAGCTCTTCTCTCAAAGAATATCGGTTGACCAACTACAATTCAATGCATAGGTAGGTGTTATGTGGTTCTTATCGCAGAAAGCTGCTCGGTCATTCGCATTAACATTTATTTGAGCGCATGTGTAGGCTGGCATCTGATGTCCGTGAAGCGACTGCGGTGCATCTCAAATTATCCGAAAGTAGATTCGTAGTTGCAAGGCTAAATCTTTTGCCAAAGCTAACGTAATGTAGTTGTGTGAACAATCGATTGGAGTAATGACACAGTTGTTGATCGACATACACGGCAAACCGCAAATACGCATGCTCAAAGATTATGATGGTCTTTAACTCTCGAATTCTTGCGAAAAAAGACTTCGTTCTCAATCGTATTTGGCGAAGTGATGTTTGAGAAATATTCATGCTTAAGATTAAAACCTCAAGATGTATATGAAATCACTTGAAAATAACTGGAAATTCATCGAAAAAATTGCGTTCACAAACAAATTTACCTCGTGGTAGATATTCAAAAATTCGATGAATTTTGGTTTAAAAAGACAAAAATTATGCATACAATCGTACAAAGTTTTAATCTCGATTCTCAACTGTTTATGATCAAGTTTTTAACTTTCAAAATGCATATCTGTATTGTTTATTCTATCACAAAATTGAGATTAGCGTATTTGAAAATCTGTTTAGATACTGAAAGTCTAGAAAGTCTTGCTGGCATCGAGGACTTCTCTGTTCATTGAACTATAAGACTTCCGTAGAAGTTCATCAATGCGTTCATCGGAAGCTAATCGCTTGACTCCCATCAGCTCTTTCTAAGAAAGTAGTTCTTCAAAACCGTAAGCCCTATGAAGCACTTAAGAAAAGAATATTGATGTTGAATGAGTGAAAAAACTAAATTTCATTACATTTCCTAGCTCAGTTGCCTGCGGCGGAGAGAGTTGCTGTAATGAAAAGCGAAGAGGAAGTGAGTTGAGTGATAATTGCGCATTGGTTTTGTAGAATTTCGTATTTTCTTCAATTCTTAGGATATTCTCTTCAGCACATTTTTCCTAGTTATTGGAACAGTAATTGCGCCAGCTTTGATACAAAGCTTCGGAGCAACCGGTCGGCAACAATTTGTTTCAGGGCAAATGTGTTACCTTGGTAAAAGTTTTCATCAGTTCACAGACGCTAATATTCCTCAAATTAACGTTAGAAAGGGAAAAATTCCGTTTTTAGCAAGTTGCCCAGTTAAAAAATAGAAAAACTTTTTGGACTGCTGTTGATTAACGTGCAAATTGAACGTATTTCAATGCCTACTCCTTGTGTCCCTATAATTTTCGCTGCTGTAGAAGCAGCTAAATTTTTTTTTTTTAGAAAGAATCAGAGCTGCCTCTGCGATGTTCTGAATTTTACCCAAATATTTAAAGCGTTTGGAAATTCTTCACAATAGAATATACACACCGATCGATAAGTTACTTCAGCGAACAATGCACAATTGATTTTTGCAATAATCAAATTTAAAAACATAAGGTGGTGCGCTTCTACTTTGAAATACTTGAGTCTCTACACAATTCGTACCCTTAAACTGCAGCCATATCTTCCAGCATTGAACATCTTATGAACTAGATCAAAAACTCGAGTAGAATCCATAATACCATTCCATAACGGCAACAAATGCTCGTTTGACATCCTGCAGAATTTTAATGCTCTGTTTAATAGGCAATTAATGACAATAAAGTGCTTGAAATGCTTGAGATTTTCGTCATGTCAGTACAATCGAAGATTCCTAAAAATTTCTCAACGGTTGAGTTGGCAGCATTGGTTAGCTCATTCGGCGAAGCGTGCCCAGGGATTTGAGCGTAGGCCAGGCTGGCCAAATTGACCTTTTTTCTGGCCAAAATTGTCAAGTTTGGGCTTCTTCAAATAACATTTGACCATAAAGATTAAGATTTTCTTCAAGGTTGGGCTTTCAATCAGATAGAATTTGACCATCCAGACCACACACCGCCTGGCAGTCCTTCAGGTTGTCAGATGCTGGGTTGTCTGAGTGGGTAAATTTTACTTTAAATAACACCTAAGCTCGAGGATTTTGACCGAAAAAGGCCAATCTGGAAACCGGGGCCAGAGTAGCAGTGCTACGTGGGACTTCGAATGGTCGTCGCTGGGCAGAAAGGAAGCATTGAATTAATATCTGCTGACGTTGTACCATGTACTTGATGCTGCGTTATGATCATTTATTGGTGAAAATAGAGCAATCAAACTAATTAGACCCACTAGAAGGGACGACTGATCATCCACTGAAAAATAAGGGGGTTTTGACAGTCTTCAGTGAGTTTTGCCGTAATAATATCGAAACTCACTGTGCTGGTCGGAGTCGATAGTTTAATCTTCTTACCATATTGCGACGAAAAATACGGATGCAAATTAAATTGGCTGCTAATGATGAGACAATATCAATAATGTTCCCAAATAACGAGAAAGTTGAACGACAGTTTTACTAAAATTTTCTCATTCCATGCAAAATAGAGATCAATAAAGGTAGTGAGTCAAAGAATTGTTTTCAATGATAATTTTAAAAGCTTTGACTTGCGAATCTTTTGAAGTTTTTGTGTAGCATTTCATGAACGTTTAATACATCATGAACCGAATTGTTTATTCTGTACTCAGAAGATCAGTTTATATGAACATATTCTGCCAAAAAACTACATTCTGTTGAATACAATTGTGCATATTTCTTCACTATACTATTCAATTCTTTGAAATTGCTATCTACGCAAACACGAGTGCTGTTGAACATCTTAAGGTTCCACGTCTTAACTACGCAAATTTTTCTTTAGATTTAAGATATGTCTTAATGCTCAGACGGTACAAAGTGCGAGCCATGTATTATGCTATTCTCATTTATATTCTTTGTATAATAGTTACCTCAGCAGTACACGCGACTTCATTACTAGAACACAGTCGGGAGTATCATGTGAAACTTCCATTATATTTCTTTGCCTTTGGTTCTCTATATGTTCCCGAACCTTTTGTTGGTGCATTTTACGGCATCAAAGCTCACGGAAATGCAAAGCATCAACACAGTATAATGTTGGCTTTATTAGACCACCGCTGTGAGAGGAGTTGTACGCGTTAACTCCTTATCTCTTCGATTTACGTCATCGACGACCGCAAATCACTTTTTTTCTGGTTGGATTACAATTACTTCAAAGAAAGAGCGGGACACCACAGTCGTTGTATGGGTAACAAGTCTTCACTAACCAGCGTCCTGGTCATTCTTGTCCATTCGCATGCACATCCACTCGATTTACCTTCTCCATTGACGGTACCCAAAAAAAATTCTGTTACACTTCACTGACTTGCTTCGGGACCGCTAAATCTAGCCGAGGAATGACTTCAGAACAGTATTTTTCTCTTAACTCTCGTTCCGATATTCATGTTACCTATTTCTTCTGCGTTTTATCTCTTTACAGTTCTGAGGGATGCACGCATGCGTATCGACTCTTGCATAAAAATAAATTGTACAATTCGACTTGCGCTCAATTTCGATGGAGTCTGGTGTTTTGTTAATTTGACGATAGAAAGAAAACTTACTTACGGACATCTACACTTGTGCGAAACTTCTTCATGACGATCTCCATAAATTTATTCTGAAAAATGACAGTTCTGATGCTTGAATTTTCTAGCTCATGCCTTGGGGACATGCTGATTTGAAGCCCTCAAATGCAATACATTAAGTGTAATACATTGAGTTTCTTGAAAAACTTGAATTAGATCAGGCCTAATTCTGGCCCAGCTTGTACTTAAATAAAAAAAATACTTTAGTTCCATTTTAGCGAAAGGGGAAGGGTTTCACCTGTTAATACAAAATGTGTAAAATAATCACATTGAGAACACAATTTGTACTGTTTAGTTTTACTTCAGCAATTGAAAGTTTTCTCCTTTATGTTTTCCAGTCCTGAAGTTAGAGTAAAATATATAACGTTCATTTCGTTCATTAAAATTATGCCTTTCTCGTGGAGTATAAAAATGCCAGTTTTAAAAACTATATTCTAAATGTGTCTGATGAAGAAATAGTTCTTTCAGTCAAGAACAATTGAAACTCCGTCAATTTATGTGAAATTAAATGCTTCGTCGGGAATATTTATGCGAAACTAAATTGACGCATAAAATTTCAAAAGCACCGTAGCATATTTGCTCTTTCCCCCTGATTTCTAAATCTTTCATAACTGAACAAAACTTCTCACAGGTCACTGATGAAAAACGATGTGAGACGAAGGTGTTCTCTTTCAATCGTCGACTACTGCGAGATGACATGATTCCACTTTCTTTACAAGTTGTGTGTTCATTTTAATGAAATGTAAATGCGTGGCATGGTATTTTTCATGTCACTGGTGTCCTTCCAAAATCATGATGCTAAAATCTCGGTTTCAATGACTGTTTAAAAATGCTTTTCTTGTAACTTGGAGCGTTATTTTTGCATAATGCCTTCTCTTAATACGCTAGTACAGCTTTTGAAATATTCTTCAGGAATCAATTTGAAATTTAACTATGGGGATGAATTAAGGTATAAGCAATAGAAAAATAAAAGATATCCGAATTGGACAAACTATTCAAATGTAGTGTTGATTCTAGCAGTCATGCACTGAGATCATTAAACTAGGCAAATACCTTGATCCTAGGAACTATGCTGGCGTTCCACCTTTGCTGTCACAGGTGCTTAGCAGAATTAAGCGCTTGATCTTCATACCACTTGATTTCATGCTGGCCTGCGATCAGTATCACAGTATTTCTGCCATATCAACTATGAAATACACAGGGAATTTTTTTACCCTCTTCGCCTTTTTTAGTGGGTCTCTCCGGGGAGATCGCATACAAGAAGTGCGAAGCTTCCTTCGGCTTGCAGTGTTCACATGTGTTAAAAAGAGCAGCCTGTCGTTGAGGTAGCTAACTCTCCTTTAAAGTAACGTTTTAGCTTCACAAGTTTTGAAACAAAATAAAGCACTTGCTCATGTGGAACATGAGTTGAAGTAAATGTTTCATTAAGCCTTAAGTGTATTAGAATCTCTGTTGTGAGGCGATTTTTATTATTTTCCCATGTATTTAACAGATGAAACTTGTTTCATTGACTCGTGAACACGAGGATCGGCAATTTTTAGAGTAAAATATAAACAGGAATAAAGAATTTTAATGAGCTGTTTATTATGACCTAAATGCTAATTACATCAATGTTTTGATTTGAATATAATATGATGAATTTATTACAAATTATCGAACAAGAGAAGTCGCTGAACGAAAGAAAGAAAGAACGAACAAAAGAAGTTCGCTAGACTATAACTACGTACTACGATGAAAGATAATATTTGAGCATTCGACGTAGCCTATGAAAAATTATTGATTTAATATTAAATTATCATTTCACATTAATTTTACTATCTTGTGAGCTGTTGAATATACTTTGTCGTACGAGAAATTTATCAATTGTATGACTGATTTTCATTTTATTCTCCTGACTCGACCTCACAATTCCCTACAAATTTTCAATTAGATCTAGTCGTAATTGCTTTTTTAATATTGAAACCGGATATTCAAGTGAGGCAAGATGTGATACTTTGAACTTTTTACTGAACCGGTCTAACATTGTGCACGTTTTCCAATCCAAACATTCGTATTTCGATTATTTTCCCACGACGAAGAAAAAGAGAGGAATGCATGGTTTTTAGTAACACAAATCATTTCATTTTAGAAACAAGCTCGCATCAAATTTCTGTATATAAAATACGTGTGTTATGACTTTTCATTCTGTTCAAAAACATGAACGTCATAAGCATGTACTGTAGACGACATCGATGAATTTAGGAGCATTGTTCGTTTTTCATTCGTGAATATACCTGGAAACTGAAGCTTCAGTTCGTATCCCTGTAATTGATGGACACGAGCTGCTTAAGATGCGTCGAAGCGCTGCCCGCGGTAGCGAAGGCTGGTCACTGGCGCGATGGAATGAGCGAGACAAGAACGACCACCCGTGAGCGCGCTGCCGCACTGCTTGTTTGCGAGTGCTGAGACGCAGTTTGTCTAAATACTTGGCGAGTGTTGAACGCAGTCGCTTGGTGTTGACAGCTCGCCGAGGACCATTCTATTCACAGAGGGAGAACGAAGTCTCCGAGGCAACATTACCTCAGTTGTAAATCTCTTAGACAAACTGCGAGACTTGAGAGTCAGCAAGCGGCTACTTCACAACACCTCACCCACACACTATCCTAGCTCTAGCTCTCTTGTGCCTTTGTTCAGTGCTCATCTCAACTCATTGCGCCTGCTAGAAGAGGTTGAGCTTTATTGCCTCAACATAGAATACTTCTGCGCTAGTTAACATATGTGCATCACGAATTAATAAACCGTAAGAAGATCCCAACGCAGTTGCGCTGCCATTATTGTTTGACCCTTGATTCTGTTTCTTATGATTGTTTTAATAAGATGGCAACACCATTTGTAGACATATCTGAAGGGTCCAGATAAAAGTCGGCAAATATGCCTAAAATAACAGGTTTCAAAACATTCCTGATAAATATTTGTTTGTATTCCGTTCTCATAGATAGATAAGAGAGTAATTGATATGAAGTTTTCTCGAAAGAGAAGGGCTTCGGATAGAAGAGAATTTGTATTGTGTTCGCCTAATGGAGTGTTGATGTAGCTCTCTGACCACCCAATCAGACGAGACTTATTGAAGAAGGATGTTTGTAGGAGTCAATTAATCGTGTGCCATTGCTTAATCTGAGTGGATTATCAATGTTACAGCGCGCGGCGGCAGAGCTTTGGACTCCTCTCAAAATGCATGGGATAGCCGCAACGCAGACGCGTTTTTGTGTCTCACTTAAAAATGTCCACTATGATAAGATACTATGAGAAAAATGGTCTCTATGTTCGGTAAAAAGGTGATAATTGGGTAGGGGAGGTAGTGCCGGGAACAACAAAGGCGTTCCATGCAATGCAGAATCCTTGCATGGGAGGCACGCTGACGGATGTCTATACGAGTTACTCAGATACGTAAACTCGAGTGGGATTCGTTTGCGCTGACGTGTCGCATACGGCGCTTTGAGCTAGTGCAAAGCCAGGGAGCGCGGCTTCTAGATAGGGTCTGCAGGCGCTAAAAGAACTTTTGTGACACTTCAGCGCGATGATTTCGGACCGTGTTAGGAAATACGAGACTGATTCTTTTCTGTGAGGATTTAAAGGTTATTTTTCAAATCCTAGAGTTACATAGCTAATGGCTTTTTTGGGCTGCTGAGCTTAGTAGATTATAACTTGATATAAATCGACACCCTTACTGTGAACTACACGTAAAATCTTGAATAAAATTTTAGAAAAGTATTTATTAAACACTTACTACTAAATTTAAATTAAAATCCAATCTCTAAAAAATTGGCAAATTCAAAATAAGAGCTTCAAAATTTTTACAAGAGCTTTTCTTGAGGAAGATTTAAGGAAAAGCAAGTGACGATAAGATAACCTGTATTCGTAGCAAATTCACTAGTTCACTCAGCCGAGCGATCAAACCCAGATGCAGGCTACCGGACGTCGCAACATTCCTCAAAGGGTGGCGGTTTCAGGGAAAAAGAAGCACGAAGACATCCTCTCTTGTGAACTCGCCAGCAAAGAAAAGAGAGGACGCCGAATGCTTTGCAGTCTTGGATTATAACAGGGTAGTTTGATCTGCTCGTTTTTCACGAAATATCCAATTGAAGTAACGTACGAGACCAGTTTTTGTGAATGACTGTGTGTGATAACCGAATAATGGGCACTGACACTGAGGTTGTCACTGAAGAACACTTATTGTAGCTCCACTTCGTAGCTTGATCTTGATTAGTTTCAGTGCTAAGTGCACACTAGTTACTTCTCATCCAAATTGTTCTCTCAAGGGTTCAGTGAGAAATCACAATGGTTAGAGTAGCTGATATCAAATTTTAAATTTTTTAAAACTCAATGGCAGACAACAACGTGAACTAAACGCGCTCGTCAAAGCTGGCTGGGAACAACTCAGTGGTCTGTCCGTGCATCTACACATGCGGCAATTAAGCGTAAATTGATTTGTGTGTATTTGAATCACTGTTTTTGCTGCCTGAAATGATCCACTGTCAAACATGGTCAGCAAGCAAAAATTTTAAGACATCGTTAAAGCACACCAAAGGCGTGCCACGAACGTCTGCATTTCTTAGCGTGTCAGTCACTTATTCTATGCTACATAAAAGCAAAATTTAGAGACTAACAAAAGATTCAGAAATTTAACAACTAGCTTGTTGTTCTACAAGCGGTTGAATATTCAGCAAATAAGTAACTAAGCCGTTTCAATAATAATAACCATTACCATCACTTAGATTCCCTCCATTTATTTTAGAAGTTGTTAATTCCTTAGTAGCAGCACTGTCACTTGTTCATCGGTAAGTTGTTAGTAATGACAGTTACTTGTTAATACCAGCAGCTGGCTGTCACTACCAGCAGCTGGCCGTCAGTACCAGCAGCTAACTGTCACTACCAGCAGCTGGCCGTCACTACCAGCAGCTGGCTCTCAGTACCAGCAGCTGGCCGTCACTACCAGCAGCTGGCCATCACTCCCAGCAGCTGGCCGTCACTACCAGCAGCTGGCCGTCACTACCAGAAGCTGGCCGTCAGTACCAGCAGCTGGCCGTCACTACCAGCAGCTGGCCGTCACTACCAGCAGTTGGCTGTCACTACCAGCAGCTGGCCGTCAGTACCAGCAGCTAACTGTCACTACCAGCAGCTGGCCGTCACTACCAGCAGCTGGCCATCACTCCCAGCAGCAGGCCGTCACTACCAGCAGCTGGCCGTCACTACCAGAAGCTGGCCGTCAGTACCAGCAGCTGGCCGTCACTACCCGCAGCTGGCCGTCACTACCAGCAGTTGGCTGTCACTACCAGCAGCTGGCCGTCAGTACCAGCAGCTGGCCGTCACTACCAGCAGCTGGCCGTCAGTACCAGCAGCTGGCCATCCCTCCCAGCAGCTGGCCGTCACTACCAGCAGCTGGCCATTACTCCCAGTAGCTGGCCGTCAGTACCAGCAGCTGGCCGTCACTACCAGCAGCTGGCCACCACTCCCAGCAGCTGGCCGTCACTACCAGCAGCTGGCCACCACTCCTAGCAGCTGGCCGTCACTACCAGCAGCTGGCCACCACTCCCAGCAGCTGGCCGTCACTACCAGCAGCTGGCTACCACAGGGGCAGGGAGACGTGCAGTGCTTGCAGTGTTCAGGGAGTCCATTTGACGGCGGCGGCGGTTGCTTGCTCAGGAGAAAGTCCTCATTAGCATAGGAGTGGAGCACTGAGCGGACCTGTGATCTGCACGCCTTTGTTGTGCTCTGCACGCCTTTGTGGTGCTCTGCACGCCTTTGTGGTGCTCTGCACGCCTTTGTTGTGTTCTGCACGCCTTTGTTGTGTTCTGCACTTTGTGGTGCTCTGCACGCCTTTGTTGTGTTCTGCACGCCTTTGTGGTGCTCTGCACGCCTTTGTTGTGTTCTGCACGCCTTTGTGGAGCTCTGCACGCCTTTGTGGTGCTCTGCACGCCTTTGTTGTGCTCTGCACGTCTTTGTTGTGCTCTGCACGCCTTTGTGGTGCTCTGCACGCCTTTGTGGTGCTCTGCACGCCTTTGTTGTGCTCCGCACGCCTTTGTGGTGCTCTGCACGCCTTTGTTGTGCTCTGCACCCCTTTGTGGTGCTCTGCACGTCTTTGTTGTGCTCTGCACGCCTTTGTTGAGCTCCGCACGCCTTTCTTGTGCTCTGCACGCCTTTGATGTGCTCTGCACGCCTTTGTTGTGCTCTGCACGCCTTTGCTTTATTCTACAGTCTCTCTCTAGCGCTGGGCACCTCTTATGTACTACGTGGGTTTTTGCTGTGCTTTATATGCCTTTGTTTTGGTTTACCTGGTTGTACTTTCTGATGCTCTGAATTGTATTTTGCAAGTCCTTTTATTCTGGTACGCCGCTCCGTGTTTTCACGGCTTTATTTCATCATTCTCATGTATCGTTGCATGCTTTTGCGAAGGTCCTGCCCATTTTCGATTTGTAGCCCTTGGCTTAGTGTTTTGATCCAACCTGAACGCTTGCGTTGTGATAAGTTCGATCTTGTGTTTTACAGAACATTTTACTGTGCCGCAAGGTTATCTGTTCTGTGTGTGTGATAGTCGTACGTAGCTTTGGAGCGGTAATAGTCCACTGTGTGCATCAGTACCGTCAATACTTCGAATGATGTTATCGAACGCTACCTTACTATCGTAATGGTTGTACAGGTTGGCGGTGTATTTGGAATCGGGGACTGTTATTTGATCTCATAAGTCATCGCTAACATTGTTACGTACTACAGCCTGGCTTAAGCAGGATGAACCTTAAAAGAAGCCAATGAATCACACAGTGTGCTTTTAGCAGTCAAGCAGGGAAGCGCCTCTTTGATCATTTTTCGATTGCGCTGCATTCGGTTGCACTTATTCCCTTGAACTTCTAAACTGTAGCACTACACAGCGCATGCGTGTACCAAATGAGATTTTCATATCTTTACAGTGGAAGTCCGCAAAAAGACGAGCGTGTACTGTTACCATTCACTTCCTGATTGGGAGATGAGGAGAAAATATAACAATGCCGTCAAACAATGAGAAAATTAAATTTTAGTTGGAAGGAGATGAGAATGTCATCAAATGTTTTCAGACCAGCACCGTCGCCAGATTTCAACTTCACAGATTCACTTCGGAGAGCTTTAGAAGAGGGGGAGATTTTAAATTTTTCACTTCATCCCTAACTTACGTTACAATAGAAAAGCTGACAAATTTCATTGGAAACTGCTCAGACTTGTTTAAATTTAAAAACAAATAACGGCCCAAGAACGTATTAGTAAATACTCGCTATATTTGCATAAAAAATTCTTCACGTTCAGGCCCGCCAAGAACAAAACACCAACAGTAAATAGTTTGATGTAGGTGTTACTAATTGACACTTCAGGTGAATTATTTCAGTAAGCCAGGCGATGAGTTTAGAAAATGTGAATAGTGAGAGAACAGCTTCATGAGCATGGGGTAAATTGTAAAATGATTCACGAAACATAGTTCACGAACGAATTCGATAATATCCTCCTAAATTTACTTACAAATAATTTTCTACCACGTTGCTACAAATTCATACATACAAAGTTTCTTATGTTATTTTTGCAGTTTGTTCTACAAAGTATTTCCCCTACGTGATCTTCTAATATCTTCTATAACTATTTAGAAGGTATTGGTTCTGCTCAAAATGCGCGCATGGATTTCCGTTAGGAGTGCTCTTTTTGATTTTTGGATTGCGTGACCCTCCAGATTATTTTGCTACATGTCCTATTTAGCTCTATTTAGCATGCCTTGATCTCTTCAGGTTTTCTTCCTCTATAGTTGCCTCCTATTGAGCGACCTCCTATCCTGTTTTGTTTTAGCTGCTGCTGGTTGTTACATTAGTGGGTCTAATGTTGTGCTCGTGTGCTTTGGTTGTGTTTACAGGCCTTGCTGTGTTTACACGTTTCTATTGTCTTCATATTTCTTGTTTTGCTTCCATGTCCCTTTCTTGTCAACATGTCCCCGTTGTGTTAACATGTCTGTATTGTTGTTAAGCTTTGTTGAATTCTTACCTCCATTTGAGTTAACGTATCTCTGTATCACACATTTGCATGGTGTTGCTATGCTTGCATGTATTTTTGGTCTATCGGATTGGGTTGTCCCTTTTATGGTTGACAGACCTTCTATTCGTTCTTCCGTCTTGTTTTCACATTGAATGGTTTGATACACTTTCTGATGAACGGTTCACTGCTCTTTGATACGTCCTGACCCGATGTTTTTGTTAAATCTACAGTTCGCTTTTACACATAACGATTGCGCTCTGTTCAGTATTACATCGCTATTTTGTCTTTCTTATGGGATTATTTTACGGCTCTGCATTACGCAGAAATTTGAATTAATATCGAACCGCAGGATTTAAAATTTTCTCTGATATAAACTCAGATGATTTGTAAATTTGACACCTGTATTGTTAGGATCTAATAAACTTTTGATAGTTCTCTGTCCCCTTAATGTCCTTTGGTGTTCTGAAGCATTTTATGAGTACCATTTTCTTTATTTTATCGAGTGTATTTTTGAAAATATATCACGTAGTGTTGCAACAAACAGAATCTGTTGACGATAGTGACTTGTTTTCGTTAAATTTTTCAAGTTATTCAAATTGTAAAATTGATTATGTTTCAAAACAGTGTGATTGAAGCGTTTAGGATATTCATCTTTAGGATGGTCTGCTGCTCGTTCGATATCGTCAAGTGTTTGATCTTCCCACTTTGAATTAAATAAAAAGTAGTCTGCAATTGGTCACAGACAAGCGTTCGAAAACCGCTAGATCCGTGCTAGAAATTTGTATACATAGTGCTTCTTTAAGTTTTCTCTCAAGTTTCAGTACATCGATTTTCGAAGCAATCAACGGAAAATTAGAACATTTTTGTAAATTTTACTGCCAGAGTTGATGAACCATTATTGTTGGGGAAACGAGGCACCTGAACTAAACAGATCTTTGAAAAAGGTTTGCAACAACGGGAAATTTTGCAGCATCTGACCTCGGTCTCTGCCAACTGAGTCTGTGAGTCGATAAAATTCATTTCCCTTTGAATAAATAATATTGATGACTCACAGTTTGTTGCTCCAGAAACTTAGGACAATGCCATGTTATTTTGTTAGCAATTCTCTTGAATATTATCAGTAATCATCTAACTCTGTAAGATCAAATGGGGTCATTACAACTCAAACTGTAAAAATGACAATTACAACGAATATTTTTCAATACCAACCTAACCATTTACCTTAACTTCAAGCAGTTCCAAGAGCGTTAAATTTCTTCTTGAATCGAGCAAAAATTTGATGCTATTGCTTATCCTGGTTCTAAGCTTAACAGCATTTTAAAAGATTTGCAATGGGTGTGAGTTGAGACTAAGAAACGTGCTCTTTGAGTAATTTATGGTTGGTAACGCAAGGCTAATATTAGACCATCACCTGCTGGTATCTACTACAATCCTATCACTACTAGGATACGAGCAGCGGACTTGCAGAGGTACAAGCAGCATAATTCTTTTGGGCGAAGATTTCCACGAGTTTTTATTCGGCTCCATTGATTACTCAACGCAAACGTTCTGAAGGCATAATAAGCATAGCTAACGAAAAAAGTTTGTTTCTTAAGCAATAATTTTCCCATGACTAAGGAATGAGCGCGCGCTCTCCGATGAACTTGTAAGATAAGATCCATAAAATTCGGGGACAACCATTGCTTAAGGGAAGCCGAAAGGTTTTCAGAATAGAATGCCTCTGTTTTGTCTAGGCTTAGCCTTACACATTGCAGAATCGCAATATATCTTTCGCTGAGCTCTTTCCTCCAATGTAAATGCTGGCCTCCTACTCAATCGTTGTGGGATCTCCCCTTGAAGCGAGATAGCAGGTTGCAATCTGTACTTACCTACAATAATCGGTTACAGTTCGAAACTGCATGGCTTCAAGTCATTGAAGGCAGTTTTGCGTTATCCAATTACAGCTCTGGACTGGATCCTTGGTCTCTGTCAAAAAATAAACGGTTTTTGGTCTCTTTCTAAAAGTGACGCTGGTGAAACTGAGAACAACTTTTCTCCCTGCTGTGTTTTGATTGGAATCTTCTGGACATAATGAAGGCGGCAGGGCTCGACAATTCTAAGGATTAATAATTAATACCTCCTAAAGAACTATTGTTTCCTATGTATTTTCTTGTGTAGCGCTTCATCTCTCGGGTGAAATGTTCCGATGTGGGACATCGAGAATATTTTGATAAGAGAGTTTGAAGTTGTGTCGCTCATGAAGTACTTTGTTTTTCTTGCTACAGTTTTCCTTTCCGACGAATTAACGTAGGATTTTAGATTTTTGAATTCTATTTCGAGAAGCCTGTGCTGCTAAAAGTGTTTTGTTATACACTGAAAAGACTTTAGGATTTGTTGGCGTTTGCTGCCATTCATCAGGTGTTTTATTACATTGTTAGGTCAGCTGTGAAAAATCATCACAATAAAGTCGATGTGTTTTGCTACAATTTTGAATGGACTTTTCTTTTTCTGCTTTCGAATTACCAGTGCACTAAATAAGTTGCTTGATGATTCGAATTTACAGTCCGCTTTACGGCTGGATTGTTTGCAGCTTAGTTCAAATTTGACACCTGATGGTAATTAAATGCATGAATTGAACTAATGAATAACATCTAGAACAATAGACCATACACAACCACTCTACCATTCTCACTAAAATTGAGCATCGGAGGAGAGCCATCAGAAATTCGGCGCAGCTACTTCGATGAAAACGAAATATGAACACGACAAGCCAGAAAACATCGCCATTCTATCTTTTTTAAGCGTCCAACGAGCGAATCTTTTCTTCTATGTAGAATTCGGCAGCAGATCTTGGGAGTTCCGGTTTAAGGATTGCCATTTTTCGTGCGTAATTTTTGTTCCTAAGATATTTAGTTGAGTAGCAGATTTATTAATAACGACTTACACAAGCACATTTAAATCATCAACAGACACTGGTTGCAGAAACTATAAATATTTTGCCAACACAAGAAAAGAACATCCGAGTGTTGAGATTTGCACCGAAGTGTTGGTAGCAGTGTAACGTAACATGATGAGCAGTATAGCCTAATACTATCAGCAGTGTAGCGTAATATTAGAAGCAGTATAGCGTAATATAATTTGCAGTATAACGTACCAGTGTGAGCAGTATAATGTAACATTATAAGCAGTATAGCGCAATATTATAAGCAGTATAGCGCAATATTATAAGCAGTTTAGCGTTATGTTATAAGCAGTATAACGTAACATTATAAGCAGTATAGCGCAATATTATAAGCAGTATAGCGCAATATTATAAGCAGTATAGCGTAATGTTATAAGCAGTGTAACGTAACATTAAAAGCAGTATAGCGCAATATTATAAGCAGTATAGCGCAATATTATAAGCAGTATAGCGTAATGTTATAAGCAGTATAGCGTAATGTTATAAGCAGTATAACGTAACATTATAAGCAGTATAGCGCAATATTATAAGCAGTATAGCGTAATGTTATAAGCAGTATAGCGTAATGTGATAAGCAGTATAACGTAACATTATAAGCTGTATAGCGCAATATTATAAGCAGTATAGCTCAATATTATAAGCAGTATAGCGTAATGTTAGAAGCAGCATAACGTAACATTATAAGCAGTATAGCGTAATGTTATAAGCAGTATGGCGTAATGTTATAAGCAGTATAACCTAATACTATCAGCAGTATAGCGTAATGTTATAAGCAGTATAACGTAACATTATAAGCAGTATAGCGTAATGTTATAAGCAGTATGGCGTAATGTTATAAGCAGTATAACCTAATACTATCAGCAGTATAGCGTAATGTTAGAAGCAGTATAACGTAACATTATAAGCAGTATAGCGTAATGTTATAAGCAGTATGGCGTAATGTTATAAGCAGTATAACCTAATACTATCAGCAGTATAACCTAATACTATCAGCAGTGTAGCGTAATGTTATAACCAGTATAACATGATATTATGAGCAGTATAACGTAACATTATGAGCAGTATAACCTAATACTATCAGCAGTATAACCTAATACTATCAGCAGTGTAGCGTAATGTTATAACCAGTATAACATGATATTATGAGCAGTATAACGTAACATTATGAGCAGTATAACGTCATATTATATCCAGTATAACATAATATTATGAGCAGTATAACGTAATATTATGAGCTACTTTTGAATTGTTTTTCTTCAGCTGAAAAAGAATTCATTTCATTTCAGGAAACAGCGTTGCATGTTTTGTTTTTAAAGCCATAAAATTAGCTACAGACAAAGTTTGTACTCATGAGTTATGTTCAAATATTAAAACCTGAAATCGGAAGATATGTCTGGAAAGAAATTCATTTTTACAAGTTTTCTTCTCCAACGTAAAATTTTCACATTTAGATTTACCATGTGAAATAAAATGTTTTCCTTGTTTATGATTAGCTGTACACGGAACATTTTCATTGAATTAATATTTTCTAAATTTTGACAAGTCCAGCAAATTTCTGAGCAAAAAGTAAACATTAATTGCGAATCTGTTCAATAAACTATTCAACCTGGAAAATTTTGAGCGGTTTTAATAACGCAGGGGCATTTTTGAAACAGAATAATTAGATGCAAAGTCAGGTGCGCCAATTTTCTAATCTTTGCTTTGTGCATGTGACTGGTTTCATATTCATTTCGTGTCCTACCAAAATTACCATTTAAAATAGTTTAAGCCCATCAGTTTAAAATAGAAGCTTTCTCTCAAGCTTAACATTCTCTAAATCTTGAAGTGATTTTAGTTGCTTGCATGCTGAAAATGACGCCATGCCTGTGTGAACAACTGCAAGTTCTCAGAATAGTACCACATATAAAAACTTCATACCTGTCATTGCACAATTGCAGCTCGCCTAATGAGGTATCTACGGACACTCGCTGCCACTCGCTCATAACCTTCAAATTATAACCATGGCAAAAGCTGGAAGTGCGAAATTGATTTGTTACTGTATATTTCCGGCAAGGCTTTTGATACCATGCAAGATTTTTTGCTCCTTCAGTTCAAGTTGTTCACTCTAAATCCCTAAAATAACGCTGTAAACAACACTGTAAATTCTTAATAACACAGTATATTTTTAAACATAACTCTTGCAGATCTTTCAGTATTATGTTCCAAAGGTTTTCATTAGACTGCCGATTTTAGGTAATAATAATGAAATGAAATTCTTTTAGCTGTATAGTCAGCTGTTCATTTTTTTGGATAAAATTATACGTAATTTGAGACTCCTGACAATTAGCATCAATTATGATAGCGATTTTCGATGAGCAAAAACACCGAGAAATGAACACCGAATGTACCCAACAGTTTGTGGGTCAGCGTTCAAAGCAATCATTCTGGTTCAATCAACCATACAAGTACGTGAATTTTAAAGGTGATTTTTTCTATTCATGACATGCATGCAGGTATTCTCTCGTAAAAATTATAAATGAAATACTTATATGGTAACTTTTATCAGAGCAGCATGTTAGTTAAAACGGATGGTTTTAACGAAAGTTTCCTCAGATTACGGAATTTGAGACTAAGCAGAATATTCTCCAGCTAGTTGATGATGTCACGATGTTAGAGCATTGTGATGTCATTCGTGAAGGCAAATTCTGCAACGTTAGAGACTCCCTTACAATCGCTGATCTGCTCTCCGCTGACGTCGAAGGTCAAATCTTTTTCTCTATTTTTTGTCCGTCTGTGCGAAGCGTTGCTGAGCATTCACGCGGAGGAGGTCAGACTGGGCAGCTCCTCCATCATGCGAGCCCCAGTCGCAATTTTCTGGCTCGTCTCATGGGGTTCTTTTTGAGCCTCACATGGCTGCCCACGCTCAAATGGCGTGTCGCCAAATCCACCTACTGGACATCGTTGATTTAGCTAGGTATAAAAAATTTTATGATATTTAAAGATTTTTGCGTCATTGGGATGAGAGTTAATCAATTTTTTCAGAACATCCTACGAGCCTTCGACTGTTATAAAGAACTTGATGAAGAAATTCCCTTAAACAAAACTACTGAAGTTTCGATTATCTTTTGATGAAGACTTTGTGAGTACGATATGAAAGTTTTTCCCCCGTTCAATTAAAACACTCAACTGAGAAACTTCATCCGAATTTTGCACGAGCTTCCGCACATTTTTTCACGTAGATTTTGATGCCCTCAATCGAAATTCTTGTCTTTTGTATTTACTTTAATGGAGTGAATGCGTTGGAACAGCTAATCCATCCCATTTTCAGTGATCTATAATACGATTTGCTTGGGATAAATCTTATTCGAAATTATGGATCCTTCCGTATTTTCAAAGTGAAATCAAATATAACTCCAGAAGGTAAAGACCAATTATAAACTCGTGGATTATCTGGACATGACGTTAGAAGCCTAAAGGTACCGCAGCCATCACCCTTTTCGCTCATAAAATTTTGATCATCTAATCTACATACGTACTTTTGAAATGTAGAATGAAAAGCAATATCGCCTGAAGTGCTAAAGCGCTCGATTTTCACCAATTTCTCAGATGCCTTCCACGAGTCGATGTAAGCCAGCCTCTCACTTGAAATTCATTGCAGCTACTTACATCTTTAATCGTTTTTAGTTTCAGGCTTCGGAACACTATAAACTACATCAAATGGCCAGCTACTACTCTCCTCTAGGTGAGTTTGCCATTCTAATCAGCGTGAAACCACTAAGCTTATCAGTATAAGACTGGCATGCTCATCACCATGAGACTTTCATACTCATCATGAGACTGCCATACTCATCAACATGAGACTACAATGCTCATCAACATGCGACCACTCGCAGCCAGTCCAAGTTCCACTTGTCTGGATAGGAAGGTCGTGACTCTGTGGAGTCGCCGCTGCTTTTGTTCGTGGCTCTGGAAGGCAGTCCAGTGGACGCTATTGGGCCTGCTTGCGTCTCAGGCTCTGTCTTATGGTCAACAGCCTCTGATTGATGGTTTCTCAAGAGCTTTGAATCTCTAGGCTTGGTAAGTCGATTGACTGGAAGAAGCGGTGGGTCATGTTCTTCGTCAGACCATCTTAATTATGGAAGCCACATGTTCCAGGTTTCGGTTCAAAATGAGGTTTAAATTCATATTGAAGTTGTGCGTTTCTTAAGTTTATTATCAATCTATTGTAAATTATCTCTATACAGGGGTTTTTACTGTCATTTGAGCGTGAAATTATTATTTTCTGTGCAGTTGCTGCTAGCATAATTTACTTTAGTAAACAGGAAAATGGATAAAGAGTAAAACTGGAAACGTTTCGAAATTGAGCGATTTTTTGTCAGAATTTGTGCTTTATTAAACCCCCTGTGGTACCTATTTATTGGGTACAGAAGTATTTACCTGTGCTTTTACGAAGACTTAAGTCTCATCCAGCTTGGATTCACCCAGCATTTATTTGTAAAAAATTCCCGCGGTACATTCTTTTATGCCTGATGTTGGCCGCTTTGGTCAGCCATCAAGCAACAGCATCACGATGCGCCCAGGTGTAATGATAGAGTTGTCTTTTAGCTGAAACTGATTATCTATTTACTGATCTAGTTTTTCTTGGCCCCCTGAATTCAGTGTCCTATAGAGAAGAGGTAAGAACGAACCGACGAGGATTTGATGGCGGTGCGTTCCAAGTGATCGTGACGAGCTGTACTGCAATTAGCAGTCATCGAGCTGCCTATTCATCACAAACTATCAGTCTGTCGGACGTATGCTCTTTTTTACATGCGTTTCGCATCTATTTCTTAGGTTTCTCAACTACGCGGTCTTTGAAGTAAACAAAAATATCACTTGTCTGCCTCTTTAAGCTCTCGGTTGGGCATAATTTTTTGAAGAATTCTTTTATTTACCATTTTTAATATTGCCTCTAGCATAAAATAACGTGATGTGTTTCATAATGAACAACAAATATTCTAGCATTTAAGTTGTAACAATACTTGGATTTTAAAATCCATTTCCATGTTCAAAAATCATTTATTATATTTGCAGAATAACACACAATAAAAAGTAAGTATAAAATTGTAGAGAGGAAATAATTCAGTGGTAATTATAAGACGCTTGTTGATTCACACTGAGAAAATATTAGCGATGGTGTTTCGTTTTAATTTTAAGCCTATGAATAATGCGTTTCACAATTTTCAGGACGTGAAGAAACAACTGACACATTTTTAGGAGTAAAAAGTTGAAAAACAGCAAGAATGAAATTAGAGACTAGTAGATGAAGTGCGCGTATAGTTATGCTTATAATTAGTCACACTTTTACTTCATTTTGTTTCATTTATTTACATTTTTGAGTTAATCATTCATTAGATAACTATTCTGATAGAAAGGGGTTCTGAAAATCGTATGGGATTATTCGGTTTGAACACATGAATAGGTTTTGAAAATTACTTCGTAACGGGGTTTACCATGTTCATTTTTATTCACACCCATCTGCAGCTGCAAAGTCCTGTTTGGTAACAGGACTTGAAGAAAATATAAACATTGTTTATATATACAAGTAACACAAATTAAAATGGTTTATACTGTGATAATCGTTTTCTTAACTTTGTGCAGAAAAGGTTTTATTAATAATGAAATGTAAAGAAGTTATCTAGAAATAATTTTTCACAAACTTCAAGGAAAGAGCTTAGAAACCGGGTCATTTTAGTTTTAGCCAAAATCAAGCTAAATGTGAGAAAAAATCGGCATTGATTTAATATAGTAAATCAGTTATCATCACAAGAATAGTAACGGTTACTTAATAAAATTCAAGCATTATTTGGTTCCTGTTGTCAAACTTTCAAAGCATAGTTCTGGTTCTTCACGTGTTAAAATACGACGAAAATCACTCATCATTGTCACTACAACAAAGCGTGGTAAAAAGCAGGAAAGGCTTCATGGTACAGTTGAGGAGTATGATGGAGGAGGCAGAAAGCATAAACTTTTGCTTAAACTGGTCAGAAAAAATTGAACATGGGGTTAATAATAACTTAAGAATCAATGAAAAATGATTGCAAGAATTCTGAAGAGTTTTTTTTCTGAAGAATTTCCAACCAAAAGTTACAAAAACAGGGGCGAAGGAAGGAATCAAAGGATAAAGGCGAATCAATGCCCACTATGCTCAAGGTTGGGTAAATTAAATCGCTTATCAAAGTACACTTGGATAGAGATATAAGTTCCTATCATCAATTTTTTAGCACTGAAAGAAAAAAATTGAGCGTTTCGATCAAAGGGATGAGATGTTATTTTTAGGCAATGATGCGGGAGGCATCCAAGCTAAAAATGTTGTTCCAACTGTATAACGAAACATTTGTGTATTGAATGAATAATTCGAATGCTGAAACGAAATTACAAGGAGTATGAGTAATTTCGTGACTAACTGTACATTGGAAACCGAGTGCAAAGTGCTCAATTTTTTCATGGTCTGGGATGGAGAAGAGCTGTAGACTGCTACGGCGTGGACTGTCTGGAGGCCAGATCGTTACTCAAGCAGCGTTGAGGTCTCCGTGTTTGAAGACTATTTTGTTTTCGACATAGCTCTTCCATTAGCTCCGATAGCTAAGGCAATTGCTATTATCTCTTAAAGTAATTACATGTTGTCCATGGGGTGTCTTTTCTCCGGGCAATACTCTCCCCTGAAGCCCATTTTCAGTATAACAAACAGTATTGCAATTAACTGCTTTGACGCGATTGAGAGGCGTCTTGGCGCCTCCGAGAATTTTTCTTATCAGATTATTCAAAAGTTTTCTAGAGCCTTCATGTGTCTCTGTCACCTGCTGGCGATTAGTGAGCAGTTTGTCTTTGATATCAAATGTGAAAATTGCGAGCTTTATCGGACGCACCAATTCGCCTCACTGCTACGTTGAGTGGCTTTCTTGGTTAATTTCCGACAACTCAAGTCCTCGAGGCTAGAAAAAACTCGTTCGATGGTGATATCAGTTTGTTTAAGGAGAAAGATTTGGAGTCCATGCAATGAATTAGAATAGTAACTTCAATTGAAAATGAGTTTTGTTAGCTGTAATCAAATATTTTTCAAACTTGGCACAAAAAGATTTACTGCAACATAATGTTAAATTTAGAAATTCACACAACTAGTCATTCAGCTTCACACTGCTGAAGTCATCTAGCATGATCGTTCACAGAAACAAGGATAACTGTAAAACAGTCAATTATTGGTACAAACTCATCTGGTACGTGGAGTCCTTCTGACAAAATTGCTTTTCTTCTTACATGCAAATGAACTCCAAAAAACCAATGATAAAATCTACCTATTTTTACCTTGACATTCATTTAGTCCTATATTGGACCCTTGGGGGTCATATGACTGTCAAATGCATTGGTATAGTTTCATGTAGTTATAATGCTACTCGTGTAATGCTGAAGGCTAGATGCTACTGTGGAAAGAAAATGAACTGTCTTCATAACCCGAAGGTAGGAAGATCATTCCTTCAATCGTGTGATCAAGCCTTTGCACGCTGTGTATGTGAGATGATGAAGCTTCAAATTCATTTACGTAGCAGTTGTTAGTCGAATAAAACAATCGAATATTTGAGAATTACTTGATCGTAGTGCACTCTGATGAATTGATTCTTGTTTTCTCAAGAATTTTTGACGGAGGAATCCTTGTGATTTCCCGCAAACGAGATGATCTCCTCAGAGGCCGACTTACAAAGCTCTGACACAAACTTCATTGCTTCTCAAGCCGAGCAGAAAACTTTTTCCCTTCGTTCCCTTTGTTGTTGTTGTTCTTGCCTTTGTTTTGGCTTTTGGTAGTGAGCTTTGGCTTTTTTTTGAGGAGCGGTTGTGGCAGAGTTGGTTCGTTAGTTGAGAGTGTGCTGTCGCTCTAGCAGCACACGATCGTCTTGTGTGCGCCTTGATAGCTTTCCTCGTGCAAAATGTCCTTAATCTTTCCTAACCAACGACCGACTCAAAGACAAACTTTCGCCTGTTAACTAATCTGCCACGAGAGACCCCCTTGAACTTTAAACTGGGCTTAACAACCCTACTTTTTCAATTAAAACCGTAACAGTTGATAGTGGTTTACGTTGTAGTGATGGTGGTTGTGAGCTAGGTGATGGTGGTGGAGTGAAGGGAGAATCATCTTGCTTCAATGCTTGTAGATCGTGCCACAGAACAAACATGTGCCCAACCAGTCACTTTCCTTCTTTGCTGGCTGCACAAATATGCATTGATTCCCATCAAGGGAGAAATCCGAGAAAAATTCCCGTCAAAAACTTAATTAACCTCCCATCGTTCTTGGGTCAACTAATCGCCTCTTAAAAGCTTTAAAAGTGACGCTCGTGCTTCATTTATGTCTTTTTTTACTATCACGAAACTCTCATGCAATTACTGCACTTAAGTTACGTCGTGTTTCTTGTACGCTGTACGTGATGAGCCTCTTGCTGTTTTTCAAATGGCAATGACTAGTTTAGGTAAATTCACGAACGGGAAGATTTGTCTAGACATTCAACGAATCTTAGCGGGTATTCGGAAGTTGAAGGCAGGCTGCAACTGCGTGTGTGTGTCGAAATATTAATGAAAGCTACAGTTGTACTCTCAGCTGATGAGAATTGATTAAATTCCTTTGGATGTCAGAAAGCTTATTTCTATGCTTTACGCATAGGAACATGAAACTTGAGCCTTTTTTAACGCATTCTTTACTCGCTGTAGCTCTTTCACATGTAAATGTTTTCGAAGAAAGTGTCGGTGTTTTTGCAATCTTTTTTATGTATGTTTTTAAAGTTACTGTTTCTTTTATAAGTATCATTTTTACCATAAGAATTGTTATTAATGGCTTTGGTAGTAATATTCTGTTATTACTATTGTGATCATGAAAAGAACACCAGGCAAGTATATTTTTACTTTATGCACACCCATTCAGGATTGATACTGTAGTTTGTAGAACATATCCAAGCTTTATTGATCACATTCGGCTATCTGAGATCGGGAAAAAATTTCAATTTGACGAGTATTGATTTATTGAGGTCTCCTCAAAAGCTATACCTACCTCGCGTTTGTACCTGTTTTAGATACAGCACCTCTTAGGATCAGTAACTTAATTTTTGATTGATGTAATGACGGTAAAAGTAATTTTAGAGAATATGATAAAAGATAGGAGTCATGCTAATTAATGGGATTTTGTTTAGAATAGCAGGAGATCAAGTAATGGTTTCAACTTTGGAATACGTATTTACAATGATTCATTGCTATTAAAGGTAGGTTATCGGAAACTGTTCAATTAGTCTTTGAATTAGATGTCCCCTCTAAAATGCTAGTGCATCACGTTTTATTTACCATTTGAAATTGAATCGTTTAAGACTGTGCATCAATATTTCCGCCTGAAGTGCAATCGAAACTTACAAACGAGTTATTCTGATCCAGATCTCGAATTCAACAAAAACTGTGCCTCATGATGTATAAAAATATCGAACTAACGAGCAAAGAGTTCTAAAAACCTATGCGGGCAGTGCAACTAATCAGTCAAGCTCAGCTTCACGCAATTCTTGTGTGAAAATTGAATTTATTTTCATTGTGCACTATATTTATGTTTTTTAAATATTTTATCCACGTAAACAGTCTTTGGAATCGCAAAATTTATCCGTGGGAAGTACTTTTTTGTACTTTTATGATGTTCAAAGAAATTGGATGACATTGAATGACTTACACTTGACGAACAATGATTGGCCACATGTTTTTAACTATCGGGATCTTGCTAAGCAAAAACACTTATAAAGTCTCTAAACATAGTAACATGAAAAAAAAATTGTGACTTCAATTTTTGTTATTTAAAATCGTGCATTACATCTCTCAGTCTTCAACACTTCTCTTCATTAGTTAATTTCTTAGTTAATGAACGTCACACGGGTACATGAAAGCACATGCTACATTTAATATAGAATAATTTAATATCAACATGTGGAGATGAATAGGTTTAAATGTATTTTCAGTATTGTACCTCCATCCCTTCCGATGCAAATGAATCCTCGTTAAGATCAAAGTCAAGCGCGCTCCTTACAGGGCCCGATGCATCGAAATTGAATATGGAGGAGTTCATCACTCACATGTTCAGCATTTAAGTGCGCGCTCAACCCTCAAGATATTTTTTGTATTTGTTCGATTAGGCCACTTCTATTGTATCAAAATCAACGAATGGCTTGTAGAATGTGTAAATAAGTGTATGTTTCTGTTATATTGCTGACTCTAAATTATACGTTGCTGACTCTAAAACAGCATTTTAGTTCGACTTCTCAAAGTATTTTTCAGTCTCATACTACATTTACTATTCAAAAAATTGCCATTATGAAACTACTAGGTATGTAAATGTAAGGCTTTTTTTCAAGCGAGCGTAACTATATTGCATATGATAGATATAATGTAGAAGTATGTATTAGTAATCACAGTAAATTACGTCTGCAATATGGTTGTAACTATATCATAACTATTCAGTAGAGCAATAAAAGTGAATGAAATTTGATCAAACCATACGATCATGTGCATCAAAACACTGACAGCATCCAAAGCAAGCCCTGGGTGTCCGTGATCTCAAGAAAATACAGTCGACTCCAAAATTTAGGGCAAAAGTCAATGGCATAGACTTCAGTAAACTATTGTGGTGGAAAAAAGGAATGTTTCTTGAATAAAATGTATATTATTATACCTATTAAATATATAATCTGAATAATTGAATTGTGCTGCAATACAGTATTTGACAATTTTAATGCCGAGAAAAATGATTTTTTTCAAAAATTAAATAAAAGTCATTTGAAAACAATAACTTGTCGCGGCGCATTAACGTTCTCTCTTACTGATGTTAAGAGGGGATTTAAACCCTTGATAGGGGAAGGAGAAAGAAGTAGAAAATTTATAAAGGATCAACAGAAAAAGAGAAATAAGAGATCGAAAAAAATGAGAGATCTTCCTACACTATATTTGCTTTATCGATATGGGGATAATAACGCCTTTCTTAAAGATTCTATTATTTTATTTAAAAAAAACATGATAAAAAAGCTTAATTGAGAGTGAGCGTGCGACAAAGCATAGCCAAATAATTAATTACGAGACCCAGAACGCTTTATCGAAACCAGGATGATCACATCGCAACATGGACATTGGGGATGTAATATCTAGATGACCACATAGTGATCGACCATCAGGCACACTCTATAAGGAAGAAAACTACACGTTAAATTCCGCTTTTCCACATGTAATACTTCAGCACTTGACGGCCGCTTGGATAACCTCAAGAACACTTGCCTTTGAAACATCTCAAAAAACAACTCCCTAAATTTTAATTTGCCCTTCACACTTCAAAGCATTCCTACTTCCACATTCAGCTCACCCCATTACTGCCTCTGCAAGATTTCTTTTGACACTTAAATTGGGAATTTTGAACTCTTCTGCAGTCCTCACCCCCGTCATTGCTCGCACCGTCGTCGCCTATGCCTGACTTCTCCCTCGTCATCGACCACACAGGAACGGCAAATGCCAAAACCTGTCCCCAAACCTTTGCCGATTATTTGCATCGTGCTGCTCGTGCGTTCTGCATTCAACGTGGCATTTCTTGTAGTACTTCTTGTGGCACATCTTGCTGCAAAGAAGAAGACATCTTCCAAGAGCTGGTTCATCTTGCTGCACCCAGCCTTCCTGTGAACACTGTTTCCTCGTTATGCTTATTCATGTGTAATTTAATCCCCTGTAATTAATGAATTGATGGCAGTTTCGCTACGTAGCAAGATATATTAAACTTTAATATATATACACGTGTATATATATTTAGCCCTTTTAGCCTTTTATAAAATGAACAATATTACGACTGAAGGTGAAGGTATTCCCGCATTTTTTGATACAAATTAATTAGAAGTAGAACTGAATGAACTAAAAGCTTGAACGAAGTCCCAGACTTTGAAATGATTCAGGATGGCGTCGCCATTCTCACCGGTTGGTTCCAATGTAACTCAATGACATGTCCTCAATAACGAATAAAATATTCTATTCGTTCTATTCCCTCACTAAACGAAATACTCAATAGTTTTAACTAATTACTTACCTTCCGCAAAGCTATTTTTAGATCCAAATCTTGCCGATTTGCTTAAAGCGGCCCATAGACGATCAATTTGATTGTCAATATAATTGACAATGAAGAATATTGACAATTTAATTGATCGTGTGGGGGCTTGATTGGCGACCGTCAATTAATTGCCAAGTGGGCAACAAAAAATCTCATCAATACATTGAGTCAATGATTTTGACAATTAAATTGATCGTTTATGGGCCGCTTAACACAGTGATGAATGACACTGAAAACCTCTCAACTGTGAAAAAGACCTCTCAGTCCGCACCCTCTGGACCAGGCGGTTACCTGCGCTCTAGCAGGCAGCCCTCGTTCACACCTCCGCATTCATTCGCATCAGCATCTACGTTTTACAAGCGTGACTGTTACCCTTATCTCTTAATTATGTATGCCCATTAAGCTTAGAAGTTAATTTAGATAACCATTATTTCAAAGTTCAATTATACCCAGAAAGTCTGTTTAAGGAAGCTTTCCCGTCCTTCTCTCTTCAAAGCCATCCCCAACATACAACTCCCTTCGCCTTTAGGTGACTCCTGTCTCTTCTCTCCTCGTGAGGCGTAAGAATACCTCAATTCTTTCTAAAGGCCCTGATACACTAGGCAAAAATCGCGGTGATAACCGTCAGCATGCCTCGCGAAGTGCCTCCCACCCCTGCACACCAGCCAGTTGGCAGAGTGGCCACCGAGCTTTGCTGCGATCCGACCATGTCGGGAACAGACGGGCGTCACTGCGATGAGCAGTACAGTTTTGATCGTTGACGAGAGAGGTGCGCAGCTATGTCTTGCTCCGCAGTTGAGTGGACAAAACTCTAACGCTGTATTTTATTGACGCATTTAAAAATTACGGCTGCTTGTAGAATGTGAAAAGCAGCTCTTACAGAACGCTAAAGCACAGCGCAATGGGCGCTTTATTTCTATCCGGTGCACTAAACGGCTGGTCGCAATCGTGCACCTACCCGTACGACATGCAGAGACAGACTGACGCCTTGCAATGCATTCCGCGGTGATTCCTCTTGCGTGTTGAGTGTATCATGTCGCCAGTTCTCACTTCAACTGGCGGCGGGATCCACTGCCGCAATTTCTCGAGTCATGAACGCCAGTGTATCAGGGCCTTAATTTAAGTAACGCCGTTTTTTCCCGCGCTTTTACATTGGTGTTAATAGTACTTCTACATAATGAAGAAAAATGATGAGAAAACTAATTAAAATATTCAAAATAGTGTAAACAAATCTTGATGAAAATAGTCATAACATTCTATTATGATGATAAAACTACGTCAAAATTCATTAACCTCCACAGCTACTTATATAGTTTTGAAACATCTTCTATAGTTTGAATTTACGAATATTACTCCTAGCACTTTTCATTGTCCCCTGAAAGCAACATACATCTGACTTCAAAACTCTAGCACATGATGCGTTGGTTTGTGTGCTCCTTGTGTGATGTTAACAGAGGATTTTTCCGTTAAATCAGTTGAATAATCAATGTTGAGAGTAAGTCTTCCAGAAGAAAAAGACTTTAGAAATGCAGTACATGATGTGTTGGTAGATGTGCTCCGTGTGTAATGTCTTTGAGTGATTTTTCCGTAATTCAGTGGAGAAGTAAATGTCGAAAGTGCGTCTTCCACAGGAAAGAGACTTTAGAACTCTAGTACATGATGTGTTGGTTCATGTGCTTCGTGTGTCATGTTTACGTGGGATTTTTTTCGTTAGTCAGTGACGTAGTAATGTCTAGAGTAGGTTTCCAGAGGAAAGAGTCTTGGAGTATCCTCATTTCCGGGCCATCGGCCCTCGTCAACGATGAACTGAGCGAAACTATTGCAACACAATCGCTGAAATCAATTTGTTTTTCTGATTTTTTATTCCTTGTGAGGTTTCTTATAGTCTAGATGTGCAGATCTTCAGCTTGGGCATCAATAAAGCATTTTAAACTCAACCATGAAAAACAAAACTCATTTTATGCAAGTTACGCTGAAAGGACTTTCAGTTCAGTGAAACGTCTGGGTCCTAATTTACTTTAACACTGAAGCTGTCACTTTATTGCTCATCTGACTAATTAAATCGTTTTTTCAAGTGTACGACTATGGCTGATTGCCAAGCCCCCATCCAGATTATTTTTATAGCCCATAAGGTTAAAATATTATAACAGTTGATTGATATATTTTCTCTAACTACATTGCCTTGTTAGTTCATCACTAAACTGTCCTTGCAAAATGATTGGCAGTAAGCCATTAAAGGTGCGGAAAACTGTCCGAACACCGATCACAGAGATTATATTTTGAATCAATTCATACAATTGACAAACAATGAATTCGATGTACGACAGCTTTCAGTTCATTTCAGGTTTACGAAGCACTGAACATCAAATGAAACTGTATCATAAAAGCTGGAGCATTCTTTTGTACGCATAGAGTGGCTTGAGTCTGAACTGCGTTTTTTCTTTCGACGGCTATTCCCGATCTAAAGCGTCTTCATCTCAAAAATTTATCTTAGAGGGTTCATGGGGGGCTCTTTTGTATACGCTTGTACATTTACGAGACTGAGCAGATTAGATTGTTCTACTGTGAAACATTTTGAAAGTCATAATTTTTACAAATTTACATTCTAATAAGTACTTTGTTATTCGTACTACTATGAACATAATAAAGTTAACAGCCAAAATGTAGTTCATTTATACAGGCTCAATAACTCTATTGCATTCAATTAAAATCCCTCAGGATACAACTTTAGTAATACGAGAATTAGCGTTTCAAGGGGAAAAATCTGAAGTCCCAAGCTAAAGGTTAGGTAGGATTTCCTTTTGATCAAATAGAATGGGTTTTTCGTCGTGCTGCAGACCATCTTATCGGTTCACTACTGGCCTGTATCTTGTTTTATAAATTTACATCTCAACTCACTGTTTCTTAGCGCAGGAAATCTCGAGTGGGGGATACATCTATTACCTCAAATTCTCCGTTCCCTTCACTTTATCCTAGAAAGTAATTTCCTCTTTCCTCTCTTTGGAATCCTTTTTTGTGGTTAAAGGAAGCCGGAACAAGCTAATCTGCTCTAAACTTCATGTAAAAACAGAGCGTTCTGACCTCATTGCCTCTGAAATTTCTCAACAGAAATAAACTTACCTCTTCGTCAATCGTAATTTGTGCATATATTGATTACAGTTGAAATAACTATAGTTGGATTTGAAATTTTTGAGAACGACAAAACGCGCACTCCAAGTGTGAATTATTTTTTGACATTGTTTTATTTCTATCTTCCACCTGAAAATGGCGGCTTCACTTCCATGTGATTTCACAAGGAGTAGCACAGATGTTGAAAAATTGGAGTAATTTTCATTTTAGTAGTGTTTCCATGTCATTTCAGTGAACACTAAAATTTTTGTGCAAAAAATTTAACTGAATATGTTTTTGTATATTGAACGACATCGAGCGCAATCATCGTTATAATCACAAAGTTACAAAGCACTAATTGCCCCAATCTTGAGAGCAGCAGCATCATCAATAATTGCATTAGGCCCACAGTAAGGCAAAAATATCAAACCACCGAATTCCTCTCCACATTCGTACGCCGCGGTCACGCGATGAACTCGAAGCCGCTATCACTGGAAGAATTACTATGTTACATTCAAAGTAGAGCATCGTGCTAACACCATGAAAATTACTCAACCCTTTCTTGTAGAGCATCAGAAGTCACAGCCATGCGAACAGCAACAGTACTTTTTACTGCACAAGCAGTATTGCATGTAGTATTCCAGTCACTCGACCACCTGCATACTACACAGTCAGACGTAGAATGTTCATTGCGTCAAACTACGCAATCAGAAAATCAGAAATCGAGTTTCTAATTTAATTGGTTCAATCAACCGAACAAATGCAACGATCAGTTCGAATGCGCATTCTAAAAAGTGTAAGACTGTAGATTTACTGGGATCATTTCGCTTACATGTCACAACGTTATTTTACATTGAAAAAACGACTTCCTGACAGTTATTCACTTAATTTAACTTATTTGAAATGTTTACCTGAAAATATCTTATTTTCCAATATTTTTTAACTCAATCCCAAAATTAGTGTCGAGTGAAATATGGTTAAGCTTTGAAACAGTTCTCAAAGGTATCAAATTAGTACTGTTACGAGTTAAAGAACGAGTTTTATAGGTTAAACAAAGTAAACTAACTAACTCTCTCTCTTAACTTAACATATTCTATCTTAATTAACATATCCTAACCCTACATAGCCTCACTGAACTTATCTCTAGGTAACTCCGTCTATTCTAACCTAACCTAAGTTCACTCATTCGAAGCCATCTTATTTTTAATCTCTCTTAAGCTAACATGACTCATCCAACGCATCCTAACTAAAATCTATAGAAGCATAAAAAATTGTGTTATAAGTATTTCAATCGGAATAATTCAACCGACATTGACCAAACCTCTCTCGCTCAATCCTGAGCCAACCTTGCGTATAACTTTATTAAAACTACCAGTAAATTTTTGATTTACCTGACGATAGTTGACTCGGTAACAAAAGTTTACTCAAAAAGTTAAGCTACCAGTTGTGAAGCTAAGATATAAAAATGTAAAATCGGTAATGTTGTTAATAATGGCTGCCTAGAAGTTCAAGTTATTACGTGGCGCTTTGCGAAAAAATTAGGGAATGTATTCGACGCCATGCATATGTCCATTTATCGCATCTAGGATACGGATTTCCTCAACGAGGTGAACAAATTTTCTTATCAGAAACTATCACAAGAGAATTTTTGTCGATGTTTATTAAAAGCGTGACATGCGAGAGTAAGCATGACCTGACGTGTGTAGGGTAGGTACAAGCGTTATGAAATACGAGTATATGTAGCTCTCACTCTTAAAGATTTAAGCCCATCATTGCGACATAAATTACAATTTATAATCAGAGAATACACAAAGAAGGCAAAACTTTTTCGTATGAGCTAACAAACAAACTTTTTACCACAGTGGTATTGAAATCATAATATCGTGGAAAGGACCAGCACAAAGGTGAAAAAAGTGTAGTCTACCTTAATTAAGACTACCTGTAAATCAATCCATAATATTGCTATTGCGTTTGTTAAAAATTCTTTAAGACTTTGGCCCTTGTCTCGTGAGCTTAACGTTCAAAACATGCATTGCCGCGTGCCGAATACGTTGACATTAGGTGCCATAAGCATGTGTAAACTGGAAGTTTTCACCAAAGATAACCCTCTTTCCGAATAAAAGCGTGCAACTTGATATATGTTCCATTTGAACGGAGAAACCCATTGAAATAATGGTTTCAGCTCTCCGCAAGAGCGATATTGATATCTTTGATTATAAAATGAAGGCTTCGCTTTTAAAAAGACATGTGTCAAATGTTCTATTTTAGTGAACTTATTTCCCTGAATAGCTCTTAACTCTGGATAGCTCATAACTCTGAATTTGAAACAAACTGACAATCTCGCTGTTCTCAAATTTGCATGAACTGCATTGCAGTCTTGCAGTCGAAATACACTACACTGGTTTTGCGGGATCTTACTTGTTAGAAACTCTCAACGTCTAAAGACCTTATGAAACGTCGATTGTGTATTATTTTGAGAAAAAGCCAATGTAATGTTAAGGATGCTCAATATTACCTATGTTGATGCGTACATACATGCTTAAAATGGCCAAAAGTTTGGGTCAAACGGAGACATAGTTGGAGTTATAAACTTGATTTAATGAATAAATGCCCACAGCAAAATTATGATTGAATGGGAATGAAGTGTAAAATTAAATTAAATTACAAGTTTCAGCCTACCAACCATAATACAGGGGTTTCAAAGAAAAGAAAGAAACAGGCCCGATTTAGTCTGGAGTTAGGGGCGCGTGTACTTCATGCTCAATGCGTGTTCCCACACAATATCCCTTGCGCATGGAAATACGTAGTTAGTTGAGACGGAAGGTTCTAAAACGAGATAAAAGTTGGAGAAGATTGCCAGGGTGGTTGGAAAATAGGACAACAGCCCAACGAAATATAATGGTTCTTAAACCATCAAAAATCCTATTCTGTTTCAATAAAAAAAGCCCTACCTAGCTCTCAGAGCGTGATTTTACCTTTTTCCCCTTGAGGTTCTAATTTCCATAAGTAGTATAGTTGTAGCCCCCTGAGGGGAGAATACAATGGAAGTTTCACGGACATTAAAGAATAGCTTCGAGATTTAAACAAAGTTCAATTTCATTGCCACGCGTTTAGAATGCTCGTAAATTTTATCGTGTACATAGTGATGAAGCCCCAATTGTTTACTTCTAACGAATCCAAGTCTAATTAGAAAAATTGACATGAAATATTATGTGGCCATTCAAAATAAATTTTCCTTCAATCATATTAGGAATGAATTAGGCTCGTCCTCAAATTAATTCGTTAAGCATTTTTAGCTCTATGGCACTCCAGTGTATGTATTCGCTCAACTTATCGCTAAACCTCAAATTTATTAGTATTTGATCGAGCCCAACTATTGTGGGAAATTTTTGCCCAACACCATCCTTTGCCTATTTGAAGTTTTTTCGATTGAAACCATCCATAGGTAATTCCCTTTGTAGTATAGATTGGTATAACATTCCTTGAAGCGAAATTCGCTTATGCAATAAAATTTAGAGAGCCAAAATTTCAAACAAGTTATGAAATTTTATCATTGCTTGGTCTTGTCTGGCAGTATAGTAGACTAGAAGTGTTTTGTTCTTTACAATGTGAAGTTCTTACATATTTAACAAGGATGACCGGAGAGAGTGTCATGTATTTTTAATGTATTCATTAGTGTTGTGTGTACTATCTAAGTGTTGAAAATGAGTATTGTGTGCACTATCTAAGTGTTGAAGATGAGTGTTGTGTGTACTATCTGAGTGTTGAAAATGAGTATTGTGTGCACTATCTGAGTGTTGAAGATGAGTGTTGTGTGTACTATCTGAGTGTTGAAAATGAGTATTGTGTGCACTATCTGAGTGTTGAAGATGAGTGTTGTGTGTACTATCTGAGAAAATAAAGCAGTGGGACAATGAAACATTTTGTAAGGTGACCTCATAAAATCAAACTGCAGAGTGCGGTTTTAAATTACTATGTGCACATAATGAAACCAAATGTTATCCTCGTTATCCTTCAGTTTCAATATTTGCAGAACTCACTGCTTATTTTTCCGTCGTAGATTTTCGAATTTACTCTACCAGCAGAAACATTTCTGTTGCGTCGATTGTGACTGCTGTCGCCAGTAATTTTTCTCTGATTCGGAGATTCTCTCACACCCGTCGTATTTGATCAGCTTGATCAATCACTGACGTTCTTCAAAATGCAAAGAGTTATAGGATCTAAAATTGGTTACCACAGTTAAGCTGTCCAAATACTTGTTTAATTTCAACGAGTCTCATACAACATTACAGAATAATCTAATATTCATGATACGGCTAATAGCAAACTGCATTGTTTTCGTATTATTACATTTCTTTTTATGCTTTTAATTCCGAGTGTGGGCTCCCTAAATGAAATATTGGGTTCGGTTTTCAGGGCTTAAGAAGTAGTAGTACAAGTAATTTGGAGAATCTATTTTCAGTATTGCCCCTACGTCGCTTTCCGAGTTACATTAAAGATCTATAGCAGTACCTGGAAGCGTTTACCATTAAAAGTCTTCTAAAAGCACTTACTTGTAATTTTTGTCGGTTTCCAGAGAGCATTTCTTTTGAAACACGTGTAAATTTGTCTGGAAGTCTTTAAACGCTGTACTGAGACATGCTTGCTCCAAACACCTGCAATTAGGCAGGCAAAAACGAAGGCAAAGCCTCGGGTCGAGCGTGAGAATGCCTTCAAAACTCCGCTGAGCCCAGGTACCCATTATGTCTTGCTGCCTTCAGAGCTGCCTGATGGACGCGCGTCTTGGACCTACCCCGTACCAATGCTGCTCAGCACTGCGTAATTATCTGGCAAAAAATGCCCTCACGATCTCTTGAATTAAATGGCAGCTTGGCTCGCTAGAAGCGCCGCCGATTAGTGATTGGTTACGAATGATTATCATAGTTGCTAAGCGCCCTCAAGATTATTTTTAATTAACACCGAGTGGGTGACGGCGTCCGTGTGAGTGCCTCTACAAAGCTGTGCACGCAGCTCATCACCAGAAAATTATTTGCGCTAGGGAAGCACTTATTCTGCTGTATGACTGGTTTACGTTTCCTGGATTATTAATAATTAATTGACTGAGAGCTCACGTAACGTTTAGATTTATGCCGATAAAACATAAACAATGTTCCCGAAACTGAGGGAATTAACATCGCGGGAAATGTGACGTGCAAAATTACAAATGCCTGCATTTTCTTTTCATGTGCCTAAAACAAACGATGCGTCAGTTGGTTTCGTTGTTGCTTGATTGCGAGAGAATTCTCAAATTTGGTGAACTTACTTCAGGAATAAATGTGATGGGTTGGCTTATGTAGCAGATACTGATGTTCCTTCTGAGCGATTTCGAATGTTGAGTTTGTTTTAATTTATAATTGCAAGAATAAGACTTAATAACAAAGGAAATTTTGCATCTATTACGACCATAAATTACCCATGAATAAAATGGACGCTTTCATTTGAATTCATAAATTGATTAAACGAGTCTCTGAGGGCGTTTTGAGAAATAATTTCAAAAGACTTTACTTCAAGTACAAAATATGCTCAAAAATAAAATGATACATAGTATTATGACGTAAAATTTTCTTCTTTACACGCTTTGAATCATATTGTGATATTCGAATCACACTGTATATTTCAAAATTCCCAAAACTACAATTTCTAATAACCATAAAAATCCATCAGAACTCTCAGTTCTGGTATATTTTTCCGTAGTTAAAGTAGATGCATATAAAAAAACAATTGTTTTTCAAAAACTGATGTGAAAAAAATCCTTGCTCCTGAAAGTCAAGTAAATGCAGCTTACATAGTTCCTTGTGCCTATTTGAATGTAATTTTTTGCAATTGACATATATCGAGTGTTGCGAGCCTCCGACCCTTATGTGCGTCTGAACTGTGTTTCGAGACTGATGGCACTGATGTAGATCCAGCGTGAGAGTTGAAGACCCGCGAGCGCCATGTTGCTGTCAGAAGTGGTTAGCGTCAAGAGCGTGGCACGTGTCTATGAAGAGATCACAGACGCTGCGAGGGACCGACACCTGCGGACCAGAGGTAACGTGTGTGCGCGTTTTGCTGCTCCCGCTTGCTACTTCATGCTTCTTGCCGTCTTATGCCTTCTCTATTTTAAAGCTTAAGTATTGGGACTTTTAAGTGAGACTATTTTTGAGGTCTAAGTATTGCGACCGTTAGAATGTTACCATTTTTGACCCAAGGGACGTTCTTAACATGACTTCTATAATTTAAGCACTAGGACCTTCTGAATGTGACCTTTTTATGAATAAAGTAAAGAAACTCTTTGGATGCTGAACCTTTCAGATTTTTTTTGTTGAAGTTTTGAAATTTTCAAATGTGATAAGCTACTGGCGGAAGTACGGGGCTGTCACATAGATATGTTTTACACTCGCAACAGATATCGTTTAAGGATAAGTTGATGTAAAATAATCAGAGACCCGGTAATGCAAACGGCAGTTAAATCAATTTCTTTGGCTTATTTTCGCAACGAAATTACGCTTCTTGGTCTAGCCTAATGATATTTCCCATGGTGAATGAAATTTTTGCCGTGAAAAATCTAGCATGTGAGTTACAACGAAAAAAGGTTTTTAGTTCTATTAGTTGATCAGTGTTATTCACAATCTGAAACGAAGAAGATCGATAGTTTTTGTCATGACCAAATATTCAGGCAATTTGCGCGCCATGTTTTTACACAAGTACATTAATAGGTAAATACTCATTTACAGTGCTTCTATGTACTACGTGATAAAAACAATGATTATTTCAGATATATCAAAACTGTATACCAATTAGCTTACCATGCCACGTAAAAAGTTAAAATTTTTCAAAAATATTTTCTAAGCACAATTCAACTCATTTTTGGTTCAGAATTAGTGTTTAGCAGCTTGTTAAAATGTGCGGAGCAGCGGACCTCCCTGACGCCAGGCGTACTGGCACCCCATCATGAATAACACAAGACTTGACTCGGGCTGAATTCGGGTGAAGCAATTCATCTTGATTAATTAAGCTAAAGAGATGCCGCGAATTTGTTGGCTCCGGAATCAGCACGTACAGAAGCGGGTTTAATTGTTCATGTCACAAGGGCTTCTGATGCACAAAAGATGTATTTTTCTGTCAGCTTTATGTGGGATGTACCGGCACATCCTGAGGGAATTTGTCCCAATTTTGAGGATCTCTCTCGTCCTCTATTATTTCCTATTTGATTTTACAGGTTTTAGGAAGGTATTACCTTAGTTTCATAATGTGTTAATGATAGAGTTATTGCGATCTAAAATCTGAATTACTCCGCATTTCTGTTCAAAAGATTCTAGCCGCGTTTGTTCTAAGGAAAATTGTACGAAAAAAATTATTCTAGCCGTGTTTGCTCCAAGGAAAAGGGAAGGCGAAAAAATTCGAAATCTGTTTTATTGATTTGTTTAAATGGCCTCATGGAGTATTTTTTTAATTTGTTAGTATGATATGTTATGCTCAGAAGTCCCTCTTTTCTTAATTAACTTCGTATTCACGAGAAACTGTCGACGATACTATCATCGTTTTGAATATGAGCCTCTCACTCTTGCATGCAGGTCAAATTAGATCCGTCATTCAATAGCTTCTCTAATTGTAGAACTATGAGGAGTTAAGGTACTCTACTGCAACTTTGACTATGCTCTTAAGAATTGACACGTCAATTGCGTGCATTAATTGCGGCTTCAATTTGAAATAGAATATACGAAATTGTAAGTACAAAGTTCAGTCTCGATGAAGTGACACCCTGTTTGTTCGAAATTTTGATGTTTACTTCAGAAACGTTACTGGTTAGGTAAAGTATTCTCCTGCAAATAAGAGGTGATGTTGCTCTCTCGACGTAAAACAGACTTATTATGCATTTATTGTAATTTGAATTGAAAGAATTCAGCATTCTTACTTACCAACGGAAATCCTCCTCAAGTTAATTATGCACGGGTTGTTAATACTGTATATCACACTGTTTCGTGTGGAATAGATTAACGATGAATACGTATCGCCATTACTCTATGCCACATTGCAATTCCCCGAGTACGTTTACTGTAGTACGAGACGATTAAAATAAGTTTCACAGCGATGGAATATTTTTCAGTAGCATGGAATACAGTCATAAATCCATTTATCTCATGATATAAGTGATGAATTAACCAATTTGCTTCCAAAGAAACACCTTTGTATTTATTTATTTTTATTACGTAGATGACTGCAGCAGTTCATGAGAGCCCTCTCCGGTTATGTTTTCCCTCAATTACAATATAAAAATAACTAAAGGATACATGATAATGTTAGAATAGAATACGTCAACAGCTCGTACTGAGTCACCGGTCGCTGAGAGCCCAAATCCGGCGCATGTCGTTTTAGTGCTGTGGTCTACGGGAAGCATGCGCCTCATGTCACTTCGGGTTTCGTTAATCCCCTCGTTTGCTGCCACCGCACTTTATCTATGACCGTATTGGTATGTGGATCCAGCAACATTATTTGAAGTACTATAGGCGTTCGGAAACATCTCCATGAATGTGTGCAAGCTTGAAACCGAAATAGAACTGAAGAATGGGAGAGGAAACATGCTCCCGACTGTAATTGGAAACAAAGGTTTCCGTTGCAGTTGATCATGCATTTCGCTTGCTAGTTTTTGTTTTTGAAAAAATTTCTATTCTGATATAAAAACCCTAAAATGTTATAATTCTGTTTCTTGACACTTTGGAATGAAAGAAAATATCGTTGAAGATATCATCAACGTTTTACGAGTCTTAAAAGCTTCGTAGAATGTACATAGGTACCAAGTTTTCAAGTCATTAATTGCTCTTTTGTAAGCAACCAATCTTTGTAGCGTGTCGAGCTTAGCTCACTGCACACGTTAATTCCAGCTACACGCGGATGTAGCGGCAAACTTCCACTAGAAACCACAAATTCTGCAAGCACGTTAGCATTGTATTCTCCCTAACGACGATGTCCGCATAGCACACAAGCCACGAATTTGCTTGAGCGAGCGAGCGTCGGCCGGTAAGGAGTGTTTGTGCGGTGCCTGCATAGCAGTCCGCAGACCGCAGGACAGCCAACATCCTCCGGCCCTTCGTCTCTTTCCTCAAAATCTCGCTGGAAGTTTCCCCACCGGAATGTTACTATAGTTTTCGCCGGTGAGAATTTCTGGATATTCTTCCAGAGTTAGGGTATCACTTAAATTACCGTGTGGCCGTCTACAACGCTGGTCTGTCCAAGATTTCAATTTGGGCCAAAAAACAGACAACTCAAGATTACTTTTTCGGTTCAACTTTTTTCATTTCATGCTGAGAAGCGTGTGTGATAAAATGATTGGCTCATTTAACTTGTTCAAGTTGGCAAGAATCCCAAATTTCTGAACTTCATAACTGAAAAGTAGGGTGCGTAGTCTTCATCAAACACACCCGTCTAAGTCACCCATATTTGAGATCACAGTTGAAGAGAAAATTTTTGAATTTTGAAAATTTTATTTCAGTTCACGCTCAAGCTAGCTATTATTCGATGCGCTGCGGTTAAAGTCGGGTGTTGTGATAAAATTCCCCTAGATTTGAGCAAGCTTTTCAATATTTCACTCAAGGTTTTCTTCGACAGACAAAAATTTGTAATTTGGGCAGCGCATCCGTCCAGTGGGGATTGAGATGAGCAAATATCGGCTGTTGGCCAGTCTTGTCTTGTTGGGTTGTGGTTCTCATTTTCTCCTCAGCAAAGAGACAAAGGAAAAGAAGGTCGCATTCGTGCTCTCTCCTCAACGTGAACCTTCTTGATCTAAAGACGCTCATCAGTCTTTTTACCTTAGTAAATTATTTTATTTTAGAAACGGTTAGGTATCCTGAAAATTATGCACCTTGTATTATTTACGGTTGCTACGAGTTAAATCAACTCATATTTTGTGCTGTTATTTGCATAGGATTTTCCGATTGTATAGTAGTCATTTTCTCTCGCTGTTCATGCCCTGTTTATGAATGTTCACGATGGAATTTCTGAGCCTCTATTAAACTGTCTGTTTATATTTTAAAGAGACATATTCTAATGCTGTATTGTAATTGTCACTCACGTGAAAGCAGTTTTTATTTTTTTCAAATTGTAGTTGATTTATGGCAAAGTAAAGACAGTTCGTAATTCAAATCCCATTTGTCATTCATACGCTAAATGAGCAATGACGGCTTCTTCAGTTTTACTTTCGTTAGAGCACTCACATAAAGCTCTTAGGCAATTGATACTTGGCCTTTATTAATTTAAGTACAGGTGCTAGATGAACAATGGATCTAATACTAAAGTCATGTTGCTGATATCATCCGTCTCAGTGTTGATAGCCTCATGAGGGAACCGTAAACACACGTTCATTGGCTTTCATAAATGACACACTTGTGCCCAGTGATGTATTGGGTAATCATTACTGTAGCAGTAGACCACTCATTCTCACGGCCGCAACCAGGCCCATCAATCTTGAAGGTTGAGTTGTTTCACTTCTCCCAATAATTTTCGTTTTTTCTTTCTCTTTCTTTGCGGCCAAATTATGTGTCAAACTTTACGCTTTTCACACTTCATCTCCATTGGGACAGACAGGTACCTAAAACACTTGAAAGTGTTTGGAGTTCAAATGCACTATATACGATGAGAAGCTTCTACTCTATACCTGAAAAGGATTTTTTCTCCAAACTTTATCGCGAGTCTAGATGAAGAACGTTTGATGAATCTAAAAACGGAAATTGGTTTATTCAGCAGACGTGCGAAAAATTGCTGCAATTACCGTTTTAGGCTTACATAGGCTATATTCAAATCATTATTAGGATCCTTGTCGTTTTTAGACTATTCGTACGCGAATCTGGAATTTTCTCTTATTTGTTGTGATTAAAAATTTTTTTTTGCCATCAACAATGCTCGAATTATTTTGACTTGCATTTTTGTAGTGAGGCTTCGAATTCTTGGTTTTTACCGCATAACAACCGCTGACAATGAATTTTAGGAGATTCGCAACGTACTGTATTTTAAAGTTCATTAATATCTCGTTTAAACTTTTTCGTTTAGAATTCATAACTGATGAGGATTTATTACAGTCAAATTTTGTAACTGATAATTTGTTACTGGTGAGCATGGAAGATCCTACCTCCGGTGAGAACAAAATCCTAGATAAGATATCTTCGAAGTTCGAAGATTACTGAATGTTCATAATACAAATCCTGCATTAGTTTTCTGAATTAGTCAAAATTTTATGGAATCTTCGAGACTGCATGCGTGCTCGTTTCATTTGGTCATCAAAAACGTCTACTTCATTGGGCCGATTTGATGAACAATCTCGACGACAATCTGCCTGTGTAACTTTCTTTTACTTTATTTGTTGCTCCTGCAAACTGCCTGTAATATCTCTATTGTAACAGACTGTAATATTTTGGCGTCTATAATCTCACTACAACAAACTTACACACTTCATGAAGTTCGGACGGATGCTATTTCAAGAAAAGAAGTTCATTTGTTATTCTCTTAACTTTCTCTCATCTCCTCGGGGAAATATTTCGATAGAGCTACAGAACATTTGTTCCCATTGTATCCCATCATTGAGTACGTCATTGAGTGCATTTCGTACTGTCAGTATTGCAAATGTGTGATCAATTTTTTTTCACAGAAATTATTAATTTCATTTGAATGGTGGAACAGTTTTACTGTTAAAATCAAACTTTTAACATTTTTTGTATATAAAATCATGTTGTAGGTCAGTTCCCACTTTAAAACGATGAAGAAATCTAATACTTCTTTATACGAGATGGAAACAACTACTGCAGCTTGTCTATTTCACTTCCCCTAATACTCACATTTAAAAAACAGTCACACCTGTAGCAGCACAAAAGCCTCTTCAAACGTTGTCTGCGTGCTTGGATTATCCATAAATAGCAGACAAAGTTGATGCATCTTTCACTATGATAAAAATTTGATTTTTGAAGTTCGTTTTACAAATAAATCTCAAATAAAGAAGTTTAAAATTACGTGCATTTACTGCTTGTATCCGTGTCGGGTTAATGGTGTAACGACGAATTTCGACGTGAACCTATCCTGAAACCGCAAATTCATCTGAAAATTGGCTCTTTGGCATTTTAAGTTTATAAATAATTGTCTTTGAAGTTTTTGATCTCCTACACTAGATGGAACATTTTCTTTGCACTCGCATTCCATTCGCACTACGCGGCTTTGTGGGTTTCATATTAATTTGACACTGCCTTAGATTACTTCCATCGTAAATACAACGCCTTTTTTGACGATAGTAACATATTACTGTAATCTAGTTTTGATGTAAAAAACTTAGACAAAGAACTCAGTTAAGACAGAAATTTACGGAGGCTGATTAGAGAAAAAAGCGCGTGTCTTATTCCCTGCACTTAATCTCCTACACCCAGAAAATATTTCCGATGAGCCAAAGAACATTTTTTCTCTCTTACATCCGATTTTTAAAGCGCTACTTTTCTTTCATTGCAGTGAACGTGGTGGAAGCACTTCAGGAGTTCTGGCAGATGAAGGCCCAGCGAGGCACAGAGCTCAGAAATGGAGCCCTTGTAATATACGAGTCTGTGCCGTCCTCGGCCCCACCGTACGTCTGCTACGTCACCCTGCCAGGGGGGTCGTGCTTCGGTTCTTTCCAGGTGAGGTTCTTTCGCGGTTCCCTGCAGTTAATGCCGGACGAGTAATTTGTTGAAAACTGCTTTTCAATTCTATGATTACGTGTATCTAATGCGCATTTTTTACTTCAGTTCCATGCAGTTAATGCCGGACGAGTAATTGATAGGAAAAAATACTTTTAGCACTGTGATAACTTGTATTTAATGCGTTTTTTTCCCGTGAAGGTGATGGAAACAGTTCTGATATTCCGGCAGAGTCTGTGTGTATTTTTCAGACTTAGTAGAGGGTGCTTCGATAAGGCTGTTTATGAAAAAGTTGTTGTGTAAATTGTGTAAAAAATTGTCTTGGTCGCGTCTTTCTTGAGTTTCTCTGTTTTTTATTGGTTTGACGTGTATAACATTACTCAATTACAAGGAAGATCGGAATAATGAAGTAAAGCTAATGAGCATGATAGTAAGGGTACAATATTCTGATATTCATTAGTTTTCATTCATTTCATGATATGCCAGTTTGGATTTTTTTCATGCTTATTTTCCATTGATTAATCCCACACAACATGCTGTGGTGGGTTGGTAAAGTGATTATAATTTTACTAAACCGATATTGTGAGCATCTTAACGTTGTATTTATGAGTGTCTCAGATAGTATTCAGCTTTAAAATAATCATTTTATGGCTTCATCACTGTATGAATCATAGAATTTTCTTCGTAAATTGTTTTAAAGTAAAATTTCAGTCAATACGCATGTATTTTGAACACATACTTCCAAAGTGCACCATGGGCGGTGTCAATCATTTTCGTTCTTTTGCAAATTCTGCATGTTTAATAGGGGAAAATATGAGTAGATATGATAGTAAACATTCCTTTGTATGCTACGACGTATTTATTTTTTAACGTTTCAATATTCACTCAAATATTTGCATATCAATTTTTCGAATATTTTCATTAACAACCAATACATTCATCAAAATTTTCTTACAAGCAACTGTGAGTTGGTTCGATTATGAATATGCGAATATCGTTTAACCAGAAAAAACACTTGGTTATTCAAGGATATTTTGAGTTGGACAAATAAATGAATCTAGGAACGTAAGAAGTTGGATAAAAAGATGTCATATTTCTTTTGTATCGAGAACTGCTTACTGTTTGCTGGAGTATTTACAACCAAACATTTAATATCGAGACAACAGTTGATGAATAAGTTTCTCAAGTACTCTACTTCGTTCATTTTCAACATGTTCTTTGATCAACGTTTGAATCCTAGTTCAGAGGTATTATCGCCTACAGCACCTTATCGCCTTTTTTTGGTGTAAATTTACTCTCATTATTGAGTCAATTTTCCTAATTTCGCTCCCTTTAAATGTGTATGAGTCTCATCACAGTCTGACAATGATGCAAAATGTCAGCAATCAAGAACGATGAAGTAGATGAAAACGTATTAAATTGATGGAAAATTCAGGTACGAAAGACAAATTTTATCTCGACAAAGGCTATACTCTGGTTTTGGTTGAGAAAATTGGGATTATTAATTATTTTAAAACTGGTTAGGATCTTAAAAGAATTAAAACTTCCTTTATAGGAAACAAATGTATGGAGAATTTAAAATTTTTTTCACTAGTAAAAATTCTTTCTCTAGGAAGTCCAATTTTTGAGTATTTTTAAGAATTTATGCGCTTCCCTCACGGTGTAGAATATTTTCCGGTTTAAAAAATTTGGAGGCAAGGCATTTTTTCCATTTGTTCGTCCTGTCGCATGTACAAATTATTCTCCAAAATGGTTTGATTTAGATTTCCTATGCTTAATTTTATTCTGCTCGTCAAAATAAATTTAATGCTCTATAACACAGAACAACCAAGATGGGATGACATTCTTTAATATTTCTTTTGAAGGGTCTTCAATTTAACCTTTTTCGTCTCACGGCTTCACTTCAGAGCTCCGAAGAGAGCACGGTAACAAGTCATCTTGGGACAAGTTTGCTTTAAGCTGTGCATAGAGAATGACGCGTGAAGCACAAGTAAAGTCCAACCAATGCCTTCTACATCTCCAGTTCTGATCCTAGATGCTGCAACGTAGCAATGACGCCACACAACTGGTTATAACAATGATGCCAGTTTTAAAAGAATCGAATGGATATAAATTAGTAGTTCCGTATGATGTATATCAAAATTTTTGCAATATTGTGTGTGAGGGAATGAAAATTGCATCCATGGTTTGAGGAAATATGTAAAGTCTTAGCATATACTTATTGGGTCTATTTATCAGTTTTTATTTATTTATATACGTGTTAAATGAGGGAATCGCAGTTGGAACGATAGAGCGCTTGAATGATGAAGGCTGCTACCCAAACAGATATTAGTGATGGTATCTGATTTTGAGCTTTTTTCATTGGATTGTTGATATGTGTGAGACTTTCGTCGTAACTGACAATTTTTGACGACGTTTTGCTGCAAAGGATCAACATAAAAACAAAAATTGTTTGAAGAAGCCCCACCGTATGTTACTCATATGCTTCAGTGTTCAAATGAGGACTCTAGCTTCCTGATATTGTGTAAGTGCAATATTTTTCTAGTTAAAATATTCCAAGCAAATAGCGCAGGCTACTGCTGGGCCCAAACAAGCGAGACAACACTTCTGTTGTTCATCGTGTTAGAAATCATTTTTGGAAATTAATTTTATACTTTCATTAGACAGGAAAGTATCACTACATATCTCAGGGTTTTCTAAAGCCTGGTCAGCGATGTTGCTTTCAAAATCAACACTTGAAAGCGGCTAATTTAATTTATCCATTTCGATTCATCACAAATGACACGAAATCTCTGACCACTTACATGATCTCACGATTTTTATGAGCAGGCCTGGAGAAGTATGAGGCATTGATTCAACACAGTGGAGTTCATATTCCTGTAAATGGAAACCTGTGACTCTCCCAGGTAGAGGAGCAACGTCTTCCTCTCAAAGTTTCCGCTAACGATTTGTCCACATTTCGGTTGCCAGAACTGCCCCACGAAGGCGGAGGCGCGGCGCAGCGCGGCGAAGATTGCACTCATGAACTCAGTGTTCAACGAGCACCCGTCACGGCGCATCTCTGACGAGTTCATCGAGAAAGCTGTCACGGATGCCAGGGCGCAGTTCAAGGTATTGGTCGTGACGCATTATGGCATAAACTTGTATCCACTTGTGTGATGCAAGGGTGCGGGATATCTACTATTGCAAAAATGTTGAGTTTTATACCGTGGTGGGCTAAATTTGGTATCGTGAGACTTGTGAGTGTAGATTTATTTAGATAAGCTGGTTTAGGCCTCTCTAACTGCAACAAAGTTGTTCCAAAGAGGGAAAAGATGAAGGCACCATGTGGTATGGAGTTTAGAGAACACGTAATTCATGTATACACAAGGTGTGTCCTCACATAAGATACCCTGCACATAGAAACAGTAAATTAAGAAGGAAATGAAACAAGTTAAAAGTTGAAGATGAAAGCCAGAGGTGCTGAAAAGCAGAACTGCAGTGAACCGAAAAAAGGCCCTTCACTAAACAAAACAAAGTTTAATTTCAACGAAAGGAAGGCCTAAACCTAACTCTCAGATCAGGACCTCAGATTTTCAGACTGGTAGCTCTAATTTCCATAGATAAAATAGTTGTATCCCCCGAGAAGTGACCTTTGAGTGTAACGCAGTAGAGTAAAAGTGGTGCTGTGTAATGAAGTGAGAAGTCGAGAGCAATTGATATCTCCGAGTTTTAGTTTAGTACACAAAACCATAAATCTTTGTGCCCAAATCAAGAGTTAATACAGATCAGGCTACGGTTGTCGAATTTTTTTGCACTCAGTTGCAGTTTAAAGTTAATTGTTTGGTGTTTGCGTGAATCGCAAATTGTTTTGAAATGTTTAATTAATGCTGTGTAACTAAGATTTTACATCAGTTGTGACTGCTAAAAGACGTAATTATAACGTTTCAAGTACACAACCTTTTAGGAGTGTTTCGTTTTCCCGCCTCTCGTTATGTTGTAGCAACTTTATGAAATGCATCGAAAACTGTACTAAAATTTAAAATTTGACTTAAGAATTCCAACTCTCACATCTTTCAATTAATCACTTCTAGAACCATCCAACATCACCCAGAAATGTTAAAAGTCCTCTCATCCGGAGAGCATTTCTATAATTTCCTGTTGATCAACTTCTCATCAGGTACTTCTGCTCTGAATGGCGTCTCACCGCTTATTTGGCTTTAGTTGTGTTATACAAAAACTATGCAACAATCTTAGAGCCCGTTTTAATGTAAGGGGAACGGTTATAGAAATGAGTAAAGTACAAATATCATTAAGAGTTAGCCTATTTCATGATGTTTTCACTTACCGCGAATGGTTCTTGTAATGATAACTCACGGTGGAGTCATTGTATGATTTGCCACTTTGTTTACTTCATAATATCACTCACGTTGTTGCTATGAACCGCTCAAAGTGAGTGATTGTTTAAAATTTTTCTCTAGATAATTTCAACTTACTAACTATTCTCGCCGTCGTTTGCGTGTTCGTTGATCGATCATCAGAGAACGGAAGTACGAACACTTGTCGGATGTGGGGCGGTACATCTTCTGCAAGTGCCACAGGCTTGACATGTAGCCAGGCATGTAAAGCATCGTCACTTAGTTTCACGAGTTCATCAGGATCTTGAATGCGTTAAGCTGTATAAGATCAATTGGCTTGTTAGTTTTTGTAAAATTCACTTGAAGGGTAAATAATTGGCTTCACATTTCCTTAACAAGAAACTAACATCACTTTTTCTGAAATTTGGATAAGCCTCTGACAGTTACTTGGTCGGTTATGTGTTTTTCTACTGTAATAAATTACACACCAAATGAAATGTTTTTCAGCAAATTAATTAATAATATAAGCGTGCCCTTACATTTAATGATAGAATAATATTTATTTTGCCAGTATCAACCCAAATTTGGCAACTTAGGAAAGATTTGGAAAAAGTTATTCTCGTTCCTAGTCCCCTACATGTGTGTTGATTTAAGTTCAGGTCCAACCAATTTTCTCAGTGGTAATCCAGAGCATAAGTTCGAAGAAAGCCTTTCCCTGCTTATCCGCAATTACGTGCATAAGCGGGTGAAATTGTTAGCCTTTTAGCATATTAAGCAAGATTCTCATCAAGAAACCCATTGAAATGTCGTGTATGGCTCTCTGACTACAAATGCCTTTGATGTTGAGCGTCGGTTTCGATAAAAAACTCATTGGATTAGTGAAGCCGTCTGCGTCAAGTTGTGGTAGTGCAGTATCAAGCCTTTCTCGCAAGTCCTCAGCGTAGAAGAGGCACGACCCTTCAACGCAGCCCGACATCCCATATTCTTTTCATGGCCTCATCCACGGATGAGTTTGCATGCAACAAACCATGTCCTCAGGTCGTGCACCTTTTGCTTTAGACTGATAGGTTTTCTTTTCGAACGGTTTTATTATATCATCCATAATATCCCGGGTTAAATTTGAAGTTTCTTCTCCGAAGTCATCATGTTTGATGTACTAAGAGACCATTCAATTTGGTGAGCTCGAGTGTGATGTGTCTGAAGCCTCGCGTTTATGACCTTCCATGCATTACTTTCTCGCATAGACTTCGGGACGATCTATCCAGGTCGATCTCTGCTCTCGCAGACAGATATGACTATTTACAACCTTGTTTGAACTTTAGCAGGCACTATATATATAAATGATACCCGAAAAATCGTTAAGAACGCCATAGAACATTAATTGGATGGTCGCTGGACAGACATTCTTCCTCGATGAAGCCCAACGAAGTTGTCTCTCCTCGTGTCAAACAGAGGTATTATAATCGTCCGAGTTTCATCTCCCTCTGAAAATCAGGAATGAATTTTAGCTAATAAACCGCATTATTAAGAATAGCTCTGGACAGCCAATGGTCTGGAAGAAACATTAAACGCGGAGAATAAGGTGAAGAGCCAGACCCGGCCATGCAACTCATGAATAAACACTGAGACACAGGCAGAACCTGCTCCGTTCACATGAGGGCGGCGAGCGCCTTGAAGTTCCAATTATTCTCGATATTACGAGCAGCTTACTCGAGTGTGTTCAGCCAGCAACGGCTCTGAATTATTGAGTGAGCTGCTATTTTATTGACAGAATTTTGACTCCAGTATATCGAAGGAGACAGTCTCAGTTCGCGAGATTTTTTTTTAGTTAAGGTAGTTCTATGCTTCATGCATGTCGCGCTTTGGGTGCTTTGTCAATTGGATCTGTAGTTCATCAAATCGTGAAAGGGGGATCATCGTCGCGTAATTTAATCGGGCAAAGTTGTCCTAATTTAAACGTAGAAAAAAGAAAAGAAGAAAATGTATATAATATCCCTGAATGCCCACAGGAGGTAATTTGCTCTGCTTATCGGAGGAAACGCGTTTTGAGAAACTTGTGCATTAGATTTTCGGATTTGAATTTACCAAATAATTATAGCAGAAGAGTTAGTGTGATGTATCTTGCGTTTGAAGTTATCTTGAGATTATTTATAGCATATAGAACAATTAACCTCATCTGGGTGTGGTATTATGTGGGAGAAATTTGAAAGATAGTTCGTAACTTAATTAAGTTCCATAAGTTGTAAATCATTCAGTTCAAAGAATGCAAATTTAGCGATAACCTCTCCTAAACGATTTCATAAATAATCGTGTGATAGATCTGACAATCCGTTTTATGTCAAACCCAATGTTGCACGGATTTTTATTCGAAATATGTGAAAATGACTTGGAACCTATTGGATCTACCGAAAGAAAAATGTAGTATTTCACTTCTTTTAAGTGATCTTAAAGTATAACCTTAAGACACGAGTGTAGTTTAAAAAGTAAAATCTGAGAATCTCCAAGCCTGAACATCCTACAAGTCCTTGATAGACAATTCCTTCTCTTTTCATGTCGCTCTTGGACTTTTTTGATATGATTGAAAGAGGAGGAAATTTTTCTTGTTTGAAACACGTCTGTTTAAAATTAATAAAGTAAACGCCGATAAGTAAGGAGAAATATACTTGACGCAGCAGAGGTACATAATGTATTTACTAGCATTAACTTCAAAGCTGTGGAGTGAAATATCACGGCATTTGCAGTACGATCAAGACGTAAATTTGTAAAGCACACTTTGCAACCTATAGTAGTTTGTGAGCGAATTCATGCAGTATATACTCTAGAAACTTTACCTGAAAGCCAACGTTTTCTATTTAGAAACCGCGGTATTTTTCACGTTTAATGCATGAGAGTACCATTTCTCTCACTAGGAAATCTCTCGGAAAGATATCATGGCTCACTTTCAAATAGGTATTCAACATCCAGACACGTGAAGTTCATTCCTTTTTGCACAAAAACTTCGAAGACTTCGAGGAACCGTAAGAAATAAACCCAAATGCCCAAAATTCACGCGATAAATAAAAAACCAATAAACCATCAGTAGAATTTTGTCTCTTTTCAAACTAATACTTGCATGCTTGAGGAATAACGAAATTGCATTGTAGCAAAAAACTTAGCACTCTCCCCGTTTCATATGAGTTTATTTTCTTGAGTTATTTTTTGGGGCATTACTAAATGTGTATGACACTTCAGCTTGAACTCAGAAAAAAATGTGAGCTAAATGTTAAATATGAGCTTAGTTGAAATGTGGGTAGACATTTGATATACTGCAATTTACATGTTTAAATTGAAGCTCGTTGGAGTTTCATTTAAAGGCAAAATCCTCATATTTCCACAACTATTGCTCGCAGTGATCCTGAAGACACTGCCCAGTTTACCAAATACCCTGGGTCGTATAAGGTAAAAACTAGATGGTTTGACGTGCTGAGTTCCGACTAGAAATAGAATACAACATAGTATTTTATTAGTGCTTAGTACATAGTACTACATAGTATTAGGTAATCAATTTAACGGTGAGGTGCTGAGCACCGATTATACGGTGTGAGGTACTGAGTACCAACTACATGGTGTGAGGTACTGAGTACCAACTACACGGTGTGAGGTACTGAGTACCAACTACACGGTGTGAGGTACTGAGTACCAACTACATGGTGTGGGGTACTGAGTACCAACCACACGATGTGACGTACCAACTTCGCGGCATATCGAGAACAGACTGCTAAAGCCCCATTACACTGTACACCAGCGAGGCTTGCATTCCTTAAGCTTTGCTAACGAATTAATTAATTTTCAACATTCGTTTTCTGAATGTTACTTGAACCATCCAGTATAAATTCGTTGTACTTACTCTTTAACCGTGTTCAAACGTTGTAGATGTAATGGAAATTCGTTTCTCTTATAACATAACCAAATGCAGTAGTATTTTTCCTTCTTCAGGAACGCTGATCCGGTAAGAGCTTTGTAGTGAATTTTAATCTACTCTCAAGGATGAAATTTGAAGCTTTAAATTCTTGTTACTTGGTTAAACAAGGAAAGGTTTTAATTCACGATTGCGACTACAATTACATGTAACACAAATGAAAATATTTATGCTCGACCAAAGACTTGTGAATATAAGTTCGAGTTTTTAAATTTACGTTAAACTAATTCAGAAATTTTAGTGCGGACCATCTACTTTATTTTCAAAATCGTGGTCTCTCATGCGGCTGCCTAATCAGTAATTATTGCTCATAAATGCGACCAGTGAGAACGTTTGACTTCGATATTACGTAGATATTCTTCAGAGTTTCACATAACATTGAATTGAACGAACCCTCGTAAAAATTGCTGCAGTTCCTGAATTTTGCGTTCAAAGCATTTGATTTCAGTGTGTAGTGAAGAATTATGAATTTAAGTGCGTTAGGACTCTAGTGTGTAAATGAGAAGAAAGTGTCTCCCTGTTTTTAGTTGTTGATGAAGAAAGATCGCCTTCTTTAGTAGTAGTAGTAACGAATGGCTTAGCAATTGATTCGAGATTTTTCCTGAAAATAACACACCTGAAACAATTCTTCCGTTTTAATTCAAACTGAGTTTTTCCTAACAAACTTTATTCGTAGTTACTCTTCTGCAAGACATCTTACGAAGTTAAAAGATGATCGAAATTACGAGGGCTTAACTGTTGTAGCATGAAGTTTTGAATTAGAATTAACTGCCATTTTATACTCACTCCTCTTTCGATTTAAGATGTGAGTCAAGTTTTGGTAGTCTTTTGGGAATGATTGAAAGGAATCTGCCACTGTGAGAGCCTTAAACTTTTGAATTCATACTGATATTTCTGTTTAACATGTTATTTTCTCATTAGGGGGATATTGTATCAAATGATTCGTGAAATTCACTCTAATATTACCTAAACTTTATTTTTCGATTTTGCTTCGAATTCGACGGAATGCTTGGTAAAAAAAAGGCCCGAGTTTGGCTCATTTAACTAGAATAGTATCATATTCCCATTTGAGAGATTTCTTCTTTCTTATCACCCTAACGATAATAAATAAAAACTAGAAGAAACATATTGACAGATGTGTTTCTATTGCAGGGCGATCCTGGAGAAGCGGACAGCCCGAGCACAGGGATCGGCGCTTTCAGGTTCATGTTGGAAACGAACAAGGGCCGCACGATGTTGGAGTTCCAGGAACTGATGACGGTGTTCCAGTTGCTGCACTGGAACGGCTCGCTGAAAGCGATGCGAGAGCGCCAGTGCTCGCGACAGGAGGTGGTGGCCCACTACTCCCACAGAGCCCTGGATGACGACATGCGGTCCCAGATGGCGCTCGACTGGATCGCTCGAGAGCAGGAGAACTCGGGGGTCATATCACGCGAGCTGGGCCAGAGCGAGAGAGAACTGGAGGCAGCCAGGTTAGCTGGCAGAGAGCTCAGGTTCCCCAAGGAAAAGAAAGATATCTTGATGCTCGCCTGTTCCCAGCTCTCCCCCTCGCCGTTGGATCCATAAATTTTCTCGATGGGTGCTTCAATATAATTTTTTCATTTCAAGGCTACAAGGAATCAAATGAAAAGTTTTCTAGATGAGAAGCTTGCGTTGTGTACTTCTAAGGTGCGTGATTGTTATTGTACATATTGTATAAAGTGACTCCAAAGAATATTATGTAATTATAGAAATATGAATTAGATCATGTCAGGTGAGCAACCATTACGAAATTTTCCCCATTGTTGTATTTCCCCTTGTTTTAGCAGACCATCACCATAGGAAAAATTTGTTCCAAAAAATTGTTAGTTTCCCCTTTCAAAAAAGAACATCTCCTTCATTTTGTTTTTTAAGGTGATTTGATCGATCTCAAGTGTTTCACATTGCGTCCCTTTCTGTTAATAGTACTAAGTTCGTGTCAATATGTTTTACTATTAATCGAAAGTTCTGTTTGTTTCGTTACCGTGCTTGGAGTGTCGTAGAATTTTGTTTAAAAATGCAGTTTTTCAAATAAGTTTTCCTGCTTTTACTCTTAGTCACTGATTTAATCGTGCGACATAAAAAAATAGGCTTTAGTTTTGAGAATGCGTGCGTCCATGCATCCATTGAAGGATGCTAACTTTGCCACCGACGTCAATTATATTGCTTGAAAATCTGAATTCGAGCGAGGAGCTACAAATAAAATTATGCTCATTGAACAGAACAACCCAAAGTCCGACCTAGTTCAAGTTTAACGTCAGGCTTAAATTATTTTATTTCCCACCAGATTTGAAGGAGCATTAATTCGCTATAGAGATCGTTTGAAAGCTAACAGATAAATTGTTTAAGGAAACCCTTTACTTCTCTCGTATTACCGTGGAAAAATTGGTTCAACGTGTTTATGATTTAAAGCTTGAAATTATCTGCATTTCTCATGTACATATACGTCGTTTAAAATATGAACCATTAAGGACTGGAACGTACTTTTATAGTATGCTCTATCTTGACTGCAGACTTTAATCATCACTTTTAATACACCGGATTTTTTATTAAAAAAAAACACAATTGGAGCTCCGTTTGAAGTTTTCCTTTTTGCTATACGAAATGTTAATTTTGGTTTACACACTGATTCATTACACGATTATATTGAGAAGCGAGAATTCATTTCACTTTCATGAAATTTACTGTACTAGGAGAGGGTAGTGAGAACATCCCTCACTACTTCTCCCTCCAAGTCGCATCACGTTTCCGCAAGGTCTCTCAACGCAGACATAGAAAGCTCCGCACTCTCGCTGAGCCGCCCCGAAAGGGAAGTCGTCTTTCAAGAATCGTTAAATCTTGTAGGCGTAAGTTTTTTCATATGTATTTATATCTGCTATCTTGTATTTATATTTTTATGTAAGTAACAAGTTTTTGTTAACCAATATAGTGTCTTTCCATCCAAGAGCTCGTCCTACACACTTTGAAAGCGTGATGCGCCACTACGAAACTAAGCCGAGACAAATCAACGATGTGAAGTTCTTTAATTATCAGCGTTTCACTGTTCTGTGATGTGAATCCTATTCCTATTTGTTCTTGAACTTGCACAAGCATCGTCGGATCCCAGTCGAGCAACTAAATTTCTCTACTTCATTCCAGTTCATGAGTCACAATCTTTAACGTTTCTTTACCTACTGTGAAGAATCAATTTGAATTTTTAATTTTTGGAGTAAAACATCAATTTAGGCTGATGTTTGTCTTATTTTGGTAAGGAAGAGGCTCGTGAATTCTGACAATACTCTCAGTCAGACATACGGTCAACCATCATGAATAGTTGTGTGAACTTGACGATAGCACTTGGCCTTCCATATCTTATATTATTTCGACCCAACGTGTACTCTGACTTTTCTGACTTCTGTGACTTATAAAGCTGTACTCTCTTCATGATAATTCAGGCTTCTTACTGGCACACTTTGTATCAGGGATAACAGTTTTGTTATATTTACCGGTACTTTCCATCACTAACGTCGCACTAAAAACGTACATCTAACATAACATTTCCATACCATGGGAACTTCATGAGTTGGTTGAGATAAAGGAATTGGTCAAACTTCTTCATGTTAGTGGTTTTAACCAGCACTTTTATAACTCATGGGTCTGCAAAGGGAATGGTTTTGGTCTTATTGGCGTTGCTTCGTTCTTTTCTTTTCTCCTCTCAATGTCTAAAAATGTAATTTTGACATTAATATCTGGGAATATTTGACTTGATTAAAAATAAGCTGTTTCTTCCTGCCGACTCAAAGTTGTGGAGTGTACATATAATTGGTTATGTCTGTACAAAAATTCTACGTTTTTTCAAACTGATTTGTAGATAAGGTAACGAGACAAGCTAAGCTTGTCTTTATGCATAATGAGCAAAATTACACTCATACCTGTTTAAAGTTGCGTCATTTATCTTCCGAATAAATAACACGGTGCACACCTCGTGAAGCGGGCATTTTTGGTAAAATTTTGAGTGTATTTTTTTATTTACATGTAAGGGCAAAATAAGATGGCTTCCACGAAGAAAAAACGAATTTTAAGCATTTCGCTCTCCGTGAGGCCAAGTATACGCGAATCAATACTGCAAGTTTCTCAAGCTAGCAGAATTACAGATTTCAATCCGAAACCATGTTGAGAGAGATCTCTTATTTCGGATTCAGTTCTTGATAACCCTGTATCCCTTGCTCATCGAGAAAATATCAGTACATTCTGATTCATATTACAACGCACCATCAATCACTGTGAGCTAAAGCCCGAGTCACCCGAAGTCTTTTAACAGCTGGCGGAAACGTGATGTTGAATCGTAAGAGGTCAGCTCAAAATGCCTTTCATCTTCAGAATCTAATTTTTAAATCTTTCTTTCTTGTATTACGGTAGTGTAAATTTCAGCTCTATATTTGGCTTTAACTATTCTGTATTTGAGTAAAGAGCTGTTTCACGAGAAGCGACAAACAAATACAAAAAGTTCCGAATTGTGTTAAACACTCGACAGCTCTGTACACTATCAATTCAAATGCTGCGTACTTCTAATACTACATACTCAGACAGTAAAATGCGTAATTTTTGGCTTGCGATTAAATTTATATTTGATTCGATGTACTAAGGCTATGCCTACCTCTGTGCGAGTGCTAAAATCATATCAGAACCCTTGGAAAGTTATCATGGGATTAAAATTGTTCAAGGTGGCCGACTGTCTAATTTGGTTCACGGAAATTTTCAACCAGTTATGAACTACGTAAAAAAATACCCATTACTAACCATTCACAATGCCATTCACTTTTTATCCTCTTTGGATTTCTTCTGCCGTAGTCGGTTTGGGCAGTGCCATCCGTATATGCTTTTAATCTCTTTCCGGATTTCGTTGGGCTAGTTCTGTAGTTTAGAAAACTTTTCACGTTGCATTTGTTGTCATGGTTTTTTGAATATATTAGTTCCGGTAGCTTCTAGTTATATTGTCTGTTGATTTCATTTATAGCACACTGGATGGGTTGGTCTTTGGAATGTTTTCTCCGAAAGGTTATCATTTGACAGGATCAATGAAAGAGAAACTTAGTGCAAGAACCTGTGGGTATGTGATGATAATTTTGAGTATGGACGTAACTTGGAATTCTAAATGACTTGTCCGTGCCAAAACAGGGAATGCCGATTCTTGGTACACGCGTTGGATGAGAAGCGAGGGAAAGACGTGTGGATGTGAAACCAATGGCGCCACACATTGATACGTAGTCTGCGTAGTGTAGCAAGCTCTGGTCGATTTGCGCCTAACTAGTTTATACTTATTAGTAAAGTTGTAAAATAATCCCGTGAAAAACACATGTATGTACTTTTCACCCGATGTAGTTAGGCTTTTCGAGCCATTTTTGTACTGTTCTCAATTGGAATGTAAATGTTTTTTTTTAATCGCTCGGTTATTTTCGTTTTAGTTCTCATTCAACGTGCAGCGACAGAAGCTAGAAGGGAGTGAATTTATTTCATGTATTGGAACTGAATGCGAAGCGGCATACTAACATTAGAGGCTCATATTTTCAAGCTATTGATGTCACAACTGCACGGTTCATGCCTTGAGACAAATGCTACCGTTTAATAGCAATTTCTTTAGCATGTAATGGCAAACAAACCGACCACCGCTGAAATCTGATATAAAAACAATCTATAATATTTTCCTTCTTCTGAATATAACTTTGCCAGATTAAAAAAATTAAAACCCAAGAAATGGGAAAGATCGATCCAAGAAGTAGATGGTAAATCCCCTTAACTGATAAAGGAATACTTTTGGATTTTTAATCATTTAAAAAGCTAGAAAATGGAAAGTGATTTGCCATACAATTTTGCGATTTCTCACTGTGAGTTGTTGTCTTCCTCTCTACCGTTAGACTGCAGTTTGCTTTTGTTGAGAGCATGATGTTTGTTCATTTACTTACGACCCTAATTGCTTCTTTTGTGATATCTGTTTCTATACTTATGTGCTCGTACGAAGAAATGCCCATAGCAAATTGATGAGTTTCTTTTTATGGTTTTCATTTTCCTTTAATTTTTTAATACCATTTCTATATACATACGTGGAATCGTGTGCCTTAAACAAGGGAATGCGGAAATTTTCTAGGCATCAAGTAAGAAAAGATGGTCGACCTCCGGAATACTCAGGACACTAATATTTCTAGGCGAAGACTTAAGGGCCTTTTAGACGTGATACATTTCCGCTGTGTTGAGCGACAATTTGCATCAGGCAACTCGCTCGTATGTATCAGCCACATTTTTCTGCGATTTTGAGCGATTCGCCCTGAGCTAGTTGTTGTCACAGCGTCAATGTATACCACGGTATACATAAGTCTTGAGTATACCGTGATGTATACAAACCTCATTTGGGCTCTTCAATGTGTTGCTGGCCGTCAGAGAGAGGGGAGTGCGTCGCTGCTACTGTCACCATGGCTGATGTTTGGAGTGGAGAACGACTGCTCGCTCTTATCCAAAACTATACATAACATAAGAACGCAGTTTACCAGAGAACGCAAACTGGTGGAAACATCAAAGAAATCTAGCGCTGGTACAGAGAATTTGTATAAACCATGTCTCTAGTGCGATACTGAAGATGCCTCGCACTACATACCCGTCTTAAAGGTTTGCTCCGGGTATTCAGCAACATTCGTGCGACTTGTGTATGTATACAATGTTGCTGATCCAAATTGTATCACGTCTAAAAGGCCCTTTTAGACGATTGTTAGCGATTGCAACATGAGCTGCGTTTCCTTGTCTGCATTCTGTGTTTAAGAGACTCAAACATGAGAGAAATTCCTGTCTCAACTGAACAGTATGTGTCAGAACTAATGCTGTGGTTGCGTGATAATTTCTAGAGGATATAATAACACACCACCCAACTGTTGCTGTAATCTGCTTGAAGTGATAACCTTGAATGTTTTTCTCTAATACTAAATAAAAATTTTCTCAATAAAGAAATAAAAAGCATTGAAATATGAAGAGTTGGAATGTTGTCAAAAAAGAAGAAGGAGAAGAAAGATATGAGGTTATGCGGTTGCAGGACCTCATTCAGCTACCATCAGATACACGATAGAATCTTTCAGATTTAATCCAAACGCAGTATCCTTGATGAAAAACTTATGAAACATCTCAAGAACTCAACAAACAGTTTCAGGACTGAAGCATTTTTATTGAGCAAGAAAAAGTAATTAGCTTTTTCAAGAATGCTCAATACACAGTAAGAGACAATAATTTCTTTACATTTTCATGAGCAGCCTCACAAAAAAGCCAGGTTGAACTTCTACCACAATAGCTTTGACCTACACGAAATTTGCTAGAAAAACTGAAAATCTGATTTTTTGTCATCGATACACCGACCACAAATGACCACAAAGGGTTTACTGATGAGCTTTAGAATTGTAGACATAAGAGAGGACCCTCATGAGGTTGCTTGCTGTGTTAGAATTTGTCGAAAAATTTGGATACTTGACTAGTAACCGGACATAAACATATTTACTGAAAATATTTCTGTGAAAATGAAATACTTCGTTTGTTGCCCATTAGATTTATAACCTGCGATCTCCGCCCGCCGGTACCCAGTAAGAGCTTGTGCAAAAAAAAGTTTCAAAAGTCTTCTAATTCGAATTATGAACTTAATTTTCTTCGAATTCATTGTCCGATGTGATGACCAAGGTTTTTTTTTACTCATGAGGTAAAATTATTTTTCAACGATACAATTCTGCACGAAGTCTAAATTAGCTGAATAAATGGCAGACACTGTGTAGAATTAATGGCAGACACTCTTGTTTGAATTAATGGCAGACACTCTTGCAGATACATTAGCGTGAAGTCTAGCGCATTCCATTATCATTCGCTGAGAACCTTTCTAATAATATAGGAAACTAAATTTAATAACTCGAAGTACCGTGTTGTTCCTTTTCTAAATTGATGCAGATTCTGGAAGAAGCGCGGAATTTCAAGGTTCAGCTTCAGCAATGCTCTCATTAGGGTTCAAATGACCTCTTAGTGTATTGAATTTGAAGGTCTTCATAATAAAAGCGCTCATTGTTTTGGTCACAAATATATTTCTCTCATTTGCAAATTATAGAATAGAAAAATTCATGTTCATCAAGAAAAACACGAGATATTTATTTATATGACGCATTAGTAAACGACATCTACTAAATTGTTTGTTTCTTCAACGGCTCTCGCTGATTGAGTGCTGTGTACACACTTGCCTGCAATGAGTAGCTCTGACATCTTAGTGGTCTCTCACAACTTATGAGTTCGGTACTCATCAATGCAGGAATGTCACAGACGTGCTTTTGGATCTGAGGGATCTGAGGCTATAATTTCACATCTTTTCCATAGCTGAGGTGCAGGTATAGGTTCTGTGGTTCCCGGTTGTCTAAGTTGTTGTTGCGATTGTGGCACGACTGGTGTTTGTCTGTGAGTAACTTGGTGCTGTGATTGATGCTGTTGTAGTGACTGTTGTACTAAAGATTGTTGTTGACTAAAAGAAGAACTTTCCTTAGGTTTAGAACCTCTTCGTTTTGTGTATTTCTTCATAGCGATATTTTCAGCGCTGTTCTCTCCCGCATTTGAAGACCTCCTGGGAAGGCCTCCTGTGATGTTGTATACATCAACCTTAACTCCTGAAGGAGTCCTAGAACCTCCGAAAGAGCTAGGCGATCCTACAGCTGTATCTCTTGTGTCTCTCGAGGGCATGGTTGCTGCTGAGGGAACTTCAGCAGTTCTTGACCTAGTAATCGGTTGCCCTGACTGCACTGCCATTCTTTCCTTGGTGCTGGAAGTAGACGAGGTTGAGTAAATATGAGCCCTAGTGCCGAATGTGTGAGTGGCGGAGTGTGAGAGCGGAGCAGAACGTGTAACTGGTTGGTCCGTCCTTCTTGTTCTTCGTGGAAAAAGTGGAGGGGGAGAGGGAGGCGGTGAAAGTCCAGGAGTACCAGAATCTGGACTTAATATAACAGGAGGAGAAGTAGCCCTACTCAGTGAGGAAGAGGTTTCGGATGCAATTATCATATCGGACACTGGGGTATTTCTCGGTGAGGGAGATAGCGTTAACATATCTGTGGATGACGATAAAACAGAATCGTGGCTCTGCCTTTCGATATCTTTTTTACACAATGGTTGAAAACACATCGTACCTGTAATGGGCTGTCCGAGATATGAATCACTGCTACCCGTTCTAGGCCGAGATGAACTTACGCTGGTGTCTCTTCGACGCGTCCGAACTTCCTCTGCCAAGACAGAATCCTCAATAAAGGGAATGTCAGATTCCCTCAAGGACGATGTAGGAATAACTTGTTGTTGAAGAGGCACTGGAATTTTTAAGGAGGCAGTTATGACACCGCATGAATCAATCTCTGGAGAGGATAGTCGTCTTACACTCTCCTCCGGCACCCTCAACCTCTCTTGGGCCACAGTTTGGTCGCTCGAACTCCTTTGTCGCTGGTCACGAGAATCTGCCGAGTCGCTTCCGCTGCCTCTGCCTTTGTCCACGCTACTACGGCGTTTCAACGAAATTTTTTCATCTCGTTTTGGAGGCTTCTCAGATTTTTTTTTGTCAGATCCTTTTCTCCTTATACCGTAGTCTATTGAATTTCTGGGAGAAGTTTTATCTCTTCTCCTAAACCATCGACTTCTCTCCACTTGCTTCTCCTCTAAAGGTTTATCGAACTCTCTGGACGAGCTTTTATCTCTGCGCCTGAACCAGCCTCTCTCCTCAACGTGAGCCTCGGTACCGCCGGAAAACTTCCCTCCGTCTTCTTCATATTTCCTCCTGAAAAATACAGGTCAATGAAATTTTGATTCAGTATGCACGAGATTTTACTTCAACTTCATCATGAAGTGTTATGCTAATTGTACGAGTCATTTTAATGTTAGTACTCTTTAGATCCGAAATGAAGATCTTAAAATAAATGATTTTACATTACTGAAATTTTCGAACGTGCCCAATACTTAAGGTTAAATTATTTGGTTCAAAGGTGTTTTTCATCTTTAATTTTACGGATGTCACTGAGCTCGCTCGCATCACCTATACCTCTTTAGAATAAATGATCCTGTTCTGAAAGTTCATTGTAGCTCTTAATTGCCCTCACATCTCAATTACACTTGCTATTTATTTTCTGGGCGCGCACACTTCATCGCAGTCACATAATACATTTCTCCAATTTTATCACGCAGCGAACCCTATTTCTTTTATCAATCACAGTATTCTGTTCTCCAAAAAAAATGAAGACATTTCTCGATTATGTGCAGCTACAGTGGATGATTATAGAGGATTTTTTGCTCCTGGCAAATGCCGAGAGCAACTGTCGCCTCATGCTCTTATGTTGCACCTGAGCGAAGTCTGAACTGTCACAAGTGGAGTCTGAGGAGTTTGGCTCGCAAAATTCTTCGGAGTACAGGTCAGGTTTGGTGAACAGATGTTCTACTGATGGTTAACTATATGATTAGTATCGTTAAATGGTTTTAGGAAAAATTAGACAAATTTACTTTGTGCAATAGTTGTCCTGTCTGGGCATTTGAGTTTGAGCTATGAGTTTTTCGAAAATAAGAACCTGTGTAATTTTTTTATTTCTTACTTTCACGTAAATTTAATGAGATGTAAATTCCCTTGCAGCTTTCGAAAGCTCACTCTTAGTAGAAACCTGACCGGAAAAAAAATAAATTATGAAATCCTTGTAAACAAGTCGTATCAATTTTTATTCATATTTAACAACGCTACACAATAGCTTGCCTTGTTTGCCTGTCGTCGGCCGGGTCTGCCGGAGGATTTCTTTGTCGAGACCTGCCATCCGAGTCGTCTGCTCCTCTCAGCCTGTCAACAAAACTTCCCAATTAGTAACTTGGTGCCTCTTATCAAGCATCGCACTCAGAGAGTTTTCTGAGCTGAAATTATGATCTGAGATCGAACAATTGAAACGAGAGAATTCTAATGCTGTTTTTTGTGTTCTCGTTTATGATTTTCAAGAGCAACGAAAAGTTTTCAGAATATTCAATTCGAACGTTTCAAACCTAGACTCACCTCCAGCGAATTCTGTGAAGTATGAAAAGAAAATTTAACCAGAATTCCTTTCTAAAATTATTCACATGTTTGAATATTTAAGAAGAATAACGGGTATTTCGAACTTTGTAACATACTTAACCAGTTTTCTGCACTAATTATATTACGAAGAAATTGAATTTTTATGTACATGGATACACCATAACATATACACTGCGTATAAAATTATTAACGAGATAACTGTTTCTCAATTTTGTCAAAACTCAGAGATCAATTTACATAAAAATTTTCTGGAATATTAGCGCACCTGACATGTATGTGTATGCTGTGAAAATATCGTACAGAGACACGGAATGTAAACAAACTGACGTCATATTGGCTCAAGTCACCATGCTCTACATGTGCCAAATTAATTAATACCGAGGCGCTCTAATTTATATCGTGGCGTAAATGTAGATTGACCGATTCCGAAAAGGTAATTATTACCTCTGAATTGATAACATGCTAAACTACACTTCAAACACTTGAAATGATAGTCAAGTATCACCATGCTGTGCAGAACTCTAGCGCTGATTCTACGAAGGTTCACTTGACGACTGATATAGGGTTCAATCAAGAGTTGTTTCCCGCCGCTCTATGCCATGAATTGATCGTAAAGGTGTGAAGAGGCCTGGATTGACAATTGGAAATGGATTTTAATCGTATTGGTTGAACAAATGTGTCCATAAGTACTCTACGTCGTTATTTGAAGGATATTGGTCTCTAAAACCTACGTAAAAGCCTTCCTTGACAAAAACTCAACTTGCAAAATCAACTGAAATGGGTAGAGCCTATTACGAATACATTACGGTCGATTTTCCCAAGGTTTTATTAAGGGAAGAAATGCGCGCCCCGCTTGATGGCCCTGATGATAGGAGCAAAGGATTTGGGAGGTAAATAGGCGGAATCGCCATCATCGTTCTAGGTGCTAAGGTGGAAGAGATATTAAGATTTGGGTTCGGATTACGGGAGGAACCTTAGTTGACCCATGAAAAATACCAGAGGACCATAAAATTTTTCCTGTAGAAGTGTGTTGAACCTTGATCGATGAGACAAAGAGTCACATTCAGAAGACAACATTATTTACACACAAGAGAATGTCCCCTAGTGTGCAGCTCATCAAACTAAGGAATGTCTTCAGAAACGGGGGTTCTGTGGGCTTTGAAACTTGATGTGACCTGTGCAATGCTCAAATTTAATTGCATTGAAAATCTGTGTTGCATTCTGAACAACTATATGAGCAAGTGGAGATAAATTCAAGAACAAGGATATGTTATGGGTAGTAGTCATTCTTGACATGTCACGCGGAATTACTGCAGACTGCCGCAAAGAATAAATCTCATAGCACAATCATTTAGATTATTCAAGCAATTTCTAAGGCAGGGATGCATCTTTCATACTCATACTTCATCCTGTAGATGTTTATTCGAATGCCAGCTATTGTATATTCATTAATTGCCTTAATTTATTTGACGCTAATGTCTATTGCTCAGTACAAGAAACTACTATTACAATAATTTTCGGGTGAAAAGATTTTAAAAAAAACCCTACTAATAATTTGGTCCAGTAAGATCTACAACTATGTGAAATAAATGTCATTATTTATTACCAGCTTTACACATTAATTCATGATTTAACAGTGCAAATGCCCATGTCTGGAGTTATTGAAACTTTCTTGTATATCAATTTCTGCGTCTGTGACATACTTGGGAAAGTGTGACCTCTTTTGATTTGAGTTGCAGTGATGCAGTAAAACAACTATTGAAGAAAGCATGAATCGTTAAGCTCATGTTCATATTAAAAATGGGCAGTGTATGAAATTTGTAAATGGAATATAATTCTCCTCGGAAACCGTAGGATGGCTGCAATTTTTAACACAAATTATGCGACACTGTCAGTCAATACGTGCATCCACAGACTAGTCTGAGAAAATGGGAAATTCTTGCAAAATTCTTGAAATTCTTGAGCCGACTTGTACTAAGTGTGTCACGGTTAATATACTTTTGTGCGTCGTATCATTCCAAAACACACTACAGTGTGTCAGAATACCTAGACTGATGCATATTCTTGACACATTTTGAATGTATTGTAGGTTTTGAGACAAGTTCACTCACGAAAGGGTTTAGGTATCTTGCCAAAAAATTTCCTCTGTATAGTTGTTTGTGGATCCTGCTGTCGTCTGCAGTAGGGAAATGTTTCAAACATTCTGTTAGCTTCGAGTGCTATGGTACCTTTCAAAGTCCTGGTGCTCGGTGGGGCTGCGTGGCAGGGACAAGGAACACTCGCTGCCATCGAACACGCTGCTCCCACTCTCAGCGTCTCCTTCCAAGCTGCCCAGCGATCAGCATTAAATTATGCTATCGAGATAATGATGCGAGTGAAGAGTTTGATGGGTCACCCATAGTAGTAGAACATCAAAACGTTTGCTAGGCTACACCCCGTGAGAGACGAGAAATTATTGCATTCATAACTTTGATGGTGCATCCATCCGAAAAGTGTCAGGAGGAGCATCTCAACGAGACTAAAATGTGAACAAAGAAATAGATAAATAAAAAGTATAAAATTATTGTAGGATCATCCAGTACAGACTACTGCATTGTTTGAAAAACGCCTGCTCTCATGACGAGGAAAAAAATTTAAAAGCTCCAAAATAAGATTTCTAGAACAACTAAACACACCCATAGCAACACAGATACTTTTTCAGTGTTACTTAGGCTCCTGTGAATATCCGAGATATCAGTGAGGGTAAACCAAGGATAAACTAACGACGAGGAGAGATTACTTCACAAAATAACCTAAAAATTTCCTTAAATGATGTTCAGGAGACCGGCATATTCTTTGAAGAACAGTTTAAGTCATGAACAACGCTGTTCAAGTCATTTTAGAAGAAAAATTACGTGAAAATTTTTTGTATCATTGTTATTTATTTTCCCTATTTAAACGGTAATGAATATCAATGGCTTGCAACGAATCATGATACATTTAGGAGAAGGTATCGACAAAGCAAGTTGAATCGCCTATTCTGTAGACGCTATAGGGACAGGAAACTATAGGTAATTTATAGAAGGAAAGGTGAACAACCAATTCTGGAATAATTAAAAGTCTGCTACACAAAAATGGCAAAAGATACACAAATACAATGAGAATTTCATGCTGGACTCATTGAAGAAACTCTTCGTATAGCTAACGGGAAGAACTATCAAATCAGTTAACTCAAATTCACGAGAGTAGTTTAGTAGAAAAAATGATGGAGCTCAAAGTACAACATTACCAAATGAAATTTATTGTGCGCTGATTAATTTGCAAAATAAATTCGGCAGAAAACTGAGTGGAAATAAATCTCAACTCCGTAAAACCGTCCCTACGTGTAATAAAAAGTACTTATTGGTTAAAAGTTTAAATTATGCAATAATCTCACACTACACAAATTCTCACTATTTGGTCTAACACATCTGCTCTGTTGCACTTTATTGAACTAGAGGAGCATTTTAATGAGAAAACGTAACGTGACAGCAGCCTCATATTATAGGCAGCGAGTTCATCAGTCCATCTCAATTGTGTTAAACGCTTCTGCATCCTACAGAAGTAAAAAGATGCCAACAGCATTCCAACACAGGAGTCAGATCAGTTGCATCACTTGTACAATGGCTAAAGTTGAACAGAGTCTGTAGAGGGAAGTTTCTCTCTGTTGAGCAAAGAACATGATGGTTTGAGTGACAGTCGGCAAGGATAGGAGTGGCTTCGCCACAGTATGGAGTTCAACTGTGCATTATTTAACCAAGTTGGGAGCTGCGCATTAGTGTACTTAATTAACTGCTGGTAACTCCTGATTACAGTGGCTGGAGAAATAACGCGATCGACGGCTCCACGGAGTAATTTAATAACTTACAGCACTCACAAGTTCGGACATTTGACACGAAATTCGGGGCAGAAAATCGACGGACCATTCGACAATATAGCTGATGGAATCAACCTTTGTAAAATTTATTAATTAGCCAACATAAGCCCGTAGAAAATGAATTATTTCATGATCACCATAGCACTTCCTTGCTGTTTTGCATCAAATTTAACATCAGTTTTAAAATGATGTTCTCTGAAAATACGTTTGACTTTTCTATTAGAGTTTTCGATGCTTCGATTCGGATCGCTTATAATTCAATCTGAGTAATAGCTCAAGCATAAAAAACGCACACATAAACTATTAGGTCTCCTTTTCACTAAAAATTCGAAAAACAATCGAATACTAGTGATCTCAGAAAAGACTTTGAGATCTTTTTTAAATATCTATTTTGATATTTTTCCCAGGGTGTTGATGGAAATAACATAAGTATTTGGCGAAAATTTGCGCACTATCTTCAGTTTTAAGAAATGGACGAGCGACTTAGTAAATTTTTGGCATTTAAGATTGTGATTCGTTCACGTGTATCGATGCATGTATAGCCAAACAATCATCGAGTATTCTCAATGGCACCCAGCCTCTGGTCAATGTTTTCAAAGGCCGAAATTTTGCAAGTACGAAAACAGGTTCATCGAAGGTGATAATGCCTTCAAATAACGTTTATTTCTCTCGAATTTTTGCAACTAATGCTATAACGATAAATCCCTAATGTTACGATGTGCGTTTTAGCTTCAGAAACTTTCTTGTGAGGATTTAAATTCATACACCGAAGAAAAAATCAATGTATGAGAGCAAGCTCGTGGTTCAATATTAAAAAGGTGATATTTCCGGGTGTGGACAAATTCTGATAAATAATTCCCAAGTTTAATTTCCGCACATTCGAGGTTTTAACTGACGTGTTAGGCATATGTACATCTTCCTAAAGTATGAAATTCTTATACTCAAATATTCGAACAACGTAACCCTCAAACGTAAAACAATTTCATTCTCAAAAGTACGCTCAGTTCAACTCAAGATGCTCGTCATGAAATTGGCCGCCTTATTTGTTCATTACAAATGTCTCTTTTTTTAAAGCTGTTTCCATGGATTTGTTGGTAAATAGCCTACCCCGGGTGGCCGGGAGAGTAGGGCGGAGATGACGAGGCCAGCCGGCCTGGCTGTAGCAGACTGGCCAGCAACTGCTGCAGCAGCTGCTGGCCTCTGCTGCTGAGCCACAACACGGTAACACCACAGAGTAGGAGGAATGCAAGCCCGTCAGGGGCTTAGAATGGAGTCGGTTGAAGCGTTCAGGAAACCAATTTAATGTGAGGGAAAGACAAATGTGGAATAGGGTGAACGGTGATGAAGTGTAATTTGAAATTCATCAGCAAAGGGATTGAAAAAATTGTGGGACGATGTGGACGCAAAACTTCACGAAATGATTTTGCGAAAACAGTTGCAGGAGATACAAAAAAGAATATGGTTTGTGAAGACATTTGGGAAAAGGGTTCAATGAAAAATTTAAATAAAGTATAATTAAACAGGTCAACTTTGCAATTTGTTTCAAAAAAATTAAAAACTAAATGGTAATGGGATACAAAGAGGGAAAAAGGTGTATAATTCTCAAAATAATGGTCATTATCATTATGGTAAGTATCAAACAGGAACGATTTGCCAGAATTTTTACAAAGAAGGGAGCAGACCGTTGGAATGTTTGCGGAGTTAGAGACGAAGCAAAAAACATCAGGTATCAATCATTGATGTGTAAACGGTAAAAAATATGGACAGTGAAAGCAGAAATGAAGTTCCACCAGAGCGTTAAGCAGATACGCGAAGATAAAAAATCAATTAATGGAAAATATCAGTTTTACATGAGATGTTTAAACAAAAATGCACAGTTTAATTCGATTTAAGAAAACATTTACAGAATTCAAATTCATTTCGAGTTGAACCATTGAAAACGTATGAGAATTTGAAAAAATGAGTGGGATTAACAAAATGAATTTAAACTTTTATTGAGGAAAAGAAGAGTGGTATCTCATTAAAAATTATGCTAATTGAATGGAAAGTTTTGCAGAAATACCCGAAATGAGCAGAACATTTAATAGAAATAAAGTGACAGGGACAGACACAACCAAGCACAGCACGAAAAAACGGGATATGAGAGCGAAGGTGGATTGTAAAACAGAAGTTGACCAATCGATGAGTAGATTAGGGCAAGATTACGTTAGGAGCTCAAAGCAGAGGCTTAGAACAACCAAAATTGCCAAGTTTTCGAGACGAGCGAGAGGAAGGTGGAGTTGGAGTGACGTCCGACCCTCAGAGACGATGGCCGTGTGACGCAGGGGCGCCGCAAAGATGGCCACGGCCGTGAAGTGGTCGGGGGTGCAGAAACATACCACAAGCAGCAGCAACAGAAGGAAAAGAAACATAGGATGCATGAGATACGGAACGAATCAGAGAAATGAAACCAGGAAAAAATGTGCAACGCAAACCGAGTGCTCGAAAGAAAAAGTATAGAGCGATAACACAAAGTGGCGAAGTTCACACAAATGAAGAAAATAGCATTCAGAGCAAGAATTCCATCTTATGATACGAGGAATACTTTTAAATGTTGAAAATTTTCAAAACACTCAAGTATGAAAGAAAAAAGTCACTCTCACCGTAACAGGTTGAAATTGAAATATGTAACTAGGCAGTTTGACCTTGACTAACCATAGCAAAGCAATTTCAAAAGTGCTGTCTAACATTCGAAGCATCGATTTTATACTGGTACTCTACAGTAGAAAACGTAAATATGTAAAACGTAGATGTGTTGCATATCCAGTTTTTAATCTCTCAAGACAAGACCTATGTCTGAATGTCTCTCCCTAACGGTTTAGACATCAATTTGAGCTGCAGTTAGAGGCAAAATAATTCGTACACCCACCAATCTTCCATACTCATGGTTATTTCCTTAAATGTAGTGCACAATTTTAAACTCTTTTTATGTCTCTAAGAGCATGAAGAATGATTGGAAATTAGGTTCACAAAACGACGACAATGTAGCAAATTTAACGGGCAAATTACAACAAAATTAATAGAATATTCGAGTACTCGTACTCATAACAAACAAACGTGAAAACTAAATAGTCAGAATCATAACCTCTCACCTGGATAACTACTGTCGAATGATTATCAATTTGCAATGCAACATTGTTTCATTCTTCAATTCTCACACGTTCGAGTTCGTTAAGGTTTTTCCAAGGTCAGGTGATATATTCCAAGATTTAATTCTCGCGAGAGATTTTCAGATTGAATGAGAGCTTCATGTAGATTAACGTCAGGACTCAAGTCAGAATGAGAGTTTCATTCTCCTGGAACCGTACAGTCACAGATATGCGAGTATACCTCAATTTCCATTTCATCATACCATGGTACTCTTTACGAAAACTAATTTGCTTTGTTTAACTGTGTTTACGCATGCAGATTTCAAGCGTATACAAAGATGTTCATGAAGAGACGTTCATTTGGAGCAATGTCCGTGTAAATCATTCCTTTTTATGAAGCATCGAATTGTACGAGCGCTTGCTCATAAGCTCTCAGCATCCTAATTCTCGGCGATGTCTTTCAGCACAACTCTTACGTTCATCTTAACCACGCAAGGAAACTTTGTGCAGACAATCCTATCCTAACCTGACAAGAATCGACGATGTTTAAACTGAACTTTTTTATGCCCGAGTTATTTTGGCAGTTCATCTATTCCAAGAAGCTCATAATTTATCTTTCTGAGAACTGAAGTTTACATTCTTTCTTTCTTAGATCATGAAACAAAATGCGTAGAATAACGCTAAGATTTAATTTTAAATAACGAGTCTTATTATTGAATTAAGGTGGGCGTACGAATAATTTCTTTGCTAACTGCGTTTGATGTTAAAATAAAAGAAAATGTTTCCCGAATGAAATATTTAATTGATCAATTTGGTATCGAAAACCGTAAATCTGAAGTTGCACTACTCAGTGGCATGGTAAAAAAATATGTCTTTTGTGCAGTTGATAAAAATAAGGATTTGTAACATTGCAACTTTTCTGACTAAAACCAACGAAAGTTTATCGATAATTAATGAGTCTGCAGTCCTGTCGTCAGAAGCATAGAAAATTAAACTGGCTTTGATTATATGGGAGTAACGAAACTCGTCATCTTCATAAACTGATGAACAAAAGATCTTTGGCATGTGAAAATAAACATTTTAATTGCAAACTTTTCTCAATTTCTAAAATTTGTTTTCAGTGCCGGGACAGAGATGAGTCAAACTTAAAATATGATGTAAGTGATCTACAGATATTGTTGATCACTACAGATACTGTAGATCACTCTAGACCAGTGCAGATACTGTTGATTAAATAAAACGTACTTGCCCCATTAAATACCTGGAAAACCTAATTTCCTTTCATTCATGAACAAATAAGATACATTTCACACCCACATTTGAATTCTCACCCATCTAGACACACACATCAAATTTATGTCGTAAGGTATTATATTGGGTCGACAGTTAATTAGATGACACTAATGTTTTCATTAAGATTACGTTTGTAAATGAAACGAAAAAGTATTCTAAAATTCTTTTGTCTAGTTCACTATTTCTGCTACAAATACCTGAAATATTATTTTGCTTAAATGGGTGCACAAAACTCTTGCAATGGGCTCTTACTGCTTATTGGTATGGAGAGGCAAATGCACGATAGGTTCGATGAAAAATTCCTAAATGTTGTCTGTGTGTGACAACAGTGGGTGCTTTTTCAAAGTCACACAAATAGAGACCCATACATTCCTTAGGCGTTCTTCCAATCTTTCCTCACTTTCACACAATTATACTATCTCAAAACTATTTCCATAAAACAATCTGATATCTATTGAAGTATGAAACATCCGGACCAATGACAATTTAAACAATATGAAGACACGTCAAAATTTGTTTTTTAGAGAACGGATGTAATCAGAGTTTTATTTTACTACGAGAACAGTTTAGAAAGCTACCTTGATATTTCATTTTTTTCCGCTACAAATTTGATTTTGAATAGGAAAAAATTGATGTAACAAAAAATTTATTGGCCTCTATGTCAGAGAGGAACAAAATATTAATAAATTTTCCGTAAAATTTGAGCTTAAATACTAGTAGGCATTGATTCAGAAAATATTTTTCTTTTCACAGATCATTTTAGCTACACACAAAGGATGTACTCGTTTGAGAATGATAGCGTTTAGCATGCCTAGTTCATATTCCTTTTTGATGGTACTGTAAAAAAGTCTATGGAGAAAAAACTTTGTCCCCCAGCAACTGCCAGCAATGTAGTAAAGTATAATCGTGCGTAAAACTTCCTTTTCTTGAATATCTGAATGGCGAATTGATGAAAAAGGTGTCGTCACTGGTTCATCGGTTGTATGCTTCACTAGACATCAGGGTGTTTTATAAAAGTAGTTTCATAACACTGTAGAACATCAAGCCGTAGAAAGGAGCGATTGGAGGAATGCCTGAAGAGTGTATTCGTCTATTTTTGTAAGAGTTATTGCAGCAAGCAGTCCTGCATAAGTTGTACTAAATTTCAACAGTTCACAAACGCAGCCAACATTCTGGAATTTCTCATGGAATCGGTCGGGCATTTCCCCACCCCAACCAAAAATCAACATTTAGAGACCATTGTAGAAATTGTAACCATGCATTGTACGTTCTAATTTGTCAACTCTTTTTTGACCATAGAATTTTGGAGTCATTTTCATTTCCAGTTTCAAAGCTAATCTTAAAAAAGAAATTAGTGTCGTCAGATTAATCACAGTTCATAGCTACTGAGGTCATTCTGTGTGTGTCTGGATGAGTGTGTGTGTGTGTGTGTGTGTGTGCGCCTGAGGGCTTCCGAATTGATCATGAATAAAAGGAAACGAATTTACAGAGTTTTTAGAGACAAGAGCTTGTTATTTGTGTTTAAATTCATATTTTAAATTTAACTTTTTCCTGCACTGAAAATGAAAGTATAAAATTCCGAAAAATTTGGTTTCAAAATATCCATTTTACATTTGTTCTCTGCTTTATCACGAGAATGCATCTCATAAATCGTCATATCTGTAATATATTTTCAAGCACTAAATGACTAATTAATTTTTGAAACCAACTAATTCGTAACAAAAAATTGAAAATGCATAGCTTCAATAAGAATCAAAGCAAGAGGTCCTGAACTCTGGGCAAAAGAACTCAATCTACTTACATAGCTTAAAACTTTTACTTTTATACTAAAGCGAATGGAAAGTGAAGTAAACGAATTTCAAACTGAAGTTTCGCTATCGAGACAACAATTCTGAACTAAAATACACCGAAAACAGAAAAATAGACAAAAAAAACGTCATCAACTTAAAATCCGTCTGAAAAATAGATGAAGTTTGAGTTACCGTTTGGAGCTGCAACATCTTTTCATCCATTAAAACAAATCAACTCTGAGACTAATGAGTATAATGTCAGATTGATAGAAGTGTTGAGGCACCACGACCATTTTTCAAGAGGATGTTAAGTTGATGAGCAATGAATTGAAAATGACATTTACGGATTCAAGAACACAAAGGAAGAAGTTACGAAGAGAGATCGGGCGCGAGCGACTCACTCGTCGTGCGGCGCCGCTCTGCGCCGCAGCATCACGTCCAGCGCCTCCGGGTGCGTGTCCATGAGGTGGTGGTACATCTCGTCCAGCAGCTCGGCGCTCACCTGCGCACCGAGGGAATTGCGTCCTTATTCTACACAGTACTGTTGAAAGCGAGAGTTTTGAAGGCGCGGAGTTAGTTTAATGACGTTAAAGATTCTCGCTCACCCGGTCCTCTAGAGAAATGCATTCTTATTCTACACAGCACTGTTGGAAGCGAAAATCTTAGGAGCGTTGATTTGGCTTGCAAATCTCGCTCTCCTAGTCATCGACAAAATAATTTTTTCATTCTAGAAAGTGAGAATCATTTTGAAGACTAAGAATTTTGAAGGCGTTGAGTTCCAGTAGCTGAATAGCGTCAAAGATTCTTACTAAGTAACAATAGTGAGGAGCCCAACAAGCATCGTCCATCTTTCTGGTCGTTCTTCGATCCCACCAACCACTTTCTACCTGCTAGATAACACGTCCTTAAAATATATATCATTAAGCTTCATTATCATTTGATGCATGAGTCTTTACGTCATGTTGTTCGCTCTCATTTGATCACTTTAAAAACTGTGAACCTCTTCAAATTTTCAGAAGTGCAATTTTTCTCGCAGCAGTTTCGATGTTCCAATGAGAGAATTTTCCATAATCTTCTTTGGGCTTCTACTGTTGCTCTGATTCACCTCCGAGTTATCCGTAGCTGCTCCACGGCGTCATCCTTCAATCACAACCTCAGAATCACTCACTCGGTCTGGATGCCTCTTCAAGCGGCGCAGCGCTCTCAGCTTCAGCTGCGACTCACAACATGCCATTGTAACTCCAACTTTTCTCAACAGTCACTCACGTTGCGTGCAAACATCTTTTGTTCATTTTCGATGAGGGAACTTCAGCAGTTCTTGACCTAGTAATCGGTTGAGTAAATTCCCTCATCAAGACAAAAGAGTAAATTATTGTACATGTCTTAGCCTCATTTTACTCCTCATAGTTTCCAGCTACCGCGCAAGGAACATTGGTCGTACAGGCTATTGTATTGACCAACTCCACCTTACTTCTTGTTAATGCTTGCACACCAAAGTGCCTCGGCCATCGTTGAAAAGCATTCCTAAGGTCATGTATTTTGAAAATTGTTCAAATCTTACCTCTAAACACAAGATCAGATTACGCAGCTAAGATTCGCAGTGCACCTAACTTTAAGTCTACGGACTTTTTAGATTCTTTGATGGATAACTTCAATGAAGCCTAACTTGTGTGCATTCCCTTTTTCGCACATTTCGAGCGATATTATCATCCGAAATATTTTGCTCAAACAAAAACGTGTCATTTTCATTATTTTAGGGGTGTACTGCCTTTTCAGACGCGAAACTGTTTGAAGTCGGGAAATTATTTAGCACTTGTTTTCACATACCTCAAAAAGCTCTTTGTTGTGGTCGATCATGCTACGGACGACGTTCGTGCAGTCCATCCGCTCGTCCGCCATGGCCGCCAGCGCTGCTGGAGACGCATTGTCGGCCCCTGCTCTGTGCATGTGAAGAATGTTGGGTGCAAACATGGTGGCCAGATTGCGACTGTCCATCATGTTGCCAGGAATGGTCTCACCTGCGTGCGAGAGAAAAGTAATGAGACAGTTTTAACAAGAAATAATGAATGTTTTTTAAACTCTCGTGCACACGATTTGGAGTCAACTAATGCGGATCTATATAGACCAGTCCATGAAATACTCATATGTCTTTTTAGAAACAGACGAGGTATGCCTTAGTGCAAGGTTAAAAAATGTTGCGATTGAATTCTAAAGAGGGATTGTTTTCGTCGCTTCTTCACAGTGCTGGGTGGCTTGAAACAAGAAATTTGGAAATATTTTCATTCGAACGCGATCCTTGGAAAACGTTACTTCTGCGGAAGTTTAGACCTATGAATGCAGTACGTGGCTTACATGTTAATGTAGGTAACAGCCAATGTAAAAAGAATCTCATACTTCTTGCGGTTATAAAAGGAATTTTGGTTTCAGAAGAAAAGTTTCCCCAGAAACTTCTCAGTTATTTTCATTCTATTGAATCATTCAATTTTTTGAGACCTGTGCCTCATAGATTCAAAAAAATTAAGACTGGTTACAATGCAATATCATCAAATCAGTGTCATGTATCATGAGGTCGCCCGTGCCTTTCATAGGGTGGCGGCGCGCTTGAGAGAATCTACAGTAATGAATAACTTTTTAATTATCATGATCTATACTGAGCACAAATATGAAGAAACGAGAAAATGACGTCAAAAATTGATCGCATTATGATTTTTTCTAAAGCCTCTGTTCTGATGACGAAGAACATGCGATTGAGTTATTTAGAAAGAAGAAATAATGAATTAAAATTGAAATTCATCGGCTATTATGTGACACAAATTACTGATGCTGTGGATCCGCATCATGTATCAAAACGTATGCCTCGAACATACAACAGGAGAGTCGAACTACCTGCGAGTATATTCCTCTAAGGTACTTTTTTAATAAGATTCTTGCAGAACTATTAACGTTTGATTTTCATGACAGTATTTTATAATTTTAAAACTCAAAGAGAGCTTTGAAGAAAACAGCAGACAAGTGAGGATGGTGCACCCCTCTTTTGAATAAAACTGATGCAGTCTTCAGTACATCCTTTCCATTAAAAGGTAAAAATTCATTTTAAAACGGTACATTGAATTTCAATTCAATTTTGCAATGAATGCAATCGAATGAAATGCGTAGTCAAAAGTTTGATAGGAACATACCTAACACTAAATACATAATTTTAACTTGTGCTGGGCGTTTTCGAAACGAATTAAAATTAGTAACTGGTAATTTTTAGAGGCGTTTGAATTTCAGAATATCAAAAAATTGTAATTGTAGCAACTTTACGTTTTTTTGACCATAATACCAGAGAACAAACCGACTCGTTTGATAACAGTAACAATAAGAATGAGACACGATAACAGATAATCTTGTGATAACAGCAACAATAAGGATAACATGATAACAAATAATCATGTGATAACAGTAACAATGAGGCCCAAGCGAGCACAATACACAGCAGCACCTCACCAGAATCAGATACGGAATCAACAGCTTGCTCGGCGACGCACGTGAGGAAGGAGAGCAGCGCACACAAAGTGTCCCTGTTGGCGGGGGGCAGCAGCTGCAGCAGGTACTGCGTCGCCTCCAGCTTCAGCTTCCTGTTGCGGATCTCTGCACGTCACAAAGCCACGCTGGTCACATCGTGAGAAAATTGTGCGTTCGCAGCACAAAAAACACAGGAGAGCGGTGTCATTGGTTATCAATATTAAAAAGCTGGGCTTAACGTAAATAACACTCATTACTTATTGGAGTGATATAATTGTAATGTCTATTAGAGAATTTTCGTTAAATAGGTTCAAGTTGTATTTCAAGAGTTTACTCTGAAATTGCAATGTAATTCAGTCCTTGACTTCGTGAATTTCACGCCACGTTAAATTAGCCCCTTTAAATCATTAGTATAATAGGCAATTTATGATTAGAAGTGAACGAGCAATTGGGAACTAATATAGTTGATGAACTAATGAAATTGTCAAGCTGTTACGACGTCTTATCCTCGGATGCAAAGAAACGAGTCTTGGAAAAGGTATTTTTTCCATGTCCTACATTCAGTGTACGAATCGAACAGGTGATGCATGGACACGAAGTAAATAATAGTCTATCTTTTCATGTGCATATTTAGAAACCAAAAAAAACTATCGAGGACAGTTGAGAACATTCAATCAGTTACTGCTTTCACTGAAATACAAACTAAACAGCGAAACAAGTTTAGTTTTTAATAAATCTTGAATGGAGGATTTTTACTTTACTCCCACTCTCTGGGACACCGCCAGCGTCCGGTTGGTGAGTTGGCCCTCAGCAGGGCCTGGACTCACCCTGAGGGCAAAGGAAGGGCCCTCAGAAGGGTCTGGACTCACTCTGAGTGCAGAGGAAGGGCCCTCAGCAGGGTCTGGACTCACCCTGAGGGCATAGGAAGGGCCCGCAGAAGGGTCTGGGCTCACTCTGACGGCAGAGGAAGGGCCCTTTGAAGTGACTGGACTCACTCTGAGTGCAGAGGAAGGGCCCTCAGCAGGGTCTGGACTCACTCTGACAGAGGAAGAGCCCTCAAAAGGGTCTGGACTCACTCTGAGTGTAGAGGAAGAGCCCTCACGAGGGCCTGGACTCACTCTGAGTGCAGAGGAAGGGCTCGTACAGGTCCCTGGTGAGGAGCGGGTCCGGCAGGTCCCGGAAGAACTCCTTCAGCAGGGTGGCCACGTCGTGCGGGCAGTGGTCCTCCGTCAGCACCACCTCTCCTCCCTGGTCGAATTCCTCCCTCAGCTGCACGAATTAACGCAAATTTGAACTCAGCAAATTTAACACTGTGGTCTGTCCCTGTATTCGAATGGGTCTCATAGGGACACGAATTATCAACACTGCAATGTCGAGTCATCATTATGAATTCTGAGAATCTTTTAGTTCACGAAATTTTCACATTTGCGTAGGCGAAACATGTAGCAGCCATCTGACTATATTTGAAATAAGGCAAATTCTCCTCAGAGTATGATTTTCTCGCTCACTTATTCTATTTAACTATTTGAACTCACTTATAATTTCGCTGCAAATTCGCCAAATTCGCAGCATATAGATCACAGCTTTTAATTTCAAATAAATAGATCCACCTGAAGGGATATAACCGCCAGAAAAGAAAACTTCACATCAATGGCAGTTGAGAGCAAACGTTTCATATTTTTTTTAAATAAAAAGCTCCTCAGAAGTAGGTATATCCCAACCTGTCTACTGTGGTAGTATTGGGTAATGACTGAACTGATGTATCAGTTATGAAAAAGATTCTTCAAGTAGTCTGAATTCATTTACTCGTATTGTTAAAATTAGAGGAGTCCAATATACGAAATATTGCGAAAATCTGTGATTTGTGGAGGCCATTTATTTAGGGAGCTGACGATATTTACTGGAATATCTCTAATATTATATTTAAAACTGAATGAAAACTCTTAAACTGCAAGCTAATCATTCCTTTGTAATTCGCACTGCTAATCAAAATTGCAGATCAAATTTGCCAAAGAAAATGTCTCCGGGGGCTCCAAACAAAACCAGTCGATCGTACAGTTCATTAGTACAGTACAACTTTTAATGCTCCAGGACTAAAACGCAATAGCCTTATAATTTATAAATTTTAAACTGAAGTAAAGGTCTCAAGAAAACGATATAATAACCTTGCAAGCGGTGAAGATTTTGATCAGTTAATGACACAGTGATGGAAAAGCTACGTTCATACAAAGGTCGAACAAAATTGTTCTTATCAAATGGCGCGCGAACTTTGCAAGAGTTCCCTTCTCACCAAGAGTCACAATCGAAAATTTTAATCTATTAGGGAAATACAACACCAGCGCTGGGGCATTCATATGATTCATTTTAACCTGACCTGTTTTCAGTGTTATAACTCTCCAATAAATTTGCTGAAAAATCTTTATTGAAAACTCTTTATTAAACGCTGTACTGTTAGAGTGAACTAGTGATTACAATGTTTTTTAAGCTTAATGTAAGAAGGAGAGAATGATTGCAAGCTCCTTTATTCTCTTCTACTCGTAGTCTCCGTTGTCTATTGTTTGCCGGAGGCATTGTTTGTTGTGGTGAAATACCGTAAAGAAGATAACTTGTAAGACAGACTTTTCCCTTGCACCCTGAATTCAGGACTTTAAACAGGAATCCTAATTTGATACTACTAGGGTCAGATGAAGTATTAACATTGCCGAAAAATGTTTCTCAATTTATTTCGTGCACTCTAAATACAATTGAAATATCGAGGTTTGTTTAGATGAGCTACCAAAAAAAATAAATTTAGGAGGCAGGATGTCTTTTTCTGAATATTAAAACGTTGTCTTAGGGTCAAATTAGTTTCAAGAGTTACATTAGTTTGAAAATTTTCGTCCATAACTCTGGACAGAGCACGACCTTTAAAGCAGTAACAATTTGATTAAACAATCGTGGAACATCCTCACCATTCGGTTCTCCTTGCGATAAATCTACCGTAAAACCATACCAAGCATCAGAGAGCTTACCTGTCGTACTCTCTTTTTAGAAGAGGACACCCTGAAGATGCCGACGGTGTGCAGGCCGTGCCTGAGCAGGTGGTTGCAGCAGGTGGTGACGAGGGCAGGCACCTGCGACAGCGGGGTGTCCACATGCAGCAGCTCCGAGATGCCGGCCGCCGCCAGCACGTCGCCGCTCACCAGACTCGGCCTCTTGCGGTCCAGGTTCAGGCTCTCCAGCGACCCTGTGCTTGACTGTAATAACAAATTGCCCCAGTGAATATCGCTGCTCTGATTATTTTTGTCTGTGATGTTTTTTTGGCTTCTTACTTTGTCAAGGTTGTTTAATTGATCTGAGTTGATTTCTGTGACGTTGCAACTTCGTCAGAGTGAATTTACTGTCATTAGTAATGTATTAAAGTATATAGATTTTCAAAGTTAATGACGTAAGTTACTCACTTCGTTTACGTTAATGTCTTTCGGGTCACTAACTATGTCAGAATAGAAGTTTTCGCAGTTACTAATTTTGCAAATGTGAAATATTTTGCGGTTATCAACTTAACAAAAGTTAAGGTCTTTTTCGAATCTTAGGTCAGTTTTACACTTCAAAACTTTTCAGAGAATGTTAAGAATTCATTTGATTTATGTTCAAGTTGTTCGCTGTTAAGAGAATGGAATTTTTTCGAGATTTTCTACCTAACATGAAGATTTTCACATTCCACAAACGTTGTAGAATTCCCTGCATTTTTTTATGGCATGGACACCCTAGCATCGCTAATAATTTCCAAAGTTCATTTATATACACAATTTTCGTCAAAACATTCGCTTCAAACATGAAGAGGTGAACTGTCACATTCAAAGCTCAAATCTCTCCGCCTAGAAACCGCATCCATGGGCGCAGTTGTGCCGCCAGTCGTAACAATCGGACTGAATTTTACGGAGGTAACCGGCATCATTACCTGCTTGACGCCGTCAGCGAGGGAGGAGAAGGAGCCATGGGAGCCGGTGTGGGAGGACTTCCTGCTGAGTGTGCCCGCCAGCGGCTCGTCAGGAGAGCCACCGTCAGCACCGGCAGCTGAGTTGGACCCTGGCGACAGCAGCTCCGCAGCGCCACCGCCGCCCTGCTGTTGCTGCTGCTTCAGCCGCTCGTTCTCGAGGCATTTGGCCAGCGACAGGCCGAACACGAGGCCCCCTCCAGCTCCGCCTCCCGACGCCGAGTCTGCAGGGTGTGCGCGCTCGGGCTTATACTCGTACGTACGGCAGTATTCTTCACATGGTTATGTACGCAGAGATACATGTTAGTTTCCTCAAACGCTGTCTTTATGTAAGTTAGCTATCTCAAATGCTGTCTTTATGTAAGTTAACTTTCTCACATGCTTTCTTCATGATGTTAGCCTTCTCAAATACCATCTTTACGAATGCTAGCCTCCTCAAATGTTGTCTTTTGTCTATATGCAGATTAGCCTCCTCATACGCTCACACTACAACCTTCTATACGCAAAGGCATGAGCCACCATGCTGACCATGCGAGCACACGTTTTTTTTTATACATGCACGAAAGCCTTCTTCACACAAACAGCGAATTCAAAGATTGAGAATACGTTAACATTTCCACTAGGTGTCACTGCTATGTTTTCTCACTGGAGAATGCAGGAATGATAACTGATTCTCAGTACTCATTTTAGCACTACTCGTATTCTTGCCAAACTCATTTCTGCAACAATTTGTATGCTTCTGAGATCAAAGCCAGCTCTATAAAACTGGCGGTTTCTGAATACCACTAAACAAAAAGATGATGCATTTTATTCACTGAATTGCTTAATTTAAAACGCTGATCGTGATTGTCCGTCAGTACAATATAATCAAACCGAAAAACCTTTTTTTTTGCCGACAAGGGATTTTTATAACATGTCACTTTAGGAAGGATTTAGTATGTGTTCATACAATTTGCGCAATAATTCGTGAAAAAAGGAAATTCACAACTGTCTCTGGAACTCTACGCTCTTATGGTCGCTTAGGTGAGAGAAGAGAGACACGCGTTAACAAAATTTTGAAACTTTTAGTGTAAAAAAAAGAAGTGAATGAAATTCAAAACGGTTTGAGGATATAATGATGTGAGATTTATAGAGAACGCTGGGCTAATGTGAGCCCGACGAAGACCAAAGGCTAATGGGGTAATGTGAGCTCAAGTTAAAAGAGAAGACCGAAACAAAGTATCGAGAGCTTTTAATGAAAAATCGAAGAAAGGGGAGTAGGACTTGAACGGAAATTGTCTCTGACGACTGAATTGGTTGGATGCTGCGATAAGAAATTTAAGGTGAAAGAATAGTAGAGCTCATAGAATGGAAAATAGAAAATAATGACCGAGAAAGAGAGTGGACTTCCTGAGGGTGTGAGTGAGCTTTCAGAGAGTGTAGATGAGAATAAGTGTGTACATGTGTGGGTGTGTGAGGGGGAAATTTCACTAAAAATATGAATGGGGTGATTAAACCGTGTTTACAAATAACATTTTTATAGACTCCGTAACCGCAGTAGGACATTCGGTAGGCATGGAACGGGGCACTTACGTGGAAAAAATGTAAACAAAAATTATAATGAAAATATATTGCTGTGAATATCACAAGTAAAAGTTCGTGGAAAACTATCATGAATGCGATTATATGCGTGAGTAATTCAAAGTCATTTCTTCTTTTCTGCGAGACTTGGAGTTAGTGTGTCATAGCCAGAAAAATTATGAACGCGGATATCTTCACTTTCACACCTTGGTTAACTCCTTTGATTTCGAGTTGCCCTCACACCAAAATTAAAACCTCAAAACAGGTTAACTGGACAAGAATATGAAAAACAATCCAATTTTTAGTTCAAGCTTATAGTTTTTCTGAATTGTAATAAAAATTTCCCCTGACCTAACAATTGTACTTACCTTTGTGTTCATCGCGTTTGGAATCGAAGAAGCCCGTAGTGAGGGCCTTTCTTTTCAGTAAATACGGCTTCCGTTTCTTGCTGCTGCTGACGCTGCTGCTCTCTGCCGGAAAATTGTGCATTCGGAACAGATTTAAAACGATGGAGTTTGTACTTCAATTGACTTTTTTTTTAGATATCATATGAATTTAAAGAGAACACTGACTTGGAAGAATAATTATTTTAATCCTTAGAATCCATGTGTTTAATCCTTAATCCTTACAAGCAGAATTATTTTAAAACACCCGTTTACTTTTAAAAATAATTCCTTACACCACAAGTCCCTGAGCTCGTATTTCAATGTAAGAGTGCACTGAAAAGAGTGTTTTCAACAATGCATCGTCACTGAAATTTTGCCTTCTTTTCTAATTATAGTTAAATATATAATTAAATCTAGATTAAGCAACAATTGGAATACATTGCCCTCAATCTATTTATTCCGACAAGTGACATGGTTATAACGATACTCATGTGTGTGGATCAACTAAGGATCTTTACTTTGAGATATTTTAAAACTCAATGATGAGCTTTTTAAATCATCTTATTGGAAATAAACTGCTTATCTTTCTTTTCTTCTTTCTTTTTTATCTTATTTATTTTCTGTTACCGCGATGAAAGGTAAAAAATAACTTGTCCAAGCTGAGGCGAAGCTGAGGTGTTCAACAATTCTGAACACCTATTTCTTTAGTTTTTTTTCAAATTCAGTGTGAGTAGACTGAATAAGCAATATCAATAAAAATTGATGGTTCCCGTATTATAGAATTAGAAAAGTTAGTTCCGAAGCATCTGAAATACGCAGTACAACGCTTGTCGCCAGCTTTACAATACATCAAAAAAATAGAGCAAATTTCAAGTAAAACGACTAAAATTGCTCCAGATTATTATAAATTCAGCTAAACATCATTTCCAAAGGCTTGAAATAACTTCCTCTTAACAAAATAGATCACGAAATCAACTAATGGAGACATACAAGTACCTTAAAGTCTTTAACGGTGTTAGGCTAAGAATGACTTTTCAATTGTGAGAATAACGTCCGCACTTGTCATGACAGTCAGAAATGAATAAGAATTAAAGAAGTTGATGACACCACAGGCGTTATGTTTTTCGGGTTAAAATTGTCTGAACCTGGAACATCCCTCGGAACATATCGTTTCTACAAGCTCAGGGAACACGCTTGAAAAATCACGTCGACGATTACTGGGTCGGAAATCCAAGTATTCAACAGTCCTAAATCGAAAACAGGTATTCCCCAAAGATATAAAGCGAAACAATATATTTTGGTCTTAGTTACTAAGCATTATAACTTTTTTTATAATTTAAAATATGATAATTTTCAAATCTGTTTGAAACAGATGCAATTTGATCAAATGAGGCTGTTCCTCCTAGAAATAAAGTGATGTGAATGTAATTACGTTTGCATTTCATTCCTCTACATTTGTAAAAACATTGGAATGAGAACAAGAAAAAACGTTTGAAAGGTAGTGCTTTAACCTGAAGTAGCGTCAACATAGTGTAAACGAAAAGAATACGTAACAGTTCTAACATTACTGACAATGCAACCAACAGACTTGTCCAACCGTAGGACCTCAATGAAATGACCGGTCTCTTAAGTTAAACTGACGTCTTGCTGCCAGCGTGTGAAGCTTGATAGCGGCGAGTGTTCTTTTTTACATACGCAGGTGCAAACATTTTTGGCTCTCGAATAAAATGACCAACTAACCATGAAGTGGAAAACCTGGGTCTGCAAGTTATTCATGACAATCCGTTTATTTGCATTATTTTTCAGTATTCTCAGCAAATGAAATTGCTTCTATGATACCGCAATACACTCATTTTTTTCCCGATATGTGTAAGTAAATTTTAATTCAGCATCATCGAATTCATTTCATGTTCGATACCTCAAAACGTTTCAACATGGTAAAAAGTAAACTATTCACATTGTGCGTCCAAATTTTGTTATTGAGTAATGTTTCTATGAATCAGTTAAAGGAACATTCTAAGGGATTTGACCGTACTAAAATTTACCTAGCAGGAATATAAAGAAATAAAGATAAAAGTCGGCCAAAATAAAAAAAATTATTATCCTAACTAAATCACTACGAGTGACCACTTCCAAAGTCGAGTTTGATTACCCGCAGAATACCAAGAAAATCTTAACTAACTGCTTTAAGTTAGCATGTAATGGATAAAAACTATTTGTGTACGCTGGTTTCGAAAGACACACACATTTCTTAGAGCAGAATTATTTTACGTCAAAAACTCCGATTCAACATGTTGTCATTACTGAGGAATTCAATTATGCAAATGAGCATTACAATTCCCGTGGTTACCGATTTTAAAATGAGGAAATGATAAAATGCCAGCCTGGAAATTTGATTGACAAGATTGTAGAAAGTTCTTTTGAAGTGAGTTTACACAAATACCCAGCCCATGTGGCTCTAAATTACGAAATTATGAACAAAATTGATTTACTAGACAAACTTGATCCATCGATTCACTTGTGGTTTTATTTTTTTTAATTTTTACTTTTTTCCTTCTTACTGATGCTTTATGTTCAATCTAAAAGAAAATTTAAATTCTACGCATAAAATTAAATTCATCATTGCGCATGTATAACAAGCATCTACTATGAGAAAGAATCATTTCGCACTCAACAAACATACAATTACATAGCTTCCTGTCAAAATAATTATCTGCAAATTAGGGATCTTATTCTGACCACTCAATGAATTTGGCATGCAACGCATTTGTCGTAGATACAGTCAGCGACGAAGTCGTACACCCCTCGTCTTTCAAAACTTTCTAGAATTGCTCAAAAACAATTGTTGTCACATGCATAAGATTTTCACAGGGTGTGAAGCATATTTTAGTGACAATAATACGAAGTTTCTAAAACAAAACATTATTTTTGAAAGATTTAACAAGCGAAACTTCAGAAGCACGATAAGATAAAATTATTCAAATAGTGAGGAGGATTACACTTTATTGAGGTGAATTGACCATTTGAGTACATTTTTAATAATCAATAGCGTGACCTTTCATCGTCATAACATTTAAAAGTCTTTTATTATAGTTTTTGACAAACTTTTCCGTAGTGTCAAATGAAATATTGTTTCAATCTTCAATGGCGATGCGTTTCAATTCCTGAAGATTCTTTGGAGCTCTCTTGTTGATGTTTAATTTTAAATCCAGCCACAAATTTTCAATGGCATTGAGATCAGGACTCATCGAAGGCCATGGCAGCACATTTCTCTTACTCTTTTGGAGCCAGCTAGTTATAGACTTGACTGTGTGCTTTGGGTCATTGTCTTGCTGCCACCCACCGCCTTCCAAGTCCCAAACTATTGGCTGATACCTTCATGTTTCCGTCCAAAATAGAAATGTAGCTATCAGAGTTCATCTTCCCTTCAATTACATCAATTTGCCAGTACCCGATGCAGTAAAACAACCCCAAAACATCAGGGATCCACCTCCGTGTTTAACTGTTGGCACAGTGTTCTTCGGCAGGAAAGCATCACCATTCTTATGCCAAACCTTCTTTACGGCATTGTGCCCAAAAAGCTCGATTTTGTTTGGTCACTCCATAATACTCTCTCCCAAAAGCCTCTGTCCTTATCCAAGTGTGACTTTGACAAAGTTCAAGCGAGCAGCAACATGGCATGGTTTGTGGAGTGGAGTCCTTCGAGGTCGGCATCCGTGTAGGCCTTCATTGTTCAGACAGCGCTGAATTGTGCGATTGCTCATGCTAGTTCCCTGAGCGTTCAATCTCTCGGCAATGTCGTCTAGCTTCACTGGTGGATTAGCGTTATCTCACGACACAATTTTTGAGAAGTTCTCCCTGAGAGTTTTTGTTTGCGACCAGGCCCAGGCAACGTTTCTACAGTACCAAACTTGGCAAAATTTTTTGTAACAGATTGCACTGTAGATTTTGGGATGCTCAAGCGCTTAGATATGTCGCCATAACTATTTCCAGCTTTGTGGCAGTCAATGATCTTCTGTCTGAGGTCCACACCGAGTTACTTAGCTTTTCAAATCGTGGCGCTAGTGTACGAATGACATAGCTCTACTCCTTTGGCTCCCCGTTAGCTCTGGCACAATTTTCTAAAATGATCTCAATGAAATGTAATGTTCTCAATTATATGAATAATTTTATCCTTTCGTGTTCAGCTTGTTAAATCTTTCAAAAATAATGTTTTGTTCTAGAAACTTCGCATTATTGTGCCTAATATGTGCTTCACACCCTGTGAAAGTCTTATGCTTGTAGCAACAATAGTTTTTGAGTAATTCTAGAAATTTTTGAAAGACGAGAGGTGTACGAATAATTTCGTCGCTAACTGTATCCCAGACTGAATAAATCTTTTGTTTACTTCAATCTTCCATTAACGTTAATAACTGTAGCTTCTGTGATCATACAACGTTTAGATTTGAATGTATGATTCACTTTAGCTGTATTCTTTTCTCATTGATATTCAACCTATTTTAAAATGCAAATTGCTTTATTTTATCCCCTAAATCCGATAATTCATTTAAGATGTTTGTCTTCGAAAACAAAGCACACCCACTTATGACGTCGAGAATGTGCTGCGTCGGTGTTTTAGATCTATAGTCAAAATAAAAATGTTCAAAAAATCATAATTTGTTACTCAATTACGTAATTGGGCTAAAGCTCATTTATTAAAAATGGAGGCTAGAACATTGTTAACAAAATTTATGATCTCATATGCAAAGGAATTTTTTCTCGTTCTACTTCTTGATCAGATGATTTTACCTCAGATTAAAGAGGGAAAGATTTCCTCCCTTGTGAATTAATGATTGTGGAACAATAATTTGCTGGACTTAGAAAAACAATTGGAAGACCAAACACACGGTATGGGTTCCTGTTGTGGAAAAAGTCAAACCTGAGGTTGAAATCAAAGTTCTAAGTTGAAGTTGGCGCTGAGGATATACCGGCTATATACCTATAACATTAACATGGTCCTAGTTGAAATTGGAATCGAAATTTAAAGTTAAGGTTGAAATTGAGGTTCCAAATTGAGATTGGAGTCAAGGTTTCTGTTCAGAGTTGAAGTCAAGGTTGAAGAGATAGGATAAAGTAAGGTAAAAAAAAGGATGGTTCTTAAAATGTTAGAAAACTTTTAGATTAAAAATATATGTCATAGTCTTAAAGCAATTTTGACTCATTTGTGCAGTTTTCTTTTCAGTGATAAGTTCAAGTATTGACGGCGAATTGGTACAAAAATTAAATTCCAAAAAATTCTTTTACATCAAATGTCATGGGAAGATTTATCGGAGTTTGATACCTTGAATCAACACCACACGCAAATCCAAACAGGGCACCCCTTGTATTTGCCAAAATTTTCGCCGATTCAGAACTAAACTTAACTTTAGGTTACTTTATCTATTTAACTTACCATAACTTAACTCAACTTAACATAACTAAACTACTTAACCCAACAAAACTTAACAGATTCTCGCCGATTCAGAAGACGGTGACCGATTTTTTACTCAGCTAAACTTGTCAAGACCCAAAAGACGACTCCATTTTTACGACTTTAACGACTGTACTGCAAGATGGGCCTGTGTCTGTGACATGTCGGTGAGTTTACCCTGAATTTTTATTTTTTGGCTTGATTATCGCTTGACGATGAACAAATTGAGTACAAAATATTTTAGTTCAAGCATATGTAGTAAATTTGAAAGAAGACTTTGAATTGAAATATTACAGAGTAAGATTATATGAGAAAGACCACGGGAAATTTCTGAAAACACTGGGTGAGTTAAGGAGACTTCAGCCTTGTGGCCAGGTTTGTAGTATTTTGACCTGGCTTTTGTGCACGCCTTTGTGTGACCAGCATTCTTTTCGGTAGCAACATATTCAGCAACCTCAACTACAAACGCAGCCGTTCGATCCATTTAATACAAAGAAATATAATAATAATTGTTCTTGACATTTAGAGCTGAATGAACATTAAATCGTTTGCAGGGCTTTAGCTCAACGCCTCTGAGATGTCAAAAGGACCTTCTACTGAGCCTCATATACTGAACATCTCTCAATAATTATTAGCATATATGCCTCAGATCTACTGATGCCGGGGCTGGTTACTGATGCAATGACAAACTTCGGAAGAAGATGTGTTCTCAGCACTGTTGAGAAGCAAAGAGTCCCGTTTCTCTTGGCCCGACCAAATGTGATAGCACGCGCCTAAACTCACGTAGAACTCTAAGGTACCAAGATATCGCAGAGTCAACGCTTATTTTAATTCACATTTTGAGTTTTTAAATGACCACAAAGTGAAATTTCTGGTCATTTTAGTGGAAAACGATATTTTACAGTAAAGGAGTAATTACAGGAGTCATTGCAGAAGATCAGTAATGCGTATACGTACGTCTCCTAAATTGACATACAACCTTTACTATTTCCACAAATGCCATAATTGTTAACTTAAAAAAGAAGTGGATTTGTTCACTTCATTCTCTCACTTTTCAAAACAAGCACAAACATTTCGGACATCTGATGCCCAGAATTTCATGTCTGCGAAGACACTCTTTGGAGTGACTCTCTCAAATTGAAAGTTAAAACTTCAATTTTCCACAGTTACAGAATAGGGTAACATAATTAACTTAAAAGTTTAAAAACGGGATGTCACCTTCGTGAGAACCACTAAGCCCCTGCCGGAGGTGTGTTTAAGCCCAGGACATTGCACATTATCATTAGGAGAATGATTGTAACCCCCTGCTAATGCCTAAATGTAGCATGTTATCTTCATGAGACTGGTACCCCTCCTGTGCATTTTCTAAACCTATTGCGTTACCAGAGGAAGAATACCACTGCAGTTATGTCTAAACTGAAAAAGTTACCTTTGGGTAGGGTGACCGAGCAGCCGAGGTTGAGGGCGGCGATCTTGGCGAGCGCAAGGCGCTGGAGCGTGAGGCGCTCCACCTCCGTCAGCTGCAGGAGGCTGGTGCTCTCCAGCGTCACCACCGCGCCCGTCACTGACAGCCACAGGTTGCCGCCCTGCACACACGGACACGCGTTACTCCTGCCTCTCACTGGTCACTATGTTGACAGTCAAGTTAACAAATTGACATTCAGGAGGGCAAGTTAGTGGCTTAATACTCAGTTAGTCAGTGAGTTGACACTCCGTACTGCAAATCAGTAGGTTGACACTCAGGTACAAGAATAAAGGCTGCTACTACTATTGTTCGTTAGTGAGCCGTCTTTACCACCCCAGCTGATGCCAAGAAGATTGATATCATCAGTAGGCAAATGTGTGCGCAGGCTGACGTGGTAAAAAATATTCTACGACAGCGCTAGATAAACAGCGAATGCAATGAAACACTAGAAAAATTCACTGGTGGGAGCAAACTAACGTTGCAAACACCGGTTTCAACTTAGGGGCGACAGATCGCGCAAGGTGAGTGAACCCTCGGATGATGGTGATGGAGTCCATAAAGTGTAAGTGCACATTCACCAGCGCTGTGCTCAGTTATCAAACGGAAAATGTACGGCTTAGCGCTCATATAAAGTCTAAAAACAGTTCCACGGATGAAGAGGTGTAACAAAACCTTGTGCCACACTCACTTATGGTTTCTGAGGACAGTATAATTAATTGAATGGTTTCCTGCACTCAGAGCTGACACATTGCCATATATGTACATCAATATATTGTCATACATGTACACATCTTGGTTTGATATTTTTTGTATCGATTTCTTACTTTTTTTACATCATTAGGTTCTTCGGGGGAACTTCTTAGTTTCCTTAGAGAATACACGACTAAGGAAGATAGATAGTCGATTATAACGCATAGTTTTTCTTATTCATAATCTAATAACATTTTAGGACGAGAGTGTTCAATGATTTTCGAACTTAAATCGTCAATAAGACGAACTTAGTCTGAGATACTTTTTTAATTAAATGGATTAATTTTTCTGCTATGATGAATGAGGATTTGAATTTTTCAAGAATAATTTTTCCAAAACTGCTTGCAAATGTTTACTGCCTATACGTGACGGTAAATTTCTCCTTTCAGTGCAAGGCAAGGAAACACAGATGTATTCTTGGTCATTGCATCGCTCGCGGAACTGGGTCTGTTCCTGGATTTCATTCAGAACGAAGTCCTCTACGCTTGCATGATCTACTCACTGCAATTGGTTCTTCTTTTGTTTTGTTTATGAGAGAAGAATGTGTTCGCAACATTGAAATGTAAGTCAGCGCTTGAAGTGATGAGGAAATTTGAAGTTCCATAATTTAGTGCCTCAGCGTTCATTTTTTCTGTGCATTTGTTTTGAACATCGGAAATTTATCGTGGAATGCTCACGTTTCGAAGAATAGGGTAAAACAGTGACAAGGGTGCCACATGTATAATTTTTTTTCAATTAGAATTTTGTACCTGACGTAGACACTCAATAGAAATTATTCGGTTAAACATCAATACTCGAATCGCATTCTAAATACAAATGATGCAAAAATTATGCATTTGATTTCCAAGCTCGCTCAGTGGAAAACCATATGATATTTCCATGTGAGCCCATTTCCTTCGTGGCCGCCCTCTTCAGTCTCGGTTAACAGCTCAATGAAAGATATTGTTGCTCAAAAAATTGAGACTTCTCCCTTATTTACGCTGAAATAAAGGTTTCATCTACACCAGTAAATAAGATAACTTCACTTGATCGAAACTCCCTAGGAAATTTTCAGACAAAATTTGTAAAATAAATCAAACTCAGTCTAACTTTACGTAAGTTGACTCGGCCATTATTTATATATCATATAAGAGCTTAGTTTAGGGTAAACTTTTTGAAGTAAACATGTGTCGTAATATAAACAAATTTGCGTTTAAGGTGCTAAAATTATCACTTATAGTATAATTTTGACTAGAAATTCGGAGAAAAACCGCGCCGCCTGAGTTTCACTTGCTCAAGGCATGAGCGGTGCGTCAGGTGCGTCATGTCGGGGTGTGAAGGACGGCGCGTGAGGTGCGTCATGCCGGGGTGTGAAGGACGGCGTGTGAGGTGCGTCATGTCGGGGTGTGAAGGACGGCGCGTGAGGNNCGGGGTGTGAAGGCCGGCGCGTGAGGTGCGTCATGTCGGGGTGTGAAGGCCGGCGCGTGAGGTGCGTCATGTCGGGGTGTGAAGGACGGCGCGTGAAGTGCGTCATATGACACCAACACCAGCACCACAGCAGCAGCCAGCAAAGGCTGCTACACATGTAGCACAATGACAGGATTGCAACACGAGCTGTAGCATCAGCAGCCGAGGCATTGTCAGCAGGAGCTGCAGCAGTATTTATACAACTGCAACATCAGCACTGAGAGCAGCGTGTGCATCTGCAGCAGCCGAGGAGCCGCGAGCCCAGCCTCAGCTGCAGCAATGGCATTGGCAGCGCCGTATATTTCTAGTGCGAGACAATATACTTGTCCGGTAATAGCACCCAACAAAGACTAAAAATAAGCAAGATCAACAATGCTGAAGGTGAGAAGTCTCAGTCATCTCTGCGCGTCATCAGCCCGAATTTGACAACGCACGGTCTGCAATGACTGACATCGGGAAACTCATTTGCGTGCAGTCACTCAACTGAGCAGAATACGGAACTAACGCGTGTTTAACTGGTTGCTAATTTACATGATATGCACAACAGAGAAGAAATTTAGCAGTGGATAAATTCTTCGTTCCTTTATCTTGTGACCAGTGTTATCGCTGGCGATGAAAGTTACATAATCGTACTGATTTCCTTTAAATTTCTGTAGGTTTAATGTTAGATATAATTTACAGCTTTTAAAAGAACAAAAGGAAATTGTTCATAGCAAACTGAGAATGAGAGAAGAAAAAATTAATTTCTGAAAATTTCTCCGCCATCATAAGTATCATAAGCTCCCTTAATGACTGTTCTAATATCTATGAATTTATTATTAAAGATTGCATTTAGCAGCTCTCTGACACATTCTGTCATGCTTCAACCCTCGCTTTGCTCAGTATGTGATTATTATACCCAGTACTATATTTCTGTAAACCATTCCACTCCAGCTCTAATATATCCGTTTGAGTGAATGTTGGGAAGTGTTTTAAAATGCGTTCATCAACAACAGACCGCGTTAGGCTGTACCACAGCATCCAACGCAGAGTCCCCTTCATCAAATTGCAGCACTCACACCTGAGTGCCAGCGAAATTATGGAAACTGACAATTTTCGTAATTTATGTATATTTGCATCGAAACAAAGTCTATTCATAGAACATTCATCCAACAACAATACTTTTGGAGCAGCTAAGCCTCAAATTTTGGAAAGTTTTTGGGGGGGCTTGCCAATATAAGTGCTCTCTAAAATGACGTCGAAGTAATGATTGAGAGGGGATACTTACTCGTATCATTAGTAACTTTGACCAATTGTCGACTCCCCACCCCAACAACAAAACGAACAACATCAAGCAGTTTCCATAAGAGCTGCAACCTCATTAAACATGTAAATTTTGCCGGCATGATGGCTGTCATATCCATGAGACGTCCTTTTTCAGCTCGCTCTGCATCGAGTTCTGGTGTTGACAACCATGGCTTGTGAGAGCGTGCATCCACTCTTGCAGGTTGAAATGCCCTCTACGAAATGAGATGCCTTCCACGTAAAATGTTCGTTGTGTTGCTTTAATGTCGACCATTCATACTGACCGGAACACAGACCATTTTTGATGCGAGTTATGCATTACCTGCAGAAGTACGACACTCAATATTTTCTGGTTTTTATTACTTCTGTCTCTTTAAACTTTTCATAAATTTGTTCAGTAAATATCTATTAGCGTTTAAGTTTTTGTTGGTTTCATCAATTGGCTCCAAGGACGGATATTTAATGAATTAGGAGCGGAATCGCAATTCATAAAAGTAATTTTCCACTGAACCTAAACATTGAATGATAAGTTTCACCCATTACTCCATTTTCTTCACTCGTATATTCGAAACTAAAGCTGCTCCGCCGTCGGATACAATCTTCGAGTAAAGAATGGCATTCCTTTTTACTAACATTCCCGATATGGCAATCATGTGATGCATAAAAGAACTCTGTGTGGAGCCACCTATGAACAGCTTGATTTAAATAATGGCCGCCCCTTTGCAATCATGAAAAGGCCCGCGTACTCAAGCAGCTACTTACCTTCACCCGGCGATTGAAAATCGCTTGATTTCTGCTGCACAGATACACACATTGAGCCAAGATAGATGGAGCAATAGACGCAGCGTCAATTAATTTTTTTTGAAGCGATAATAGCGCTTCCCGCGATGCTGCGACGGACGCTGCTATTTTAGGCCGGCCCTCCTCTGCTCCCTGAGAGGGTCGTCCTATTTATAGCGCAGAATTAAGCGTCTGTCATGGCCGTAGTCCCTTCGCTCTCCGCGGTCATTAAAATTACGCCCTATTCATCTGTGTGAATTTTGACCGTTCTCCTTATTTTGTTACTGAAATATTTTTGGCAAAAAGGCTCAAATGATGCGAATGGTAGAGTTGCTTTTATATTTTCAGCTCCTGACTCCCTGCATTTTCGTGCCAAAGATATTTCTTATCTTTCGTAGACGGGAATAAAATATGATAAATTTTCCAGATTATTGGAATTGACATGAACGTATGTACTGCTACTTTTTACGGGACAGAAGGAAACAATGCGATCACTAAACGGAAGGTCTCATGCGCCTATTTCTTATGCTCATGTGAACACGGACTCCATTTAAACTATAATTGAGGTAGTCATAGTAGCTCACTTTGTTACTGTGAGCACGTAAAATCGAAGCTAAAATAGAATATAAGATTTCTAGCCATGTATATCATTAGGGCAAAAGTTATCACAACAAATGTGTATTACGACGCATGTTTTCAGTACAAATGTTATCACGACACATAGCGCGACGCATGTTATCTAGAGACATGTTCTCCCGGCGGTTTTCACGACCCAAGTTTTTATTTTACGTACATCACAATATTGCGCTAAAGAGGTACAAGCAACACAAAATTCTCTCGAGTCTAAACAAATTCAGAAAATTCAAAGCATAAAAATAATTTTGCTGTCATTAAACTTCGAAGTTTTGAGGAAAATACAATGAGAGAACTTCATGGGAAAAAATAAAAATTCTTTAACTTAGTTTTTATTAAAGACAACTTCAAAAATCTAACCTTTCGTTCACAACTCTTAAATTTTGGTCAAAAAAGAGACCCTTTCATGTATTTTAAGGAGTAGTACTTCTGTTCTAAAGCAGATGTTGATGTTCCGTCGTAGTGTTCTCGTAAATGTTTAAGCCCTGGTAATAACTTTCGTGGAGCAAGATCTTGAGCTTGTGAAAATGAACCTCAAACCCACTCTGTAACATCAACAATGATAATAGCCGTCGAGTAGTTTCAACCGACATGGCATGAATGATTCGATAACATAGTCTGTGAAACAGATTTACCTTTGTATGAATATAATATTTCAATTGCTTTTTTTTTCAGGATAGATACAAGCTACCCGGACAAAAAAATTGGCCACATGTTGCGTGTCGAGCTCCAGTTATTTACCACGTTCATCAATGAGTGTTGAAAGCTATGTATAACCGGAGTTTTGGCTACAAACAAGCCCTGAATAGGAATCAGTCTTTATTTAGAACTGGTAAGGTATACGAGTAGACTTGTTTCTTACCTCCTCCACTTCGATGGGACGAGACTAAGATGTTTCGGAATGGCAGGAAAAAGCTATTGCATTTGGTCCAGCTGAGAGATACCAAATGAAGGAAGCAGCAGAATTCGCTGGTATTCCATGCCTCATTGTTTTGCTGGTTTAATGGACACCATCGTGTACTTACGTCCATTCAAGGTAGAATTGCGGTCAAAAATTTTTTTGACAGATAGTGATTGTAGTAGCGTGTCATGAATTGCTAACCAGACACTTTGCATCAAAGATGGAACAACTGAGAAACGTCAATGAAGGCCCTTCTCCTGCTGCTTCTGAACGAACTCTTCGTAGGGAACTCCATGCAACTGACATCTGGAGCAGAGTGGCCCGTAAACGGTCGATGTTAACTCCTGCCTACTTGACCACTCGTTCGAACTGGGCCAGAGTACACGTACATTGGACTGCAAAGGAGAGATGAAGCGTTACGTGTTCAGATGAATCATGATACTGTCTCTATGGCAATAATGTGCCCCTCCGTGTTCATCAAATCCCTTTTGAAGCCTTTACATGAGCCTGTGTTCAAAGAGCGAAACAAGAAGGAGGAGGGTCTGTCATGTTCTGGGACGGTTTCAACAACACAGAAGCATGGGTTCTCTAGTTGAGGTATCCGTTAAACTGAACAAGCATGGTTACATTGAGCTGCTAAATAACCAAGTTTTTTCATTTGTAGAGTATTTAAATGAAGAGGAACATGATGTGCCAATCATTTAGGATGAGAACTGCAAGGTGCATCAGGCTAGAACTGTTATTAATTGGCTTGACAATCATTCATGATGTATCAGGTGTGTACATTGGTTAGCTAAATTTCAAGACATGAAACCTATAGGAAATTTGTTGGAGCTTCTAAAACGACAAGTTAAACATCGAGAAGATCGTCTACGTATTGTGGCCGCACTACGAAATCAGTTGATGCGAGAGGACAGAAGTACATTAGGACATCGACAGAAGTACATTAGGACAATAGTAGATTCACTGTCACTCCAAATTTCCACCATTATTCGTGCTTGTGGAGGTCCTCCGCCATTTTAATCGCACGTGACTAATTTTTCGTCCGGCGAGCTCGTTTACGTGGACACGTTTCGTTGTTCAGGGAATAAGAGAAAGGTGTCTTATGGTATTCCAACCCAATTAAATGATTTACGTACTCTTCCAAACATTTTCTAATTTCTTCGTTTTAACGTGATTTATCAGTAATTGCACACAGTTGGCGTGGAAACAAATAAACAATGGTGAGGCAGTTAATCATCTGTGTTGTCAGTTAATCTTTGGTTAAACCTGCATTGCCTGTCAAATTTGAAGTGCGCCGGACGACCGTATACTTCAATTTTATTCAGAAACAGTCAGAAATTTTTTGTCATGTTTTATACATACCTGGAGAAATAAAGCACAAGTAAATTGACCGCCAAATTAAATTCATGTTAATTTTCGGTAAAGTGACGTATAGGGCATCCCAAAAAAATGTGCACACTCCATGACTGCCCATGTATTTTATTTTGATGAAGGTATTGATTAGCATAACAATACTGTACGTGCTAAATTGAAGACAAGTGCGTAAAAGAAAATTAAGTTGCACCTGAAACGAAAAGTATATGAATAATCCTCAGTCAAAAAATGCATACATTTTTTAAGAATACCCTGAATTTTTTTAAATATGACGCAAAAATGAAAGCAGGTAAAATAATCAAGGCACTTTTTGAACCTGAAATGCACATCACGATTGTTTTTAACGTAAATATTCTCACCCAAACCAACCTAACGACAGTTGACCAGCGAACTCCTCATAACTTGAATTCAATCTCGAGTAACGATTTGTTAAACAATGAGAGAAAGTACTCGGTGTAACGCACCGAACATAATTCGCCCAATTAAAAACAATGAGAGAAAGTACTCGGTGTAACGCACCGAACATATTTCGCCCAATTGTAAAACAATGAGAGAAAGTACTCGGTGTAACGCACCGAACATATTTCGCCCAATTGTAAAACAATGAGAGAAAGTACTCGGTGTAACGCACCGAACATATTTCGCCCAATTAAAAACAATGAGAGAAAGTACTTGGTGTAACGCACCGAACATAGTTCGCCAATTAATTATCGTACTTGAAACTGACATTTTTAACTGCACATAAAAACTTTCGCCAATGAAGTTAATGAAAGTAGAAATTAAGCTTAGGTGATTTGGGAGAGCATGACACAAGGAAGGAAGAAGGATGACAAGAATGAAAGAAAAGAGAAAGAAAAGTACAAGCAAGCGTTTGAAAATACACTTGAAATTTTACGCTTTGAAGTTGAAGCTACCCAGTCTAACTTTTTCGCCGCCTGGATGCATGCTTTCGCCGCCTAAGCGATTTAAGCGATTGAATCGCTTAGGCGGCAACGAGAAAAACATGCATGCAGGCGGCGAAAAAGTTAGACTGGGTCGCGCTGCAGAAGTTATCGCACTGTATATTAGATCAAAATTAGATACGTTTCTATTACCTAGTAATTTAAATATGAGGCAAAATTAAAATCAATTTAGCTCTTTAACGTCCACGTTTTTGTACTTATACTACCATCATTACGACCACCATCATTACTGGCACCAGCATCAGCTACTGTAGTCACCGATAATGATATGAGGAAGGAACTGCCGAACTCGGCAGTGAATCCCATACTATACTACACATTAGGGAACAAATCTAACAAAAATCCATTATATTGTGGCTATTATCGAAAGAGGACCGATTGGTTCCGTGTGGCATTAAAGGGTTAAACTCGCTTTAAATATTCACAAGGACTGTTTAAGGGACATGATATTGAATAGTTATTGATTCAAAATAGAAGCATGTTAGGATGGTATTGGAGGAACTGAATAAAAATTTAGACTTTAACTCCTCACGCTATTTCCTTGATACCTGTTTTCAAACCTAATGAATAAATTTAATTATGTTATTCTGGAAATACGCCATCAGATAGACAGAAATAGGAGTTACGTAAACGTGATACGAGGTCTGAAAGTATAGCGGTAGCAATGTTAATCCCTTGCTTACAGAACAGTGCTTCCATTGCGGCCATCACTGTGGGTAGGGAGTTTCAATTAACGAGTTACATATATCAGTAAATATTTGATTATTCGCTTACACAAACGAGTGCTTATTAGCAGCCCTGTTCAATAGCAATGAACTGATGCACTGTTAAGTGTCAAACGCACTGTTTTAAAGGGTCATGTTCTAACGATAAACAAACAAAACATCGGCATCTTAGGATGCTTTATTTCCAATCAAGCCTGATACATATGATCTTGAGCATTCGTTTTTCAAATGTCTTATAACTAACACTATATATAGGACACCATGACGGTTCCCCCGTAAAGCCGGTACCCATTTCCGACATCTGGGTTGAGTGAGGTATTGTGCCTGAGCTTTCCCTTATACCCAACGGAGAAAATCGCCGCGCCAGCGCCGGGATACGAACCCTCGTCTCCAACATGCAAGGCCGATCCCTTAACCGCTGTGCCACTGCGAGCAAGCATAGCATTTATTTACATTCGGATCAATTTTAGAGTTAGATATCAATGCTGAGACTCCTTTATATTTACTACTGGGTACAGACACGCTCACGCAAAGCAATGGAGTTTTAACTGGTCACACCGCAAATATCCCCAAGTCTGGGGCAGAGGTAATTTGTCACCATTTTAGCCAAGAGAAACATGGTCTCTCTGTTCGCCAGATCTTTATATGCATGGCCTGTATGATCGAAACTTGAGTCTAGCGCATGTTCAGTAGTTTGCAATTTCGTTGAACATTTAAAGCAGAATGATATTCCCCATGGCAGGAATTGATTCGTGCCCCACTTAGTGTGGCCTCACGCTGATTTGAAACTGTAGTTGCCGAAAAAACGTTCGTATCGAATAATAATTATTATAAAATGAATTTGTACTTATATCTGTTTCACTTTATATATTTAAGTGAAAAATGTTAGGTTTAGTAATAGGATCGGATGAGTATTAAAGTATAGGATCAAATTTTTTTCGCTTGGATAATTATGCTCCACTTTGTGCTTGGGCACTTTAGTGAACGACAGGGTTGAGTTTTCACTCGGTCTCCATTACTAATTATACGAGTAACTAACATCATCATGCAACTTTGTGAAATTGAATCTCATAAATATATAAACTCTTGCTGATGATACCTTCATCACTATGCTTCAAAATGAAATTTAAAATACGCAAATAGCAATACTTTTAGTCGGTTTAAATGATGGATAGTGGTCTGGGAATTAAAGTGCACTTAATGTTCCCGAAAATAAATTCGCATCTGACATCTACGTTCTACGTTCTGCTAGTGAGTCCATATTTGTTACTGAAGTAGTAGTAGTTTTGTTATTACTTTCACAAATCCTCAAAGTATTTTATTCTGGGTTGGAACATCTGATTTATTTTGACATTGCGGAATTGACTACGCAGATTTTCAGGTACATGCATATTTTAAGTATATTAAAACTACTTACTCCTAGGAGGGGCTTCGTAAAGGATTGTCCTACAGCACATTTCGATGACATAGCAAAACTCGGAGATATCGATGAGGCTCGTGCTACAATTTAGAGGCGGAACACTGCATGCCTGTGCTCATCGCAAACGTGCTGTATTCGTCTGATCCGTTCGTAACCCTTCGAATGTAGGACTGTGAAAAAATGTACTTAGAGAATAAAAGAAGAAACTACCAATTTCATTGCCTTATCTCTTCTACATACTCCTCGAAAAGTAACAGAGTTACTGACGAATTGCGAAATCAGCGAAAAATCCACTATAATGCATGAGAATCTGAAAGGATGCAATGGAGTGTTGAAGTAGTGACGGTTTTCCAGTGTCATGCACAGCGTATCGCTTTATGTTTTTTTATGTGTTCAGCAACTGAAAAAAACGAATAGGAACAAATTTCTGCCACCGAACTTTGAAATTTAACGTCATTCTTCTTGATACAAATTGAATAAAATCATTGTTATTCGATTTCAGGCTTAGAGTGCGTTGAGAGTAAGAGCCAAAGGAGAGCTCTATTTAATGACGATGTCATAAAAGCAAAAACGCTGTTATGTAATTTAGTCTCGGATTTTAGATTTTACGAAAACGTTATAAAAAACTAACCACATGCTCGCCCATCCGCCGCCTGAGAAACGAGCGATAGACCAGCGATCATAAATGTAGTCAAGAAGGAAACCACATATCGTCCTTGTTCGTCGTGCTTGCTTTATTAACCATGACCGGAGAAAGCCAGTGCACCCGCAAAATATACCCCCCCCCCCTCCCTTCGCCGAAACCTGAGAGACTGATAGGCCACTTTAATAAGTCCTGAGCGAGAGTGAGGACACTGAAATTGTTCGACCCCACGGTGACGGAGGAGCAAAATTTAAAGTTAGGGTTGACCGGTTGGAGTGAGACGGACTGATGCCGTGTGGTGGGCTTGTGTTCTGGGTTCGTTTGATTGTGGGCTCATAAATCTTCCATGGATCGGGTTTCACTTAGGTGGTCAGAGCGTGAGTTTAGTACCAAATGTTGTAAGGCCAAAGCCTCCTGAAATCGAAGTGATTGTTGAGTCGATACGGTTGTTGAGTCTCCGTCTGCGTGTGCTCATCCTCCATTTCGTATTTGCCGCCCACACATATATTAATGAATATCGGTCGCTTCGTATTGTTACCCTTTCCCCAGCAAGACCCACCAGTTATAGAAATATGTGCCTCGAAACTCGGGCAACGCTACCATAGAAGGTTAATTAGTGTACGAGGTAGGGGTGTACGTGAAGGCTACCGCTTGCGCGCTAACGTCACTCGGTAAAGTCAAAGTCGAACTTCATCTCTTTCATAATCATAAAAATTGAGACTACTGTCTCTGGTGGCAGCATCCTTTTTTTTTAAATCAATCCTCATGCTTAACGTAATTCATTTTACTCGAAGAAATCACTCAGAATCGATTTCATTCAAAATTTTCAAAGTGAAATCTAACTTTTTATTTCAAAATCTGTGGTTATGTTCATTTCTCCCGGGAGATGCGGTGTAAGGAATTGTCTCCCAGTGCATTTCAAGAACAGCGTTCATCAGGGAATGCGTGAGAACCCTGAGCTACACTCAGAAAAGAAAAAAAAAAGAAAGAAAAAACATTTATTTCCAATAAAGTACAAACATGAAACGTCGATACATTGGATTTTAAAACACCTTAACCTAAAGGCATCCTTAATTGAGAATGACACATTGGTATTGGGATACCC